>CAKXYN010000077.1:0-447500 GCA_935064755.1 Tragelaphus eurycerus
AGATTTCGCAGGCAGGAGTACTGGAGTGGGGTGCCATTGCCTTCGCCCTTCTAACTATTGTTAAGTAGTACTGCAATGAACCATGGGTTACATATATCTTTTTCAAGTTTGGTTTCCTCAGGGTATAATCCTCGGAGTGGAGTTGTTTGGTCATATAATAGTTTCATTCCAGTTTTTAAGGAATCTCCATACTGTCTTGCACAGTGGCAGTATCAGTTTACATTACCACCAACACTTCAAGAGCGATCCCTTTTCTCCATGCCCTCTCCAGTGTTTATTGTTTCTAGACATTTTGATGATGCCCATTCTCAATGGTGCGAGGTGATATCTCATTGTGGTTTTGATTCACATTACTCTCACGATGAGTGAGGTTGAGCATCTTTTCATGTGTTTGTTAGGCGTCTGTATGTCTTCTTTAGAGAACCATCTCTTTAGGTATATGCCCAACTTTTTGATTGGGTTGTTTGTTTTTCTTGCATGGAGTTCTGTGTGCTGCTTGTATATTTTGGAAATTAATGCTTTGTCAGTTATTGCACTCGCCATTTTTCTCCCACTCTGAGGGTTCCCTTTTCACCTTGCTTACAGTTCCCTTTGCTGTGCATAGCCTTTTACAGCTAATCAGGTCCGACTTGTGTACTTTTGGTTTCATATCTGTTACTCTAGGAGGTGGGTCACAGAGGATCTTGCTTTGCTTTATGTCATTGAGTGTTCTCCCAATGTTTTCCTCTAAGAGTTTTATAGTTTCTGGTCTTACATTTAGGTCTTTAATCCATTTTGAGTTTATCTTTGTGTATGGTATTAGGAGGTGTTCTAGTTTTATTCTGTCACAGGTAGCTGTCCAGTTTTCCCAGCACCATTTATTGAAGACACTGTCATTGCTCCATTGTATATTCTTGCCTCCTTTGTCAAAAATAAGGTACTCTAGGTGCATGGGTTTACTTCTGGCCTCTCTATCTTCCTCCATTGGTCTAAATTTCTGTTTCTGTGCCAGTACCATGCTGTCTTGATGGCTGTAGCTCTATAGTATAATCTGAAGTCAGGAAGGTTGATTTCTCCAGCTCCATTCTTTTTTCTCAAGACTGATTTGGCTGTTCAGGATCTTTTGTGTTTCCATACGAATTGGGAACATTTTTGTTTTAGTTCAGTGAAAACTGCCCTTGGTAATTTGGTAGGGATCACATTGAACCTGTGGATTGCATTTGGTAGTATGGTCACTTTCACAATACTGGCTCTTCCTACCCAGGAACATGGAACGTGCCTACATCTGTGGGTGTTGTCTTTGGTTTCTTTTCAGTGTCTTATCATTTTCTGTGGACAGTTCTTTTGTCTCCATAGGAAAGTTTATTCCTAGACATTTAATTCTTTGTGTTGCAATGCTGAATGAAATTGATTCCTTAATTTCTCTTTCTGATTTTTCATTGTTAGTATATAGAAATGCAAGTGATTTCTGTGTATTGATTTTGTATCCTGCAACTTTCCTAAATTCACTAATTTGCTGTCGTAATTTTCTGATACTATCTTTAGGGTTTTCCATGGACAGCATCATGCCATCTGAAAACAGTGAGAACTTTACTTCTTCTTTTACCATCTAGATTCCTCTTATTCTTTTTCTTCTCTGATTGCCATAGCTAGGACCTCCAGAAATATGTTGAAAAACAGTGGTGAAAGAGGGCACGCTTGTCTTGTTCCAGATCTTCAGTTCACTTCAGGCTCTCAGTCATGCCCGACTCTTTGTGACCCCATGGGTTGCAGCACACCAGGCCTCCCTGTCCACCACCAACTCCCAGAGTTTACTCAAACTCATGGCCATTGAATCAGTGATGTCACCCAACTGAAAGGCTGCTGCTGAACCATGAAAGACGCTGAGATTCTTGGCCTCCAGAGGAGAAGAAATCAATCCGAGGCCAGAGACGAGGCTTCATCACTCAGAGCCTTTGTGTAATAAAGTTGCATTAAATTATAAAAGAGATAGAGACAGCTTCTGACATAGACATCAGAAAGGGCCAGAAATAGTGCCCCCTCCCTAGTGTTAGCAATGGAGTTATATACTTTTTAATTAGTTATTACAATGAATCAAAAGAATGTCTGGAGCTTGTAAAGATCTTACTAGACCCACTCCCATAATTCACATTTGAAGATAACAGGATTAGCCAGAAGGTTTTCAGGAAGGAGGAACTGTCCTCGAGCAGGATACATTGTTGATATAGAATCCTTCATACAGAGTTCAAAAAGAGTTGTTTGTTGTGTAATCATCAGTTCCAGGCTTAAAGATAAAAACATTTTGTGTGACTAAGACTAAGGAATGTAGAGGGGGAAAAAAAGGTTGTCCTTTCTCTTCCATGAGAATTCCCGTCCCTATCTCCTCCTCAAGAACCCCAGAGCCCTCTCACCTTGGGGACCCCAGACTTCTCATCAACCTACCTAGGAACTGATTCCCTCAGAACCGTCTCATCCCCAGTCATCCCCTTCTCCTCCCACCTTCAATCTTTCCCAGCATCAGGGTCTCTTCAAATGAGTCAGCTCTTCGCATCAGGTGGCCAAAGTATTGGAGTTCCAGCTTCAGCATCAGTCTTTCCAATGACTATTTAGGCCTCTGGGACTCATGTTCTAGCCCATATAACTCTGCTGACCCTTATGTCATGCCTCTACCCATGCGAGGCTCAAATCAACACATATTGATTCCCTTTCAGTCCACAGTTCAGAGTCTGAGATCAGTTTCACTGGGTTGGAATCAAGGTGTGGCAGGACCACATGGCCCGCAGTCTCTCAGGGAGCTCTGTGGTCTGAGTGTGTCTGTGCCCCCAGAGCTCATGTTTAGGATTCTTGTGCACCTAGGATAATGATGTTAGACTCAGGGTCTTTGTCAGGTGCTTAGGTAGAGAGTTCACCCGAACGGGGTTCGATTCTCTCTAAGAATCCCAAGAGAACATGCTTGTCCCCTCTGCCTGGTGTGGACTCAGAAGTAAGGTGCCTGGTGTGAACCAGAAAGGGGGCCTCACCAGAAGGCAGCCTCATGGTGTCCTGACCTGGGGCTTCAGCCTCTAGGACTGCAGGAAATAAAGGCTTGTTTACAGACCACCCAGCTGAGCTCCTGTGTGCACTCTGAATGGACAGTCAGGGACAACCTGCTTCTTTGCCGTGTCCAGTCTAATGCGTCACTGTCCACTTCCCCTGACCCTCAGTAACTTCCTTCATCTGCACAGCACAGCAAACACCTTCCATCAGTGGTCACTTCTCCCAGTGTCTCATGCCCTTGGCCTCCCTCTGATGAACACTTTTGTGGTTTCAGCTGGAGCCACATGATAATCCAGGAAAATCCAGAATTTCTAGACCTCTACATTAGTCTCCTTTTCCAAAGTCCCTATGCCATGTGGGATGATGTTCATAGACTCTGTGAATGATTCAAACACACACCGTCCACCTTCAGCCCTGCAAATCCTCGTGCCCATCCTGCAGGCCCACTACACTTAGCAAATCCCAGCAGGCCTTAAAATGCCAGCCCTTAAGGAATAAAGAGCATATTGGGTCTAAATACCATCAACCCCATGTCCCAGATCTAATCCTCTACCTCAGCTCTGGGTGACGATTTGCATTGTAAAATACCACTCTAAGACAGGCGTATCTCAGCTACAAGGATTTTCATTCTGTACAAAGGATAAATGAAAGTCAGACAGGATCACTGGCCGCAGGGTGTGTGTGTGCTCGGTCACCTCAGTCACGTCTGACTCTTTGTGACCCTATTGATTCTAGCCCACCAGGCCTCTCTGTTCATGGGATTCTCCAGGCAAGGATACTGGAGTGGGTTGCCTTGCCCTCCTCCAGGAGATCTTCCCAACCCAGGGATCAAACCTGAAACTCCTGTGTATCATGCACTGCAGAAAAATTCTTCACCACTCAGTCACCAGGGAAGCCCCCTGGGCCTGGACAGTGTTTAAATCCACTGAGGCACATTTTTCTGAGCGTCAAGGCCTGGAATGATCTTGGGCTCCTGGTCCAGCCTCTGGGCCTGCTGACCTGCCCCCATTTTTTCTGCTCCTTCTGTGGAAGGTGGTCCATGTTTGAAGCTGAGCACTTTCACCAGCCTGTGTCCTGCTGGTGGATTTTGAGAGTCTAAAACCTATGTTGGTCACATGTATATTGACCAATGCTATGTCTTTTTCTCGGACTGCTTCTTGGATTATTACCTCCTGCCTTGTCTCTTACAGCAGTAGTTTACAGTCTGCTCTGTCTGGTGTGAGAATCGCTGCTCCAGTTCCCTTTGATTCCATTGAATATCCTTGTCTGTCTTCTCAGTCCCCATTTGCTTCTGTCTGTAGGTCTGAGGTGGGTCTCTTCTAGACAGCATGCAGGGGTCTTGATTTTGTTTAATCAGCAAAGTCCATATCTTTTGCTTGGAGCATTAATCAGTTTATATTTAAGGTAATTATCAACATGTATGTGATTTATCATATAGGTCATTGTGGATGTTGAACCCTGACCCTCAAGTAAAAGACAGTTGATGATGGTGTAGGATATTTTCTATCCATTGTTGGATTTAAGTTACTAATACTTTGTTGAGAATTTTTGCATTTAAATTCCTCAAAGGTATGTTTTGTAGGATTCCCAAGAGAAATTGTCTGTTCCTGGATGTTCTTGGAACTTTTAAAAATGATTAGTATAAAATTCAATTTAGACATAAATGATCAGTCTTTTCAAGTTGTCTGTTTCATCTCAATTGAATTTTGAAGGTTTTTCAGTTAAGGAATTGATCCATTTCTTCCAGGTTGACCAATGTGCTGGCATACAGCTGTTTGTAATAATCCCATGTGATTTTTCAGTATCTCTGTAGTGTTTGTTGTTGAATACCTTGACTCCTCTTCTATTTCTTATTTTATTCCAGAACATTCTTTCTTCTCCTTGGTGAGCCTGGGTAAAGATTTATGATATGGTTTGTCTTTGCAAAAAAAACCGACAAACCAGTTTTTGGATTCCCTTATCTTTTTCATTGCTTTGTGTGTGTGTATGTCTATGTTCATCTCAGTGTTATTGATCTCATCTCTGGTTTTTTGGTTCTTTCCTTCCTTCTACTGCCTCTGGACTTTGTTTGACACTTTTTCTAATTCCTTTAGGGAGTAAGTAAGGTTGTTTACTTCCAGTTTCTTGAGGAAGGCCTGTATTGTTATCAACTTTCATCTTTGAACTGTTGTGCTATCGTAGATTTTAGTGGTAAAATTGTCTATATATGCAGAAGACATAACACTATAAATATAAAACCCTAAACACTCCACACAAAGCTATTAGAGAATGCTTATCCAGAAATCCTTGAACTCAAAGTTCAGAGTGCACACTAGCATTTGATTTCTTATGGCTTAGGAGTTGTTGGGGATTCTCTGGATCCCACTTCTAACCCATAAACTAAACCCCGTATAAACCAACCGGCAGTGGATTTGGGGATGTGGTCTGCAGCCTTCCAGTCCCGTGAGATGAGAAGCATATTTGGATTTCACAGGTGGTCCAATGGGATCACAAGATCAGACAAAGTGCAGGAGAGAGGGAAGCCTGTTAGGCGATGCACCACAAGACTCCACTGGCTTTGATGATGGACGAAGGTGTTGAGCCAAGGGATGAGGACACATCTAGAAGCTCAGTGACCTGGATGCCAGAGGCCACAGTTCCAGGGTCACCCTCAGGAGTCTTGCCCATGTTCCATAGCTTCAGGCATAAGTGACCCCACAAGCTCTGAGGCAGAGTGAGGTGGGGCCTCTCCCCAGAGCACATTCAGGTGTTGGGAAACTGGATCTGGCACAGAAGACATGCTCATGCAGAACTGCTGTGGCCAAAGCCAGACTGGGAAGGGCTTTTCATAGACAGTAGGTTCTAACTCAGTCAGTGTACAGGTGAGATCCCTGTGCTGAGGAAGAGCTGACCTGCGCCAGACCCGAAGGGGTGACGTCTCAGGGCAGGAGAAGACCAGGGTCCCATGGACAGGACGTCAGTCAGAGTGGGGACACACACTGGTCTTTTCTGGCTCCAGGAGGGATAACACCACTGATGACACTGGTGACAGCACTCCCCACCCCGGGCAAACCCGCTGTAAAGTCCACACGTGCTGTGACTGTCGTCAGCCCCATCTACATCCCCACACACAGAAATGCAGGTGTGAGGACACAGCCCCAGGGCCACAGGGAGATGGGGGAGCAGAGCCCTAAGGAGCTCCCAGGAGCTGTGTGTCCTCAGTCCTCAGTAGACTTGGGGTCCTAGAGTCCACCATTAGGGAGCAGATGCTGAGGTTCACGAGTTCCTGCAGACACTCAGTTGTGCACAGGAAAATGCAGCCCACTGGACAAGTCAGCTGTGCTGGGAAGACGACTATCTCAGCAGAAATGTCTGCTTTGTCCACAGAATTAATACTGTGTTCAATTACTATGAACAAACCTCCTCGAGAGTGATTCTTGAGGCTATTTAAGCTGTTCAAGATGAAAAAAACAGTCAAGAAAGCAAAGGCAAATGTAAATGCTTTGGGAATTCACTAAGCATTAAACTGTACTCAATTCCTTTTGAATTCAATATGATTATTACATGTATATTTCTCTCTGATGTTTGTATATGGAGTAAGTAAACATCAGCGAATTAGAAAAGGAAAAAAAAAAAAATAAGAGTTTGTGTCTAATAAATGGCTGGCACCTGAATGTGTGGTGGGCATTTGTTGAGTAAAGGTAAACACGTTTATGGGATTAAAGTCTCTTCCCAAATTGCCATGTCCCCTGACAGCATCTTTTTCCTGTCCAGCCCTCCTTCATAATTTCATTCATCAACAGTCTTCTTGTTGTGGGGAGGGGACCCCAGGAAGGGCTGAGTTCTTTGAGGGCACAGTAAGAAACCCCCTCAGTGGAGGAGCCACATAGACAAGACCTCTATTCACTGCTTTCTGCTTTTTATACAGAGGTCCCTCCCATATGCAAATATCCACTCAGGTCACAGGGTAGAAACAGAGCACCAGCTCCCTTAAATTCAGGCTCCTCCTCAGGCTTGAAGAGAATTCCGGGAGTGGTGAGTCTCATCTGCTCGAAGATGAACCCACTGTGGACCCTCCTGTTTGTGCTCTCAGCCCCCAGAGGTGAGTGTCTCTGGGTCAGACGTGGGCACGTGGGGAAGCTGCATCTGAGCCCGTGGGTCACCGTGCTTCTCTCTCTCCACAGGGGTCCTGTCCCAGGTGCAGCTGCAGGAGTCGGGCCCCAGCCTGGTGAAGCCCTCACAGACCCTCTCCCTCACCTGCACGGCCTCTGGATTCTCATTGACCAGCTATGATGTAGGCTGGGTCCGCCAGGCTCCAGGAAAGGCGCCGGAGTGGCTTGGTGGAATAGAATATGATGGAGACACATGGTATAACCCAGCCCTGAAATCCCGGCTCAGCATCACCAGGGACACCTCCAAGAGCCAATTCTCTGTGTTACTGAGCAGCGTGACAACTGAGGACACGGCCGTGTACTACTGTGCAAAGGACACAGTGAGGGGAAATCAGTGTGAGCCCAGACAAAAACCTCCCTGCGTAGGGGCCTGTGGCCACCAGAGGGCGCTCAGGACTCAGTACAAAGCTGAGCTCAGGAGCAGGTGCAGAAGAGGAGGCGTTGGGTTTGGGGGATCCTGGGGGGGATTCTCTTCAGAGCTTCTCTTTCCTCCTCCGGCCCAGGAGCTGCACCATAGACCCTTTTCTGTATTCTGATATTTCATTGTTGTGGTATCACTCTCAGGCAACTGTATGTATATATATATTTCAATTTTCCTTGAAGCAAGGATAGCGTTATGCAAACAAAAACACACACATAATACTCAATGGCTAAATTTTTCTCCTTCATTTCTCTTCTTTCAAAGGAACTCAGTAAAACACTTGACTCTCATGTTATTTTCAAACTGTTAACAATCCTGAAAGGAAACATGAGATATTAAACATTTTAATCTTTGTTTTGTTTTCGTACATGAGGAAGGAAGAGGCCCAAACTCCTTCTTCCTGTCAGATTGCACACTTAGAATCTGGAGCGAGCAGTGTCAAAGGCTCCAGTGTCACGGGTCCCCAGTGCTGCATATGCAATGATTCTCATCATTCACAGATTCTGTACTGCAAATTCACCTACATGCTAGGTTTTATTAGCATTGTAACATAAACACTGTTACCTTGTGTCCTTCTGTAGACACTGACAGTCTGGCCAGTTCACTGAGTCACTAAACACACACACATTCCAGTGAGATCAATCAGGGTGATACCATCTCACCTCAACGTCTCTGAAGTCCACACCCCATTCTGAGCTTATGTCTGGATCATTCATAAGGGGAAATAGAGAGGTCCTCAGGTGGATTAGTCCGTGGGGTCAACATGGAGCCCACCACCATCTGTCCTCTCGTCCATCACAGTGACAGTCACTGGCACAGGGAAAGGAAGCAGGAGCTGTGCTGGGCTCAGCCCTGAGGAAAGACCCAAGGACTGAGAGGACGAGGGGCAGAGCGAGAAGGGCAAGGGGCGGGAGGTGGGGGGATCAGGACAGAGACTCTGGGCACAGAAAGGGGGACCTGCCCTGGGATCTGGTTCCAAGCCATCTGATAGACACACTGCTTTCCCACCCTTGCTCACCAAACATGTAAATTCAGAAGGCACCCATGGGGATCCTGGGATGACCAGGGTGAGTGTGACCACAGCCTCTCTGTATTCACAAGAATAGAGCGCCTCACTGCAAATTCCTCTTCAAGCTCCAGGGTAAAATCCACCCCTGTGCTGGGGGAGCTCACCCCTCTGTGCTCACACAGGATGGAGGTCTCAGAGAAGGCAGAGCTGTTGTGTAGAAGATGAGTCTTTGGGGTCTCCTCCTCTGCCTGGTGACAGCTCCCCAAGGGAAGGTCAGGAGTCAGGCACGCATCTGTGGGGGTAATTGTGAGAGCAGGTGACTGACTGGGTTTGAATCTTCTTATCCCCGGGTGTCCTGTCCCAGGTGAATGTGCAGGAGTCGGACCCAGAACTGGTGAAGCCCTCACAGATCGTCTCCTTCACATGTGCTGTCTCTGGTTACTCCATCACGTGGTTATGGTGGGAACTGGATCCACCAGGCCCCAGGGAAGGGGCTAGAGTGGATGGGAAGCATATATTATAATGGTGACACTTACCACAGCCCCTCCATCTAGAGCCACACCTCCATCTCCAGGGACATTCTAGGAACCAGTCCTCCCTGCAGCTGAGCTCTGTGACCACTATGGACACAGCTGTGTATTACTGTGCAAGAGACACAGTGAGGGGACGGCAGTGTCAGCCCAGACACAAGCCACCCTCCAGGGGCTCCATGACCAGCAGGGGGCTTGTGGGACACACCGAGCACAGGGCTGACCCAGGAGCAGGTGCCCTGGGCTTGGAGGGGATGCTCGGGAGAGCCTGTGCAACATTCACCCACTATAGACAGTATGTTCTTAGCTCTTTCCTAAACTGTGGAAAATGCTGAAAGAGATGGGAATACCAGAGCCCCCTTGACCTGCCTCCTGAGAAGGCAGTCTCACTGCTGTGCTTTATGTCACCCTTGGCATACTGTGGGAATATGCATGTTTTTGCAGATTTAATTTCCTGTTGAAGCAGAATGGATTTTATACATATACATTTAATACTCAAGAATTAAGGATAATTTTTTGGTTTACTTTTCTTCTCCTCAAAGGATCTCAGTATACCCCTGAGGCCCATCACCGTTTTCCTGGAGAGTCTGAATCTTGAAATCTATGAATTTTCTGAGAAGACACAGGAGATTTTCAGTTGCTACTATTTTTGTTTTGTTTTGTTTTTGTACATGTGGAAGGAAGAGGCTCATTCTCCTTCTTTCAGTGAAACTGAAAAAGCAGGTAGAATTCTGCAGTGTCCAGTGTTATAGGTGCTAGCACAGAGAGCCCCAATACTGCATACACAGACATCCTCGTTATTCAGATTCCAGATTTGCGAGTTCACCTACTTTTTAGCTATTATTAGCATCATTAACCATATACCATCATTTCACGGTCATTAATGGACATTCACAGTGTGGACTGTCCTTAAATCATTCAACACACGTGTGTTTCTACTTGAGGGCTGTCAAGCCCATTCCCTCATGTTTCATTCAATCATGTAAATCAGTCTCCTTCGTGTTCAGTTTACTGACATATTTTCACATTTTGTGCTCCTGAGTTGACAGTTTCCCTCTTTAAAATGACCCCGTGTGTAGTCCTCATGCACAGGCTATTGTCTCTAAGCACCCATTGCTGCAAGCTAACTTTAAATAGAAAATATCTTTCTCAGAAAGGTTCATTCAGGAAAGAATGGTACTTCTGGGCATGTGAGCCTGACATTGATGTCTCAAATATAAATACTATTTTTTATTATTTGATTCAGATCTCAGTTTTTGTTATTTGAGTTAGCCTTGGAAACTTGCTGGAGTTCCAAATACAAATGGTAAAATGGAGATTTCTGGACAAGAAGGAGATTGACTGGATGGAAAATGACCATGAGGGAACGTCAAGTTCAGGGGGTCCTGGCTAGACTGTCTTCCAAGGATTCCTGATCAATAGACATCAGGGAGAACAGAATCACCTGGGAGACAGCAGGTTTGATGAAATGACTCCAACATTGAGAGTGATCAGAGGCCAAGGGTAAGCATGCTCACTAATCTGACTTAGGTATCTTGATAAAACTAGGAAAGGATGGACACAGAAATCCACAGGTCAAGTCCTCGTTGAGAAACAAATTTCAGGAAGCCAGAGTAAAATGTGGTCAAGGTGTCCTTGTCACCTTGGGAGTCAGCATTCTTACCTTCATTGACCTAGTTCTCTGAAAGTCAGCTTTAATCCAAAGGAAGATGAAATCTGTCTGGTCCTTTCCCGTCCTGCTGGCATCTCTGAGCTGTGAGTATCCCCCGGGTGTGAGGAAGGTGGAGTGATGATGTGGCCTCTGTGAAGAGGTCTTATGCTTTCTCCTTCCCAGGTGTCCTGTCCCAGGTGCTGATGGGGGAGTCAAACCAGGACTATTGGTGGCCCTCTCCTCACATGGTCTGTCTGTGGATTCTGAATCACACAGAGTGCTGACTGCTGGGACTGAAGCCCTCAGTCTTAAGAGTCAGAGCTGCAGTGATGGGATGCTTTGGTCCCGGGAACAGTGCAGCATAGATCATGTCTCTCCAGAAACCACTGTCCATCCACAGAGACACGTCCATCTAGCTCCATGAGGACCTAGGACACAGCCCTGTGTTGCTGTCCCAGGAGGTCCAGGGAGAAGTCAGACCCAACCCACATGACCCTGCCTTCAGGGCTGCTCCAAGCACCAGGGGACACCCACGTTCATCAGGAAACAAGAGGACACTTTTCAAGGCAAGAGGGAAAATATCATGATGGGGTTTTCTCTCAGAAGCTGGGGTCTGTCAACTGGAACATTCCCTCCCCTGCAAGCTCCTTCCACTGTCACCCCAGAGAGCTTTCCTGTTTCTGAACCAGGGAAGGACTTTCATGGAGGCAGGCTGGTCTGTCTTTTGCCATCTGTCTTAGGACAGGCTGCACAGAAATATTTCCTCAGGGGACATATTAGGTCACTATGTTCTGTGACTTGTTGTTAACTTTTTAATCAGTAATTCTTCTACTTCACTTTGAGTCTGCTTTCACCTTCTGATGGATTTCCAAATCCTCTCAGGCTGAAATTCTCCCCAGCTCTGTTAGCTTCTGTGTCTTTCATTTGAATAGTGAGTAGTATTTGAAGTTGGTAATTGATGTCATAGACCTCTGGAGTGACTTTTTCCCCAAGAGGACACTTGAAGACGTCTGGACACCAGTTAGGCTGTATCCTAAGGGGTGGATTTTAGGTGGCTAGTTTTGCATTTGGTAGACAGATAAATGATAGATGAAATAGAAATGAAGATAAAAGGAAACAATGCAAACAACTGTATCCTAACAGTATGATAAATAACCATAAAAATTTTATTCTATAAATTCAGTGAGAAGTAAAAGCTCAGAAGTGCAAAGGTGATACGTGCATGTATATGAAGAGATTTGTAAAAACATAAATATTCAAATAATTGGTAAATACTTTTCTAGCCCACTCCTCAGTCATGTGGTGATTCTCTGTTTTCTCTCTATGAAATCATCGCATACACTACCAGTTGGCTACCATTTCCATTCCTTCCAGCTAGTGGATGAGCGACCTTTATTTTACATCATCCCAGCATTTGATCACTTTAGTATTTTGTACTTTAGCTCCTCTAAAGGTGTGTAGCACTATCTCATCCTCCTGTTACTTCATGTTTCCTAAGTCGTCAAACAGGAGATGACAAGAGTGAACATCGACTTTCTAGGAATCAGCTAACTAAGATGGACTGGAATGGGTGAATTTAACTCAGATGACCATTATATCCACTACTGCTGGCAAGAATCCCTTAGAAGATATGGAATAGCCATCATAGTCAACAAAAGAGTCTGAAATGCAGTACTTGGATGCAGTGTCAAAAACGACAGAATGATCTCTGTTCATTTCCAAGACAAACCATTCAATATCATGGCAATCCAAGTCTATGCCCCGACCAGTAATGCTGAAGAAGCTAAAGTTCAACGGTTCTATGAAGACCTACAGGACTTTCTATAACTAACATGCAAAAAAGATGTCCTTTTCATTACAGGGGACTGGAATGCAAAAGTAGGGAGTCAAGAAACACCTGGAGTAATAGGCAAATTTGGCCTTGGAGTACAGAATGAAGCAGGGCAAAGGCTAATAGAGTTCTGCCCAGAGAATGCACTGGTCATAGCAAACAACCTCTTCCAACAACATAAGAGAGGACTCTACACATGGACATCACCAGATGGCCAACACTGAAATCAGATTGATTATATTCTTTGCATCCAAAGATGGAGAAGCTCTATACAGTCAGCAAAAACAAGACTAGGAGCTGACTGTGGCTCTGATCATGAACTCTTTGTTGCCAAATTCAAACTTAAATTGAAGAAATTAGGGAAAACCATGAGACCATTCAGGCATGACCTAAATTAAATCCCTTACGATTATACAATGGAAGTGAGAAATAGGTTTAAGGGACTAGATCTGATAGACTGCCTGATGAACAATGGACGGAGCTTTGTGACAGTGTACAGGAGACAGGTAGCAACACCATCCCCAAGAAAAATAAATGCAGAAAAGCAAAATGGCTGTCTGAGGAGGCCTTACAAATAGCTGTTCAAAGAACAGGCAAAGCAAAGAAGAAAAGGAAAGATATACCCATTTGAATGCAGAGTTTCACAGAACAGCAAGGAGAGATAAGAAAGCCTTCGTCAGCGATCAATGCAAAGAAATAGAGGAAAATATCAGAATGGGAAAGACTGGAGATCTGTTCAAGAAAATTAGCAATACCAAGAAAACATTTCATGCAAAGATGGGCTCAAGAATGGACAGAAATGGTATGGACCTAACAGAAGCAGAAGATATTAAGAAGAGGAGGCAAGAATACAAAGAAATGTACAAAAAAGGTCTTCACAATGCAGATAACCATGATGGTTTGATCTCTCACCTAGAGCCAGACATTCTGGAATGTGAAGTCAATGGGCCTTAGGAGGCATCACTATGAACAAAGCGAGTGGAGGTGATGGAACTCCAGTTGAGCTCTTTCAAATCCTAAAAGATGATGCTGAGAATGTTTGCACTCAATATGACAGCAAATTTGGAAAATTCAGCAGGGGCTACTGGACTGGAAAAGTCAGTTTTCTTTCCAATCCCTAAGAAAGGCAATACCAAAGAATGTTCAAACTACTAAACAATTGCATTCATCTCAAATGCTAGCAAAGTAATGCTCAAAATTCTCCAAGTAGGCTTGGACAATATGTGAACTGAGAGATTTCAGTTTTTCAAGGTGGTTTTAGAAAAGGCAGAGGAACCAGAGATCAAATTGTGAACATCTGCTGGATCATCATAAAGCAAGAGAGTTCCAGAACAACATCTATTTCTGCTTTATTGACTATGCCAAAGCCTTTAACTGTGTGGATCATAATAAACTGTGGAAAATTCTTAAAGAGATGGCAATACCAGACCCCCCTGACCTGCCTCTTGAGAAATCTGTATGCAGGTCAAGAAGCAACAGTTCGAACTGGACATGAAGCAGACTGGTTCCAAAGAGGAAAAGGAGTACGTCAAGGCTGTATAATGTCACCCTGCTTATTTAACTTATATACAGAGGATATCATGAGAAACGCTGGGCTGGATGAAGCACAAGCAGGAATCAAGATTGCCGGGAGGAATATCAATAACCTCAGCTATGCAGATGACACCACCCTTATGGCAGCAAGTGAAGACGAACGAAAATGCCTCTTGATGACAGTGAAAGAGGACAGTGAAAAAAGTTGGCTTAAAAACTCAACATTCAGAAAACTAAGGTCATGGCATCCGGTCCCATCACTTCATGGCAAATAGATGGGGAAACAGTGGAAGCAGTGAGAGACTTTATTTTGGGGGGCTCCAAAATCACTGCAGATGGTGACTGCATCCATGAAATAAAAAGACGCTTACTCCTTGGAGGAAAAGGTATGACCAATCTACACAGCATATTAAAAAGCAGAGACATTACTTTGCCAACAAAGGTCTGTATAGTCAAGGCTATGGTGTTTCCAGTAGTCATGTATGGATATGAGAGTTGGACTGCAAAGAAATCTGAGCCCCAAAGAAATGATGCTTTTGAATTGTGGTGTTGGAGAAGACTCTTGAGAGTCTCTTGAACTGTAAGGGGATCTACCCAGTCCATCCAAAAGGAAATCAATCCTGAATATTCATGGAGGACTGAAGTTGAAGCTGAAAGTCCAATACTTTGGCCACCTGATGCTAAGAGCTGGCTCATTTGAAGAGATGCTGAAGCTGGGAAAGATTGAAGGCGAGAGGAGAAGGGGACGACAGAGGATGAGACGGTTGGATGGCATCACTGACTCCATGCACTTGAGTTTGGGTAAACTCTAGGAGTTCGTGATGTGACATTGGTCGACGCCAGGGAGGCCTGGCGTGCTGTGGTCCATGGGGTCGCAAAGGGTCAGACACGACTGAGTGACTGAACTGAACTGAAATAGTCACATGATAAAATAATATCTATATGAAAAGATGGAGAAGGCAATGGCACCCCACTCCAGTACTCTTGCCTGGAAAATCCCATGGACAGAGGAGCCTGGTGGGCTGCAGTCCATGGGGTCGCTAAGAGTTGGACGTGACTGAGCGAATTCACTTTGACTTCTCACTTTCATGCATTGGAGAAGGAAATGGCAACCCATCCAGTGTTCTTGCCTGGAGAATCCCAGGGAAGGGGGAGCCTGGTGGGCTGCCGTCTATGGGGACACGGAGTCGGACACGACTGAAGTGACGTAGCATAGCATATGAAAAGATAGGACCATCCTAAACTGTGTCTTCAGTCCTCTTTCTAGATGCAATGATTTCAATGTAGCTCATAAACCACGGGCTCCCCTAACCAAATTCAAATACCGAGTGAGCTGAAGGGAAGAGACTTCACAGGGATCCAGAAAGACCACAGGGATGGTGATCACACTCCATCCCCACCTACAAGGACAGGGCTGGTCCACATGAAAACCCCTCCTCATGTTCCAGGGTAAAATCCACCCCTGGTTTGAGGGAGCTCACATCCCTCCTCCCACAGGGCTGAGGTGTCAGGGAAGGCAGGGTTGTGGTGTAGAAGATGGGGGTGTGGGGTCTTCTCCTCTGCCTGGTGACAGCTCCCCAAGGTGAGGGTCTCAGGTGCAGACAGGGGTCTGTGGGGATGGTTGTGACTGCAGGTCACTGACAGGGACTGATTCTCCTTCCCCGTGTCCAGTCCCAGATGCACTGCAGCAGTTGGGCCCAGAACTGGTGAAGCCCTCACTGACCCTCTCCTCACGTGCACTGTCTCTGGTTACTTCATCACGTGGTTATTGTGGGAACTGGATTTGCCAGGCCCCAGGGAAGGGGCTAGAGCAGACGTCATGCCTAAAGTTTGATGGTGACACTTACTACAGCCCCTCCATCAAGAACCACACCTCCATCTGCAGAGACATCCAAGAATCAGTTCTCCCTGCAGCTGAGCTCTGTGACCACTGAGGACACTGCTGTGTGTTGCTGTGTAAGAAACACAGTGAGGGGAAGGCAGTGTGAGCCCAGACACCAGCCACCCTCCAGGGGCTCCATGACCACCAGCAGGTGCTGGGGACACACAATTGCGTGTGGCAGGAGCAGGTGCAGATGGTGATTGACAGCTGGTCTCCTGTCAGGAGGCTTCCTCTCCTTTTCCAGTTTTTCTGGGGAACTTCTTTGCATTCATGACTCTTAGGTACCTCCTCAGTCTCTGAGGCAGAATGGTGGTTGGGATAGGGGACGATATCCTGACTGCACGAAAGGCACAGTCTCTTAGGGTTGCTTCCTCTTGTCACTTAGGCCCGTTCTGTGGACATTTGGTGTAAGCTCGCTAAGTCCACAGGAGAGGCTCTGTGTGACTCAGCAGTGCTGCTCAGCACAGCAGGGCCGTGAACGAGCTAGCCAGCGGTCAGCAGTGAAAGTGCATGCTGGACTCAGACAACAGAGCTGTATAAACCTAGAGCCAGAGAAGAACCCCCCTTGGTGGTGATAATTGAACTGACACCTCACTCACAGCATCAGCCAGAGTTCTCTCCATGGTGACCCAGCGGGATCTTCACGCCAGCCTGAGATAGAAGCTGAGTCTGCTGACACCAGGCACACATGCAGGAAGATGAAAAGTTTGTGTCGTCCGTGTCCCTCATCTATGTCTGTGGTGTCCTCAGACTCACCTTCTACATCACCCTGGGGTGGGGGGTCCCACTGAATTTCCATGGAGAAAACTATGAATAATGGTCTGAGTGTGGAGTCAGCTCTTTGAGCACCACCGAGGGGCGTAGGTGCAGTAGCTTCTGTCGTTTGGGTGGGTTTACGGCAGATAGAAGACACTTACTAAAGGGAAGCTTTTACTTTAAAAACAATTCCTACTTGATATCCTCAGCTTTCTTGTCAAGGCATGAGCCACCAGAAGTTTATACGAGGACGAGTCTTTCAATGAGAGAGTACAATACATCTAAGGAATACACAGAATATTCCCTGATGAGTAAAGAAGCCACTGTGAGCACCGTCCTGGTGTTCAGCCATCCGTCCTGACTGTCTCATGGAACAAACACTACCTTTAGCTCATGGAACTTAGTGATTTTAAATCACTTTTGTCCTAATATATGCATTCCAGTCACTTCAGTCATAGCAGACACTTTACCACCCAATGGACTGTAGCCCATTAGGCTCCTCTGTCCATGAAATTTTCCAGGCAAGAATACTGGAGCGGGTTGCCATGCCTTCCTCCAGGGCATCTTCCTGACCAAGGGTGTGTGAATGTGTTTGAGTCTATGTGTGGGTGTGGATGTGTGTGCATGTTTGTGTGAGTGTGTGCATGAGTGTGTATATGTATGAGTATATGTATGTGTGTATCTTTTTGAGTGTGAATGTGTGCATGTGTTTGCTTGTATCTGTGTGTGTGTGAGTGAGCATGTCTCAGTGTGACAGGTGTGTGTGTTTGTGTGTTTGAGAGGTGTGTGTGCATGAGATAGGTTTGTGTGTATCTGACAAGTGTGTGTGAATGTGTGTGTGTAACATGTGTGTGTGATAGGTGTGTGTGTCACAGGTGTGACTGTGTGAAGAGCTGTGTGTGTAACAAATGTGTGTGTGTGACAGGTTGTGTATCAGGTGTGTGTGTGTGACAGGAGTGTGGATACTGTGTGTGTATGTTTGTGTGACTGGTGTGTGTATGTGTGACAAGTGTGTGTGACAGGTGTGTGTGGGTAACAGGTATGTGTGTGAAGGGGGTGTGTGTTTGTGACAGGTGTGTTTGTGTGATACTTGTGTCTGTTTCTGTGAAGGGGTGTGAGTGTGCCACAGGTGTGTGTTTAACAAGTATGTGTGTGTGTCAGGTGCATTTTTGACAGGAGTGTGTATGTAACAGTTGTGTGTGTGTGACAGGTGTGTGTTTGAATGGGTGTGAATGTGTGGCTAGTATGTGTGTGTGACAGATGGGTCTGTGTGTGTGAATGGGTGTATGTGTGTGACAGGTCTCTGTGTGTGACAGGTATGTGGGTGTATCAAGTATGGGTGTGTGCAACAGGTGGGTGTGTGTAACAAGTATGTGTTATAACATGTGTGTATGTGAGACAAGTGTGTGTGTGTGTCACAGGTGTCTGTGTGTGAAGCTGTGTTGTGTATCACAGGAAACTGTGTGTGTGAAGCTGTGTTTGTGACAGGTGTGTGTGTGTGTAACAAGTATGTGTGTGTAACAGCTGTGTGTGTGTGTTGAAGGTGTGTTGTGTGTGTGAGTGTGTGTATGTCTGTGTGACAGGTATGTGTGTGTGTGACAGGAGTGTGAGTGTATAACAGAAATGTGTGTTTATGTGTGTAACAGAAATGTGTCTGTGTATGTAACAGGTGTGTGTGTAACACGTGTGTGTGAGACAGGTGTCTGTGTGTCTGTGACATGTTTGTGTGTGTGTAAATGGGTGTGTGTGTAACAGGTATATGTGTGTGTAACCGGTATGCGTGAGACAGGTGTGTTGTGTGTGTGATTGTGTGTGTCTGTATGTCTGTGTGACAGGTGTGTTTGTGTGACAGGAGTGTGTGTGTGTTAAGTACGGTGTGTGTGTGTGTGTACCCATGGACTGTGGAGTGCCAGTCTTCTTTGTCCTTTCTAGGCAAGAATCCTGGAGTGGGTTGCCTTTCCTACTCCAGGGAATCTCAAACCCAGGGATTCAACCCAGCTTTCTTACATTGCAAGTGGATTCTTTACCACAAGAGGCAAATTCTCATTATCTACAGAACACTGTAGATAGAAAACCCTAAAGACTCCACACAAAGCTACTAGACCACACTCACCCAGAGAGCACTGAACTCAACAGGTCAGAGTGGGTACCAGCATCTGATTGCTCATGGCTTAGGAATGTGGGGGATTCTCTGGATCCCACTTCTGATGCCATAAACTAAACCCCATAGAAACCAACCGGCAGTGGATTTAGGGATGTGGTCTGTGGCCTTTCAGTCCCGTGAGATAAGAAGCATATTTGGGTTTTAAGGTGGTCCAAAGGGATCACAAGATCAGACAAAGTGTGGGAGAGAGGAAAGCCTGTTAGGCGATGCACCACAAGACTCCACTGGCTTTGATGATGGACCAAGGTGTTGAGCCAAGGGATGAGGACACATCTAGAAGCTCAGTGACCTGGATGCCAGAGGCCACAGTTCCAGGGTCACCCTCAGGAGTCTTGACCATGTTGCATAACATCGGGCACAAGCGACCCCACAAGCTCTGAGGCAGTGTGAGCTGGGGCCTCTCCCCAGAGCACATTCAGATGTCGGGAAACTGGATCTGGCACAGAAGACATGCTCGTGCAGAACTGCTGTGGCCAAAGCCAGACTGGGAAGGACTTTTCATGGACAGTAGGTTCTAACTCAGTCAGTGTACAGGTGAGATCCCTGTGCTGAGGAAGAGCTGACCTGTGCCAGACCCGAAGGGGTGACGTCTCAGGGCAGGAGAAGACCAGGGTCCCATGGACAGGGCGTCAGTCAGAGTGGGGACACACACTGGTCTTTTCTGGCTCCAGGAGGGATAACACCACTGATGACACTGGTGACAGCACTCCCCACCCCGGGCAAACCCGCTGTAAAGTCCACACGTGCTGTGACTGTCGTCAGCCCCGTCTACATCCCCACACACAGAAATGCAGGTGTGAGGACACAGCCCCAGGGCCACAGGGAGATGGGGGAGCAGAGCCCTAAGGAGCTCCCAGGGCTGTGTGTCCTCAGTCCTCAGTAGACTTGGGGTCCTAGAGTCCACCCTCAGGGAGCAGATGCTGAGGTTCACGAGTTCCTGCAGACACTCAGTTGTGCACAGGAAAATGCAGCCCACTGGGCAAGTCAGCTGTGCTGGGAAGAGGAGCATCTCAGCAGAAATGTCTACTTTGTGCACAGAATTAATACTGTGTTTAATTACTATGAACAAACTTCCTCTAGAGTGATTCTTGAGGTTATTTAAGCTGTTCAAGATGAAAAAACAGTCAAGAAAGCAAAGGGAAATATAAATACTTTGAGAATTTTGATAAACATTAAACTGTACTCAACTCCATTTGAATTCAATGTGATTGTTACATGTATATTTTTCTCTGATGTTTGTATATGGAGTAAGTAAACATCAGCTAATAAAAAGAAAAAAAATAATAAGAATTTGTGTCTAACAAATGGCTGGTACCTGAATGTGTGGTGGGCATTTGTTGAGTAAAGGTAAACACATTCATGGGATTAAAGTCTCTTCCCCATACCTGCCATTATCCCTGAAAGCATCTTTTTTCCTGACCAGCCCTCCTTCATCATTTCATTCCTCAATAGTCTTCTTTTTTTTTTTTATCAAGAATCTCTTTTATTGATTATCAGAAACATTACAAACCACTAATATGAACAAATTGTAACATGACAGTGATTAGTTTGAACAATTGTCATGGGGAGGGGACCCCAGGAGGGGCTGAGTTCTTTGAGGGCACAGTCAGAAACCCCCTCACCGGAAGAGCCACGTAGACAGGACCTCTATTCACTGCTTTCTGCTTTTTATACAGAGGTCCCTCCCGTATGCAAATATCCACTCAGGTCACAGGGTAGAAACAGAGCACCAGCTCCCTTAAATTCAGGCTCCTCCTCAGGCTTGAAGAGAATTCCGGGAGTGGTGACACTCATCTGCTCGAAGATGAACCCACTGTGGACCCTCCTGTTTGTGCTCTCAGCCCCCAGAGGTGAGTGTCTCTGGGTCAGACATGGGCACGTGGGGAAGCTGCATCTGAGCCCTGTGGGTCACTGTGCTTCTCTCTCTCCACAGGGGTCCTGTCCCAGGTGCGGCTGCAGGAGTCGGGCCCCAGCCTGGTGAAGCCCTCACAGACCCTCTCCCTCACCTGCACGGTCTCTGGATTCTCATTGACCAACAATGGTGTAAGCTGGGTCCGCCAGGCTCCAGGGAAGGCGCTGGAGTGGGTCGGTGGTATAAGCAGTGGTGGAAGCACAGGCTATAACCCAGCCCTGAAATCCCGGCTCAGCATCACCAGGGACACCTCCAAGAGCCAAGTCTCCATGTCACTGAGCAGCGTGACAACTGAGGACACGGCCACGTACTTCTGTGCAAGACACAGTGAGGGGAAGTCAGTGTGAGCCCAGACAAAAACCTCCCTGCACAGGGGCCCGTGACCACCAGGGGGCGCTCAGGGCTCACCACGTTCAAGACTGAGCCCCAGAGCAGGTGCTCTGGGGGCGCGGGAGGGAACTCCTGTTAGAGGCCGGTTTCCTCTTCCAGCCCAGCCTTTCCCAGAAAACCGATTTTGTGTCCCCGCTGTTCCATTTTTGTGCTTTATACTGCTTTCATAAATCCATACATAGTTCTTAATTTCTTTTAAGTATAGTTGTCTATCTATCTATATCTATATCTATCTATCTATCTATCTATCTTCTGTGTGGATCATGTGCCAACACACACATGTAATCCAATACACAGGAATTATGTGTTTCTGTTTTATTTTTCTTCTTGTCAAAGAGGCTCAATACAACTCTGAGTCTCACCATCATTTTTTTAAGTAATTTATTTTTTTAACTGAAGGATATTTGCTTTACAATCTTTTGTTGCTTTCTGTCAAACCTCAACATGAATCAGCCATAGGTATACATATATCCCCTCCCTTTTGAACTTCCCTCCCACCTCGCTCCCCAACGCACCCCTTTAGGTTGATCAGATCAGATCAGATCAGTCGCTGAGTCGTGTCCGACTCTTTGCGACCCCATGAACTGCAGCATGCCAGGCCTCCCTATCCATCACCAGCTCTCGGAGGTCACTCAGACTCACACCCATCGAGTCAGTGATGCCATCCAGACATCTCATCCTCTGGCGTCCCCTTCTCCTCCTGCCCCCAATCCCTCCCAGCATCAGAGTCTTCTCCAATGAGTCAACTCTTCGCATGAGGTGGCCAAAATACTGGAGTTTCAGCTTTAGCATCATTCCTTCCAAAGAAATCCCAGGGCTGATCTCCTTCAGAATGGACCGGTTGTATCTCCTTGCAGTCCAAGGGACTCTCAAGAGTCTTCTCCAACACCACAGTTCAAAAGCATCAATTCTTCAGTGCTCAGCCTTCTTCACAGTCCAGCTCTCACATCCATACATGACCACAGGAAAGACCATAGCCTTGACTAGGCGAACCTTTGTTGGCAAAGTGATGTCTCTGCTTTTGAATACGCTATCTAGGTTGGTCAGAACTTTCCTTCCAAGGAGTAAGCGTCTTTTAATTTCATGGCTGCAGTCACCATCTGCAGTGATTTTGGAGCCCAGAAAAATAAATTCTGACACTGTTTCCACTGTTTCTCCATCTATTTCCCATGTAGTGATGGGACCAGATGCCATGATCTTCGTTTTCTGAATGTTGAGCTTTAAGCCAAACTTTTCACTCTCCACTTTCACTTTCATCAAGAGGCTTTTCAGTTCCTCTTCACTTTCTGCCATAAGGGTGGCATCATCTGCATATCTGAGGTTATTGATATTTCTCCCGGCAATCTTGATTCCAGTCTTGTGTTTCTTGTGTTTCTTCCAGTCCAGCATTTCTCATGATGTACTCTGCATATAAGTTAAATAAACATGGTGACAATATACAGACTTGACGTACTCCTTTTCCTATTTGGAACCAGTCTGTTGTTCCATGACCAGTTCTAACTGTTGCTTCCTGACCTGCATACAGATTTCTCAAGAGGCAGATCAGGTGGTCTGGTATTCCCATCTCTCTCAGAATTTTCCACAGTTTATTGTGATCTACACAGTCAAAGGCTTTGGCATAGTCAATAAAGCAGAAATAGATGTTTTTCTGGAACTCTCTTGCTTTTTCGATGATCCAGAGGATGTTGGCAATTTGATCTCTGGTTCCTGTGCCTTTTCTAAATCCAGCTTGAATACAGAGCCCATATTTGAGTTTCCTGAGCCATACAGCAAATACCCATTGGCTATGTATTTTACATATGATAATGTAAGTTTCCATGTTACTCCTTCCATACATCTCACCCTATTCTCCCCTATCCAAATGTCCATAAGTCTATCCTCTATGTCTGTTTCTCCATTCAGTACAATTCACTTCAGTCGCTCAGACCTGTCCGACTCTCTGTGACCCCGTGGACTGCAGCACTCCCGCTCTCCCAGTCCATCATCAACTTCTGGAGTTTACTCAGACTCATTTCCAATGATTCGGTGATGCCATTCAACAATCTCATCCTCTATCCTTCCATTCTCCTCCTGCCTTCAATCTTTCCCAGCATCATGGTCTTTTCAAATGAGTCAATTCTTTGCATCAGGTGGCCAAACTATTGGAGTTTCAGCTTAAACATCAGTTCTTCCAATGAACATTCAGGACTGATTTCCCTCAGGATGAACTTGGTGAATCTCTTTGCAGTCCAAGGGACTCTCAAGAGTCTTTTCCAACACCACAGTTCAAAAGCACCAATTCTTCTGTGCTCAGCTTACTTTACAGTCCAAATCTCACATCTATACATGACTACTGGAAAAAACCATAGCCTGGACTAGACGAACCTTTGTTGACAAAGTAATGTCTCTGCTTTTTAATATGCTGTCTAGGTTGGTCACAACTTTCCTTCCAAGGAGTAAGCGTCTTCTTATTTCAGGGCTGCAGTCACCATCTGCACTGACTTTGGAGCCCCCCCAAAAATAAGGTCTGCCACTGTTTCCACTGTTTCTTCATCTATTTGCCATGAAGTGATGGGACCAGATGCCATGATCTTAGTTTTCTGAATGTTGAGCTTTATGCCAACTTTTCACTCTCCTCTTCCACTTTCATCAAGAGGCTCTTTACTTCTTCACTTTCTGCCATAAGGGTGGTGTCCTCTGCATATCTGAGGTTATTGATATTTCTTCCAGCAATCTTGATTCCAGCTTGTGCTTCATCCAGCCCAGCGTTTATCATGATGTACTCTGTACATAAGTTAAATAAGCAGAAGCAGGGTGACGATATACAGACTTGACATACTCCTTTTCCTATTTGGAACCAGTCTGTTGTTCCATGTCCAGTTCTAACTCTTGCTTCCTGACCTGCATACAGGTTTCTCAAGAGGCAGCTCAGGGGGTCTGGTATTGCCATTTCTTTCAGAATTTTCCATTTTATTGTGAGCCACACAGTCAAAAGCTTTGGTATAGTCAGTAAAGCAGAAATAGATGTTTATCTGGAACTCTCTGGCTTTTTTCATGATCCAACAAATGTTGGCAATTTGATCTCTGGTTCTTCTGCCTTTCCTAAAACCAGCTTCAATATCTGGAATTGCTTGGTTCGTGAGCTCTTGAAGCCTGGCTTGGAGAACTTTAAGCATTACTTTCCGAGCATGTGAGATGAGTGCAATTGTACTGCCCTGTGAATAAATTCTTCCATACCAAACATGTACCAGATTCCATATATTCCGTTATTTATATGCTAGAATACGATATTTATCTTTGCTTTCTGACTTATTTCACACTGTATAATAGGTTCTAGGTTCATCCACCTCATCAGAAGTGATTCATATGTGTTCCTTTTTATGGCTGAGTAATATTGCATTGTGTATATGTACCACAACTTCTTTATCCATTCATCTGTCGATGGATGTCTAGGTTGCTTCTATGTTCTAACTATTGTAAATAGTGCTGGAACGAACCATGGGTTACATATATCTTTTTCAAGTTTGGTTTCCTCAGGGTGTAATCCTAGGAGCGGAGATGTTTGGTCATATAGTGGTTTTATTCCCAGGTTTTTAAGGAATCTCCATACTGTCTTGCACAGTGGCAGTATCAGTTTATATTACCACCAACAGTTCAAGAGCATTCCCTTTTCTCCACGCCCTCTCCAGTGTTTATTGTGTCTAGACTTTTTGATGATGACCATTCTCCCTGGTGTGAGGTGGTATCTCATTGTGGCTTTGATTCACATTTCTCTCATAATGAGTGACGTTGAGCATCTTTTCATGTGTTTGTTAGGCGTCTGTATGTCTTCTTTAGAGAACCATCTCTTTAGGTTTTTTCCCAACTTTTTGATTGGGTTGTATGTTTTTCTTGCATGGAGTTGTGTGTGCTGCTTGTATATTTTGGAAATTAATGCTTTGTCAGTTATTGCACTCACCATTTTTCTCCCATTCTGAGGGTTCCCTTTTCACCTTGCTTACAGTTCCCTTTGCTGTGGAAAGGCTTTTACGTCTAATCAGGTCCGACTTGTTTACTTTTGGTTTTATATCCATTGCTCTAGGAGGTGGATTACAGAGAATCTTGCTTTGATTTATGTCATTGAGTGTTCTGACAATGTTTTCCTCTAAGAGTTTTATAGTTTCTGGTCTTACATTTAGGTCTTTAATCCATTTTGAGTTTATCTTTGTGGAATCAAGATTGCTGGGAGAAATATCAATAACCTCAGATATTCAGATGACACCACCATTATGGCAGAAAGTGAAGAGGGGCTAAAAAGCCTCTTGATGAGAGTGAAAGTGGAGAGTGAAAACGTTGGCTTAAAGCTCAACATTCAGAAAACGAAGATCATGGCATCTGGTCCCATCACTACATGAGAAATAGATGGAGAAACAGTGGAAACAGTGTCAGAATTTATTTTTCTGGGCTCCAAAATCACTGCAGATGGTGACTGCAGCCATGAAATCAAAAGACGCTTACTCCTTGGAAGGAAAGTTCTGACCAACCTAGATAGCATATTCAAAAGCAGAGACATCACTTTGCCAACAAAGGTTCGCCTAGTCAAGGCTATGGTCTTTCCTGTGGTCATGTATGGATGTGAGAGCTGGACTGTGAAGAAGGCTGAGCGCTGAAGAATTGATGCTTTTGAACTGTGGTGTTGGAGAAGACTCTTGAGAGTCCCTTGGACTGCAAGGAGATACAACCGGTCCATTCTGAAGGAGATCAGCCCTGGGATTTCTTTGGAAGGAATGATGCTAAAGCTGAAACTCCAGTATTTTGGCCACCTCATGCGAAGAGTTGACTCATTGGAGAAGACTCTGATGCTGGGAGGGATTGGGGGCAGGAGGAGAAGGGGACGCCAGAGGATGAGATGGCTGGATGGCATCACTGACTCGATGGATGTGAGTCTGAGTGACCTCCGAGAGCTGGTGATGGATAGGGAGGCCTGGCGTGCTGCAGTTCATGGGGTCGCAAAGAGTCGGACACGACTGAGCGACTGATCTGATCTGATCTGATGGTGTTAGGAGGTGTTCTAATTTTATTCTGTTACAGGTAGCTGTGCAGTTTTCCCAGCACCATTTATTGAAGACACTGGCATTGCTCCATTGTATATTCTTGCCTCCTTTGTCAAAAATAAGGTACTCTAGGTGCATGGGTTTACTTCTGGGCTCTCTATCTTCCTCCATTGGTCTAAATTTCTGTTTCTGTGCCAGTACCATGCTGTCTTGATGGCTGTAGCTCTATAGAATAATCTGAAGTCAGGAAGGTTGATTTCTCCAGCTCCATTCTTTTTTCTCAAGACTGATTTGGCTATTCAGGGTCTTTTGTGTTTCCATACGAATTGGGAAAATATTTGTTTTAATTCAGTGAAAAATGCCTTTGGTAATTTGGTAGGGATCACATTGAACCTGTAGATTGCATTTGGTAGTATGGTCACTTTCACAATGCTGGCTCTTCCTGCCCAGGAACATGGAACGTGCCTACATCTGTGGGTGTTGTCTTTGGTTTCTTTTCAGTGTCTTATCATTTTCTATGGACAGTTCTTTTGTTTGCATAGGAAAGTTTATTCCTAGACATTTAATTCTTTTTGTTGCAATGCTGGATGGGATTGATACCTTAATTTCTCTTTCTGATTTTTCATTGTTAGTATATAGAAATGCAAGTGATTTCTGTGTATTGATTTTGTATCCTCCTGCTGCTGCTGCTAAGTCGCTTCAGTCGTGTCCGACTCTGTGCGACCCCATAGACGGAAGCTCACCAGGCTCCCCTGTCCCTGGGGTTCTCCAGGCAAGAACACTGGAGTGGGTTGCCACTTCCTTCTCCAATGCATGAAAGTGAAAAGTGAAAGTGAAGTCGCCAGTCGTGTCCGACCTTAGCGACCCACGGACTGGAGCCTACCAGGCTCCTCCGTCCATGGGATTTTCCAGGCAAAAGTACTGGGGTGGGGTGCCATTGCCGTCCCCCTTGTATCCTGCAACTTTGCTAAATTCACTAATTTGCTGTCGTAATTTTCTGATAGTATCATAAGGGTTTTCCATGGACAGCATCATGCCATCTTAAAACAGTGAGAACTTTACTTCTTCTTTTACCATCTAGATTCCTCTTATTCTTTTTCTTCTCTGATTGCCGTAGCTAGGACTTCCAGAAATATGTTGAAAAACAGCGGTGAAAGAGGGCAAGCTTGTCTTGTTCCCGATCTTCAGTTCACTTCAGGCGCTCAGTCATGTCCAACTCTTTGCGACCCCATGGAATGCAGCACACGAGGCCTCCCTGTCCACCACCTAATCCCAGAGATTACTCAAACTCATGTCCATTGAATCAGTGATGTCATGCAACTAAAAGGCTGCTGCTGAACCATGAAAGACACCGGGATTCTTGGCCTCTGGAGGAGAAGAAATCAATCCGGGGCCAGAGACGAGGCTTCATCGCTCAGAGCTTTTGTGTAATAAAGTTGCATCAAATTATAAAAGAGATGGAGACAGCTTCTGACATAGACATCAGAAAGGGGCAGAAAGAGTGCCCCTCCCTACTGTTAGCAATGGAGTTATATACTTTTTAACTAATTATTCGGGGAAGGCAATGGCACCCCACCCCAGTACTTTTGCCTGGAAAATTCCATGGACGGAGGAGCCTGGTAGGCTCCAGTCCATGATTACAATACATCAAAAGAATGTCTGGAGGTTGTAAAGATCTGACTAGACCCACTCCCATAATTCACATTTGAAGATAACAGGATTAACCAGAAGGTTTTCAGGAAGGAGGAACTGTCCTCGAGCAGGATCAGATCAGATCAGTCGTTCAGTCGTGTCCGACTCTTTGCGACCCCATGAACCGCAGCACGCCAGGCTTCCCTGTCCATCACCAGCTCCCGGAGGTCACCCAGACTCGCATCCATCGAGTCAGTGATGCCATCCAGCCATCTCATCCTCTGTCGTCCACTTCTCCTCCTGCCCTCAATCCCTCCCAGCATCAGAGTCTTCTCCAATGAGGTCGAGCAGGATACATTGTTGTTATAGAATCCTTCCTACAGAGTTCAAAAAGAGTTGTTTGTTGTGTAATCATCAGTTCCAGGCTTAAAGACAAAAACATCTTGTGCAACTAAGACTAAGGAACGTAGAGGGAAAAAAAGTTTGTCCTTTCCTCCTCCATGACAATTCCCGCCGCTTATCTGCTCCTCAAGAACCCCAGAGTCCTCTCTCCTTGGGGACCTCGGATTTCTCATCAACCTGCCTAGGAACTGACTCCCTCAGAACCATCTCTTCCCGTCATCCCCTTCTCCTCCCACCTTCAATCTCTCCCAGAATCAGATCAGATCAGATCAGTCGCTCAGTCGTGTCCGACTCTTTGCGACCCCATGAACCGCAGCACGCCAGGCCTCCCTGTCCATCACCAGCTCCCGGAGGTCACTCAGACTCACACCCATCGAGTCAGTGATGCCATCCAGACATCTCATCCTCTGGCGTCCCCTTCTCCTCCTGCCCTCAATCCCTCCCAGCATCAGAGTCTTCTCCAATGAGTCAACTCTTCGCATGAGGTGGCCAAAATACTGGAGTTTCAGCTTTAGCATCATTCCTTCCAAAGAAATCCCAGGGCTGATCTCCTTCAGAATGGACCGGTTGGATCTGCTTGCAGTCCAAGGGACTCTCAAGAGTCTTCTCCAACACCACAGTTCAAAAGCATCAATTCTTCAGTGCTCAGCCTTCTTCACAGTCCAGCTCTCACATCCATACATGACCACAGGAAAGACCATAGCCTTGACTAGATGAACCTTTGTTGGCAAAGTGATGTCTCTGCTTTTGAATATGCTATCTAGGTTGGTCAGAACTTTCCTTCCAAGGAGTAAGCGTCTTTTGATTTCATGGCTGCAGTCACCATCTGCAGTGATTTTGGAGCCCAGAAAATAAATTCTGACACTGTTTCCACTGTTTCTCCATCTATTTCCCATGTAGTGATGGGACCAGATGCCATGATCTTCGTTTTCTGAATGTTGAGCTTTAAGCCAACCTTTTCACTCTCCACTTTCACTTTCATCAAGAGGCTTTTTAGCCCCTCTTCACTTTCTGCCATAAGAGTGGTGTCATCTGCATATCTGAGATTATTGGTATTTCTCCCAGCAATCTTGATTCCAACTTGTGTTTCTTCCAGTTCAGCATTTCTCATGATGTGCTCTGCATATAAGTTAAATAAACAGGGTGACAATATGCAGCCTTGACGTACTCCTTTTCCTATTTGGAACCAGTCTGTTGTTCCATGACCAGTTCTAACTGTTGCTTCCTGACCTGCATACAGATTTCTCAAGAGGCAGATCAGGTGGTCTGGTATTCCCATCTCTTTCAGAATTTTCCATAGTTTATTGTGATCTACACAGTCAAAGGCTTTGGCATAGTCAATAAAGCAGAAATAGATGTTTTTCTGGAACTCTCTTGCTTTTTCCATGATCCAGCGAATGTTGGCAATTTGATCTCTGGTTCCTCTGCCTTTTCTAAAACCAGCTTGAACATCAGGAAGTTCACAGTTCACATATTGCTGAAGCCTGGCTTGGGGAATTTTGAGCATTACTTTACTAGCGTGTAAGATGAGTGCAATTGTTCGGTAGTTTGAGCATTCTTTGGCATTGCCTTTCTTTGGGATTGGGATGAAAACTGACCTTTTCCAATCTTGTGGCCACTGCTGAGTTTTCCAAATTTGCTGGCATATTGAGTGCAGCACTTTCACAGCATCATCTTTCAGAATTTGAATAGCTCCACTGGAATTCCATCACCTCCACTAGATTTGTTCCTACTGATGCTTTCTAAGGCCCATTTGACTTCACATTCCAAGATGTCTGGCTCTAGGTCAGTGATCACATCATCATGATTATCTGGGTCGTGAAGCTCTTTTTTGTACAGTTCTTCTGTGTATTCTTGCCACCTCTTCTTAATATCTTCTGTTTCTGTTAGGTCCATACCATTTCTGTCCTTTATCGTGCCCATCTTTGCATGAAATGTTCCTTTGGTATCTCTGATTTTCTTGAAGAGATCCCTAGTCTTTCCCATTCTGTTGTTTTCCTCTATTTCTTTGCATTGATCACTGAAGAAGGCTTTCTTATCTCTTCTTGCTATTCTTTGGAACTCTGCATTTAGATGTTTATATCTTTCCTTTTCTCTCTTCAAATGAGTCAGCTTTTCGCATCAGTGGCCAAAGTATTGCAGTTTCAGCTTCAGCAGCAGTCTTTCCAATGACTATTTAGGCCTGTGAGAATCACGTTCTAGCCAATATTACTCTGCTGAGGCCTGTGTCAAGCCCCGACCCATGAGGGGCTCAAATCAACACATACTGATTCCCTTTCTGCCCACAGTTCAGAGTCTGAGATCAGTTTCACTGGGTTGGAATCAAGGTGTGGCAGGACCACATGGCCCACAGTCTCTCAGGAAGCTCTGTGGTCTGAGTGCATCTGTGCCCCCAGAGCTCGTGTTTGGAATTCTTGTGCACCTAGGATAATGATGTTAGACTCAGGGTCTTTGTCAGGTGCTTAGGTAGAGAGTTCGCCCAAACGGGGTTCGATTTGCTCTAAGAATCCCCAGAGAACCTGCTTGTCCCGTCTGCCTGGTGGGGACCCAGAAGAAAGGTGCCTGGTGTGAACCAGAAAGGGGGCCTCACCAGAAGGCAGCCTCACTGGTGTCCTGACCTATGGCTTCAGCCTCTAAGACTGCGGGAAATAAAGGCTTGTTTACAGACCACCCAGCTGAGCTCCTGTGTGCACTCTGAATGGACAGTCAGGGACAATCTGCTTCTTTGCCGTGTCCAGTCTTAGAGCCGCACTGCCCACTTCCCCTGACTCTCAGCCACTTCCTTCATCTGCACGGCCCTGCAAACACCTTCCATTAGTGGTCACTTCTCCCAGTGTCTCATGCCCTTGGCCTCCCTCTGATGAACACTTTTGTGGATGATAATCCAGGAAAATCCAGAATTTCTAGACCTCTACATTAGTCTCCTTTTCCAAAGTCCCTATGCCATGTGGGATGACGTTCATAGTCTCTGTGAATGATTCAAACACACACTGTCCACCTTCAGCCCTGCAAATCCTCGTGCCCATCCTGCAGGCCCACTACACTTAGCAAATCCCAGCAGGCCTTAACATGCCAGCCCTTAAAGAATAAAGAGCATATTGGGTCTAAATACCATCAACCCCATGTCCCAGATCTAATCCTCTACCTCAGCTGTGGGTGACGATTTGCATCCTAAGATACCACTCTAAGACAGGCATATCTCAGCTACAAGGATTTTCATTCTGTACAAAGGATAAATGAAAGTCAGACAGGATCACTGGCCCCAGGGTGTGTGTGTGCTCGGTCACCTCAGTCACGTCTGACTCTTTGTGACCCTATTGATTCTAGCCCAGCAGGCCTCTCTGTTCATGGGCTTCTCCAGGCAAGAATACTGGAGTGGGTTGCCCTGCCCTCCTGCAGGAGATCTTCCCAACCCAGGGATCAAACCTGAGTCTCCTGTGTATCCTGCATTGCAGGAAGATTCCTCACCATTCACCACCGGGGAAGCCCCCCTGGGCCTGCACAGTGTTTAAATCCACTGAGGCACACTTTTCTGAGCATCAAGGCCTGGAATGGTCTTGGGCTCCTGGTCCAGCCTCAGGGCCTGCTGAACTGCCCCCTCCCTTTCTGCTCCTTCTGTGGAAGGTGGTCCATGATCTTTGGCAATGCTCCAGCCTCTGGGCCTGCTGACCTGCCCCCTCCCTTTCTGTCCTTCTGTGGAAGGTGGTCCATTATCTTTGGCAATGCTCCAGCCTCCAGGCCTGCTGACCTGCCCCCTTTTGTTCTGCTCCTTCAGTGGAAGTTGGTCCATGTTTGAAGCTGAGCACTTTCACCAGCCTGTGTCCTGCTGGTGGATTTTGAGAGTCTATAACCTATGTTGGACACATGTATAATTACCAGTGCTATGTCTTTTTCTCAGACTGCTTCTTAGATTACCTCCTTCCTTGTCTCTTACAGCAGTATTTTAGAGTCTGCTCTGTCTGCTATGAGAATCGCTGCTCCAGTTCCCTTTGTTTCCATGGAATATCCTTGTCTGTCTTCTCAGTCCCCATCTGCTTCTGTCTGTAGGTCTGAGGTGCGTCTCTTCTGGACAGCATGCAGGGGTCTTGATTTTGTTCAATCAGCAAAGTCCGTATCTTTTGTTTGGAGCATTAAGCAGTTTACATTTAAGGTAATTATCAACATGTATGTGATTTATCATATAGGTCATTGTGGATGTTGAACCCTGACCCTCAAGTAGAATACAGTTGATGATGGTGTAGGATACTTTCTATCCATTGTTGGAATTAAATTACTAGTACTTTGTTGAGAATTTTTTCATTTAAATTCCTCAAAGATATGTTTTGTAGGATTCCCAAGAGAAATTGTCTGTTCTTGGATGTTCTTGTAACTTTTAAAAATGATTATTATAAAATTCAATTTAGACATAGATGATCGGTCTTTTCAAGTTGTCTGTTCCATCTTCATTGAATTTTGAAGGTTTTTCAGTTAAGGAATTGATCCATTTCTTCCAGGTTGACCAATGTGCTGGCATACAACTGTTTGTAATAATCCCATGTGCTTTTTCGGTCTCTCTGTGGTGTTTGTTGTCGAATATCTTGACTCCTCTTCTATTTCTTATTTTATTCCAGAACGTTCTTTCTTCTCCTTGGTGAGCCTGGGTAAAGATTTATGTTATTGTTTGCCTTGCAAAAAACCCCAACAAACCAGTTTTTGGTTTCGCTTATCTTTTCATTGCTTTGTGTGTGTGTATGTCTATGTTCATCTCAATATTATTGATCTCGTCTCTCTTTTTTTGTTCTTTCCTTCCTTCTAGTGCCTCTGGGCTTTGTTGGATCTTTTTTCTAATTCCTTTAGGGAGTAAGTTAGGTTGTTTACTTCCAGTTTCTTGAGGAAGGCCTGAATTGTTATCAACTTTCTTCTTAGAACTGCTGTGCTACCATAGATTTTTGAGGTAAAGTTGTCTATATATGCAGAAGACACAACACTATAGATAGTAAACCCTAAAGACTCCACACAAAGCTACTAGACAACACTTATCCAGAAATCCCTGAACTCAAAGTCCAGAGTGGATACTAGCGTTTGATTGCTTATGGCTTAGGAGTTGTTGGTGATTCTCTGGGGATTCCCACTTCTAACCCATAAACTAAACCCCGTATAAACCAACCGGCAGTGGATTTGGGGATGTGGTCTGCAGCCTTCCAGTCCCGTTAGATGAGAATCATATTTGGGTTTCACAGGTGGTCCAATGGGATCACAAGTTCAGACAAAGTGCAGGAGAGAGGGAAGCCTGTTAGGCGATGCACCACAAGACTCCACTGGCTTTGATGATGAGTGTAGGTGTTGAGCCAAGGGATGAGGACACATCTAGAACCTCAGTGACCTGGATGCCAGAGGCCACAGTTGCAGGGTCACCCTCACGAGTCTTTACCAAGTTGCATAGCAACTGAGATTAGTGGTCCCAGAAACTCTGAGGCAGACTGAGGTGGGGCCTCTCCACAGAGCACATTCAGATGTTGGGAAACTGGATCTGGCACAGAAGACATGCTCATGCAGAACTGCTGTGGCCAAAGCCAGACCGGGAAGGGCTTTTCATGGACAGTAGATTCTAAGTCAGTCAGTGCACAGGTGAGATCCCTGTGCCAAAGAAGAGCTGACCTGCGTCAGACCCGAAAGGGTGACATCTCAGGGCAGGAGAAGACCAGGTCCCTTGGACAGGGCGTCAGTCAGAGTGGGGACACACATCGGTCTTTTCTGGATCCAGGAGGGATAACACCACTGATGACACTGATGACAGCACCCCCCACCCCGGGCAAACCCACTGTAAAGTCCACACGTGCTGTGACTGTCGTCAGCCCCGTCTACATCCCCACACACAGAAATGCAGGTGTGAGGACACAGCCTCAGGGCCACAGGGAGACGGGGGAGCGGAGCCCTAAGGAGCTCCCAGGAGCTGTGTGTCCTCAGTCCTCAGTAGACTTGGCATCTTCGGGGTCCACCCTCAGGGAGGTGATGCTGATGTTCAGGAGTTCCTGCAGACACTCAGTTGTGCACAGGAAATGCAGCCCACTAGGAAAGTCAGCTGTGCTAGGAAGACGAGCATCTCAGCATAAATGTGTACTTTGTCCACAGAATTAATACTGTGTTTAATTACTATGCACAAACCACCTCTAGATTGATTTAAGCTGTTCTAGATGAAAAAACAATCAAGAAAGCAAAGGGAAATATAAATGCTTTGGGAATTCTGATAAACATTAAATTGTACTCAACTACATTTGAATTCAATGTGATTATTACATGTATATTTTTCTCTGATGTTTGTATATGGAGTAAGTAAACATCAGCTAATTAGAAAAGAAAAAAAAAATAAGAGTTTGTATCTAACAAATGGCTGGTACCTGAATGTGTGGTGGGCATTTGTTGAGTAAAGGTAAACACGTTCATGGGATCAAAGTCTGTTCCCGAAATCTGCCATGTTCCCTGAAAGCATCTTTTTTCCTGTTTAACCCTCCTGTTTGTGCTCTCAGCCCCCAGAGGTGAGTGTCTCTGGGTCAGACATGCGCATGTGGGGAAGCTGCATCTGAGCCCGTGGGTCACCGTGCTTCTCTCTCTCCACAGGGGTCCTGTCCCAGGTGCAGCTGCAGGAGTCGGGCCCCAGCCTGGTGAAGCCCTCACAGACCCTCTCCCTCACCTGCACGGTCTCTGGATTCTCTTTGACCAGCTATGGTGTAAGCTGGTTCCGCCAGGCTCCAGGGAAGGCACCAGAGTCGCTTGGTGGTATAGATAAAGGTGGAAGCACAGGCTATAACCCAGCCCTGAAATCCCGGCTCAGCATCACCAGGGACACCTCCAAGAGCCAAGTCTCTGTGTCAGTGAACAGCGTGACAACTGAGGACACGGCCGTGTACTACTGTGCAAAGGACACAGTGAGGGGAAGTCAGTGTGAGCCCAGACAAAAACCTCCCTGCATAGGGGCCCGTGACCACCAGAGGGCGCGCAGGACTCATCACAGAGCTGAGCCCCAGACCAAGTGCAGAAGAGACGTTGGGCGGTGGGGGGCCTGGGGGGCATTCTCCTCAGAGATTCTCTTTCCTCCTCCTGCCCAGGAGCTGCACCATAGACCCTTTTCTGTATTCTGATATTTCATTGTTGTGGTATGTCACTCTCAGGCAACTGAGTATGCATATATATTTTAATTTTCCTTGAAGCAAGGATGGCTTTATGCAAACAAACACACACACATAATACTCAACGGCTACATTTTTCTCCTTCATTCCTCTTCTTTCAAAGAAACTCAGTAAAACACTTGACTCTCATGTTATTTTCAAACTGTTAACAATCCTGAAAGGAAACAAGAGATATTTAAACATTTTAATCTTTGTTTTCTTTTTGTACATGAGGAAGGAAGATGCCCAAACTCCTTCTTCTTGTCAGATTACACACTTAGAATCTGGAGCGAGCAGTGTCAAAGGCTCCACTGTCAGGGGTCCCCAGTGCTGCATATGCAATGATTCTCATCTTTCACAGATTCTGTACTGCAAATTCACCTACATGCTAGCTTTTATTAGCATTGTAACATAAACACTGTTACCTTGTGTCCTTATGTAGACACTGACAATTTGGCCAGTTCACTGAGTGACTCAACACACACACATTCCAGTGAGATCAATCGGGGAGATACCATCTCGCCTCAAGGTCTCTGAAGTCCCCACCCCATTCTGAGCTTATGTCTGAATTATTCATAAGGAAAATACAGAGGTGCTCAGGTGGATTTGTCCATGGGGTCAACGTGGAGCCCACCATCATCTGTCCTCTCTCCCATCAGAGTGACCGTCACTGGCACAGGGAAAGGAAGCAGGAGCTGTGCTGGGCTTAGCTCTGAGGAAAGACTCAAGGACTGAGAGGATGAGGGGCTGAGCTGAGATGGACATGGGGCAGGAAGCGGGGGCCATCAGGATTTAGACTCTGGGCTCAGAAAGGGGGACCTGCTCTGAGATCTGGTTCCAAGCCATCTGATAGACACACTGCTTTCCCACCCTTGCTCGCCAACCATGTAAATTCAGAAGGCACCCATGGGGATCCTGGGATGACCAGGGTGAGTGTGACCACAGCCTCTCTGTATTCACAGGAATAGAGCTCCTCACTGCAAATTCCTCTTCAAGCTCCAGGGTAAAATCCACCCCTTGGCTGGGGGAGCTCACCCCTCTGTGCTCACACAGGATGGAGGTCTCAGAGAAGGCAGAGCTGTTGTGTAGAAGATGAGGCTTTGGGGTCTCCTCCTCTGCCTGGTGACAGCTCCCCAAGGGAAGGTCAGGTGTCAGGGACGCATCTGTGGGGGTAAGTGTGAGAGCAGGTGACTAACTGCATTTTAATCTTCTTGTCCCCGGGTGTCCTGTCCCAGGTGAATGTGCAGGAGTCGGACCCAGAACTGGTGAAGCCCTCACAGATCGTCTCCCTCACATGTGCTGTCTCTGGTTACTCCATCACGTGGTTATGGTGGGAACTGGATCCACCAGGCCCCAGGGAAGGGGCTAGAGTGGATGGGAAGCATATATTACAATGGTGACACTTACCACAGCCCCTCCATCAAGAGCCACACCTCCATCTCCAGGGACATTCTAGGAACCAGTCCTCCCTGCAGCTGAGCTCTGTGACCACTATGGACACAGCTGTGTATTACTGTGCAAGAGACACCGTGAGGGGACGGCAGTGTCAGCCCAGACACAAGCCACCCTCCAGGGGCTCCATGACCAGCAGGGGGCTTGTGGGACACACCGAGCACAGGGCTGACCCAGGAGCAGGTGCCCTGGGCTTGGAGGGGATGCTCGGGAGAGCCTGTGCTTCCCTCTTCCTGTCCAGGAGTCCACCAGAGACCCTCCTCTGTGTCCTAACGCCTCACTGCTGTGCTTTATGTCACCCTCGGCATACTGTGGGAATATGCATGTTTTTGCAGATTTAATTTCCTGTTGAAGCAGGATGGATTTTATACATACACATTTAATACTCAAGAATTAAGGATAATTTTTTGGTTTACTTTTCTTGTCCTCAAAGGATCTCAGTATACCCCTTAGGCCCAACACCACTTTCCTGGAGAGTCTGAATCTTGAAATCTATGAATGTTCTGAGAAGACACAGGAGATTTTCAGTTGCTACTATTTTTTTGTTGTTTTTGTACATGTGGAAGGAAGAGGCTCACTCTTCTTCCTTCAGTCAAACTGCAAAAACAGGTAGACTTCTGCAGTGTCCACTGTTATAGGTGCTAGCACAGAGAGCCCCGATACTGCATACACAGACATCCTCGTTATTCAGATTCTGGATTTGCAAGTTCACCTACTTTTTAGCTATTATTAGCATCATTAAACATATACCATCATTCACGGTCATTAATGGACATTTACAATGTGGACTGTATTTAAATCATCCAACACACACATGTTTCTACTTGAGGGCAGTGAAGCGCATTCCCTCATGTTTCATCCAATCATGTAAATCAGTCTCCTTCGTGTTCAGTTTACTGACATATTTTCACATTTTGTGCTCCTGAGTTGACGGTTCCCCTCTTTAAAATGACCCCCTGTGTAGTCCTCACGCACAGGCTAGTGTCTCTAAGCACCCATTGCTGCAAGCTAACTTTAAATAGAAAATATCTTTCTCAGAAAGGTTCATTCAGGCAAGAATGGTACTTCTGAGCATGTGAGCTTGACATTGATGTCTCAAATATAAATAGTATTTTTTAAGATGCGATTCAGATGTCAGTTTTTGTTATTTGAGGTAGCCTTGGAAACTTGGTTGAGTTCCAAATACAGATGGTAAAATGGAGATTTCTGGACAAGAAGATTGACTGGATGAAAAATGACCACGAGGAGACTTCAAGTTCAAGGGGTCCTGGCTAGACTGTGTCCCAAGGATTCTTGATCAATAGACATCAGGGAGATCAGAATCACCTGGGAGACAGCAGGTTTAATGAAATGACTCCAACGTTGAGAGTGATCAGAGGTCAAGGGTAAGTGTGCTCACTAATCTGACTTAGGTGTCTTGTAAAACTAAAAAAGATAGACACAGAAACCCACAGGTCAAGTCCTCGTTGAGAAACAAATTTCAGGAAGCCGGAGTCAAATGTGGTCAAGGCGTCCTTGTCACCTTGGGAGTCAGCGTTCTTATCTTCATTGACCTAGTTCTCTGAAAGTCAGCTTTAATCCAAAGGAAGATGAAATCTGTCTGGCCCTTCTCCCTCCTGCTGGCATCTCTGAGCTGTGAGCATCCCCTGGGTGTGAGGAAGGTGGAGTGATCTTCACCTCTGTGAAGAGATCTCATGCTTTCTCCTTCCCAGGTGTCCTGTCCCAGGTGCTGGTGCGGGAGTTGAACCAGCACTATTGGAGGCCCTCTCCTCACCTGATGTGTCTGTGGATTCTGCATCACACAGAGGGCTGACTGCTGGGACTGGAGCCCTCAGTCTTAAGAGTCAGAGCTGCAGTGACGGGATGCTTTGGTCCCAGAAGCAGCACAGCATAGAGCATGTCTCTCCAGAAACCACTGTCCATCCACAGAGACACATCCATCTAGCTCCATGAGGACCTAGGACACAGCCCTGTGTTGCTGTCCCAGGAGGTCCAGGGAGATGTCAGACCCAACCCACATGACCCTGCCTTCAGGGCTGCTCCAAGCTCCAGGGGACACCCACGTTCATCAGGAAACAAGAGGACACTTTTCAAGGCAAGAGGGAAAATCTCATGATGGGGTTTTCTCTCTGAAGCTGGGGTCTCTCCACTAGAACATTCCCTCCCCTCCAAGCTCCTTCCACTGTCCCTCCAGAGAGCTTTCCTGTTTCGGAACCTGGGACGTGATTTCAGGGAGGCAGGCTGGTCTGTCTTTCACCATCTGTCTTGGGACAGGCTGCACAGAAATATTTCCTCAGGGGACATGTTAGGTCACTACCTTCTGTGACTTGCTGTCAACTTTTTAATCATTAATTCTTCTACTTCACTTCAAGTCTGCTTTCCACGTTGACATGGATTTCCAAATCCTCTCAGGCTGAAATTCTCCCCAGCTCTGTTAGCTTCTGTGTCTTTCATTTGAATACGATCATATCAGATCAGTCGCTCAGTCGTGTCCGACTCTTTGCGACCCCATGAACCGCAGCACGCCAGGCCTCCCTGTCCATCACAAACTCCTGGAGGTCACTCAGACTAACAACCATCGAGTCAGTGATGCCATCCAGCCATCTCATCCTCTGTCGTCCCCTTCTCCTCTTGCCCTCAATCCCTCCGAGCATCAGAGTCTTCTCCAATGAGTCAACTCTTCACATGAGGTGGCCAAAGTACTGGAGTTTCAGTTTAGCATCATTCCTTCCAAAGAAATCCCAGAGCTGATCTTCAGAATGGACTGGTTGGATCTCCTTGCAGTCCAAGGGACTCTCAAGAGTCTTCTCCAACTCCACAGTTCAAAAGCATCCATTCTTCAGCGCTCAGCCTTCTTCACAGTCCAGCTCTCACATCCATACATGACCACAGGAAAAACCATAGCCTTGACTAGATGAACCTTTCCTTTCAAGGAGTAAGCGTCTTTTAATTTCATAGCTGCAGTCATCATCTGTAGTGATTTTGGAGCTCAGAAAAATAAAGTCTGACACTATTTCCAATGTTTCCCCATCTATTTCCCATGAAGTGATGGGACTGGATGCCATAATCTTCGTCTTCTGAATGTTGAGCTTTAAGCCAACTCTTTCACTCTCCACTTTCACTTTCATCAAGAGGCTTTTGAGTTCCTCTTCACTTTCTGCCATAAGGGTGGTGTCACCTGCATATCTGAGGTTATTGAGATTTGTCCCAGCAATCTTGATTCCAACTTGTGTTTCTTCCAGTCCAGCATTTCTCATGATGTACTCTGCATATAGGTTAAATAAACATGGTGACAATATACAGCTGTGACGTACTCCTTTTCCTATTTGGAACCAGTCAGCTGTTCCATGTCCAGTTCTAACTGTTGCTTCCTGACCTGCATACAAGTTTCTCAAGAGGCAGATCAGGTGGTCTGGTATTCCCATCTCTTTCAGAATTTTACACAGTTTATTGTGATCCACACAGTCAAAGGTGAGGTAAGGAGCATGGCTGCACTCTGCTGGAGCAGCCGTGAAGAGATACCCCACGCTGAAAGTAAGAGAAATTCAAGTAAGATAGTAGGTGTTGCAAGAGGGCATCAGAGGGCAAACACACTGAAAGCATACTCACAGAAAACTAGTCAGTCTAATCACACTAGGACCACAGCCTTGTCTAACTCAATGAAACTAAGCCATGCCTGTGGGGCAAACCAAGATGGGCGGGTCATGGTGGAGAGATCTGACAGGATGTGGTCCACTGGAGAAAGAAATGGCAAACCACTTCAGTATTCTTGCCTTGAGAACCCCATGAAAGGTATGAAAAGGCAAAATGATAGGATACTGAAAGAGAAACTCCCCAGGTCAGTAGGGGCCCAATATGCTACTGGAGATCAGTGGAGAAATAACTCCAGAAAGAATGAAAGGATGGAGCCAAAGCAAAAACAATACCCAGCTGTGGATGTGACTGGTGATAGAAGCAAGGTCCAATGCTGTAAAGAGCAACATTGCATAGGAACATGGAATGTCAGGTCCATGAATCAAGGCAAATTGGAAGTGGTCAAACAAGAGATGGCAAGAGTGAATGTCGACATTCTAGGAATCAGCGAACTGAAAGGGACTGGAATGGGTGAATTTAACTCAGAGGACCATTATATCTACTACAGTGGGCAGGAATCCTCAGAAGAAATGGAATAACCATCATGGTCAACAAAAGAGTCCGAAATTCAGTACTTGGATGCAATCTCAAAAACGACAGAATGATCTCTGTTCGTTTCCAAGGCAAACCATTCAATGTCACAGTAATCCAAGTCTATGCCCCAACCAGTAACGCTGAAAAAGCTGAAGTTGAACGGTGCTATGAAGACCTACAAGACCTTTTAGAACTAACACCCAAAAAAGATGTCTTTTTCATTATAGGGGACTGGAATGCAAGAGTAGGAAGTTAAGAAACACCTGGAGTAACAGGCAAATTTGGCCTTGGAATACAGAATGAAGCAGGGCAAAGACTAACAGAGTTTTGCCAAGAAAATGCACTGGTCATAGCAAATACCCTCTTCCAGCCACACAAGAGAAGACTCTACACATGGACAGCACCAGATGGTCAACACCGAAATCAGATCGATTATATTCTTTGTAGCCAAAGATGGAGAAGCTCTATACAGTCAGCAAAAACAAGACCAGGAGCTGACTGTGGCTCAGACCATGAACTCCTTATTGCCAAATTCAGAATGAAGTTGAAGAAAGTAGGGAAAACCACTAGACCATTCAGGTATGACCTAAATCAAATCCCTTATGATTATACAGTGGAAGTGAGAAATAGGTTTAAGAGCCTAGATCTGATAGATAGAATGCCTGATGAACTATGGAATGAGGTTCGTGACATTGTACAGGAGACAGGGACCAAAGCATTCCTATGGAAAAGAAATGCAAAAAGCAAAATGGCTGTCTGGGGAGGCTTTACAAATAGCTGTGAAAAGAAGAGAAGCAAAAGCAAAGGAGAAAAGGAAAGATATAAGCATCTGAATGCAGAATTCCAAAGAATAGCAAGAAGAGATAAGAAAGCCTTCTTCAGCGATCAATGCCAAGAAATAGAGGAAGACAACAGAATGGGAAAGACTAGGGATCTCGTCATTTGAATAGTGAGTAGTATTTGAAGTTGGTACTTGATGTCATTGACCACTGGAGTGCCTTTTCCCCCAGAGGACACTTGAAAATGTCTGGACACCAGTTAGGCTGTATCCTAAGGGGTGTATTGTAGGTGGCTAGTTCTTCATTTGGTAGACAGATAAATGATAGATGAAATAGAAATGAAGATAAAAGGAAACAACGCAAACAATTGTATTCTGACAATATGCTTCAGTTCACTTGCTCAGTCATGTCTGACTCTGTGCGACCCCATGAATCGGTGCACGCCCCGTCTCCCTGTTCATCACCAACTCCTGGAGATTACTCAGACTAATGTCCATCGAGTCAGTGATGCCATCTAGCCATCTCATCTTCTGTCGTCCCCTTCTCCTCCTGTCCCCAAGCCCTCCGGGCATCAAAGATTTTTCCAATGAGTCAACTCTTCGCATGAGGTGGCCAAAATATTGGAGTTTCAGCTTTAGCATCAGTCCTTCCGTTGAACACTCAGGACTGATCTCCTTTAGAATGGACTCGATGGATCACCTCATGGTCCGTGGGACTCTTAAGAGTCTTCTCCAACACCACAGTTCAAAAGCATCAATTCTTCTATGCTCAGCTTTCTTCACAGTCCAACTCTCACATCCATACATGACCACTGGAATAACCATAGCCTTGACTACACAAACCTTTGTTGGCAAAGTAATGTCTCTGCTTTTTAATGTCCTATCTAGGTTGGTCATAACTTTAAATAACCGTAAAAATTTAGTCTGCAAATTCAGTGAGTAGTAAAACCTCAGAATTGCAAAGGTGATACATGCATGTATATGAAGGTATTTGTAAGAACATAAATATTCAAATAATTGGTAAATACTTTTTCTAGCCCACTCCTCAGTCATGAGGTGATTCTCTGTTTTCTCTCTATGAAATAATCACATACATTACCGGTTGGCTGCCATTTCCATTCCTTCCAGCTAGGGGATGAGCAATCTTTATTTTACATCATCCCAGCATTTGATCGCTTTAGTATTTTGTACTTTAGCTTCTCTAAAGGTGTGTAACAGCATCTCATCCTCCTGTTACTTCATGTTTCCTAAGGGGTCAAACAGGAGATCACATGAGTGAACATAAATATTCTAGGAATCGCCTAGTAAGATGGACTGGAGTGGGTGAATTTAACTCAGATGACCATTATGTCTACTACTGCAGGCAAGAATCCCTTAGAAGAAATGGAGTAGCCATTATAGTCAACAAAAGAGTCTGAAATGCAGTACTTAGGCGGTTTCAAAAAAGACAGAATGAACTGTCTTTGTTTCCAAGGTAAACCAGTCAATGTCATGATAATCAAAGCGTATACCACGACCATAACGCTGAAGTAACTCAAGTTGAACGGTTCTATGAAGACCTACAGAACCTTCTAGAATTAATATCCAAAGATGTCTTTTTCATTACAGGGGACTGGAATGCAAAAGTAGGAAGTCAAGAAACACCTGGAGTAACAGGCAAATTTGGCCTTGGTGTATAGAATGAAAGGACAAAGGCTAATAGAGTTCTGCCAAGAGAACACACTTGTCATAGCAAACATCCTCTTCCAACAACTTAAGAGAAGACTCTACACATGGACATCACCAGATGGCCAACACCAAACTCAGATTCATTATGTTTTTTGAAGCCAAAGATGGAGAAGCTCTATAGAGTCAGCAGAAAGAAGACCAGGAGCTGACTGTGGCTCAGATACTGAACTCCTTATTGCCAAATTCAGACGTAAATTGAAGAAACTATGGATAACCACTAGACAATTCAGGCATGACCTAAATCCAATCCCTTACAATTATACAGTGGAAGTGAGAAAGAGGTTTAAGAGAATAGATCTGATAGCGTGCCTGATGAACAATGGATGGATATTTGTGACAATGTACAGGAGACAAGGAGCAACATCATCCCCAAGAAAAGGAAACACAAAAAAAGCAAAATGGATGTCTGAGGAGGTCTTACAAATAACTGTTAAAAGAAGAGATGGGAAAAGCAAAGGAGAAAAAGGAGGATATACCCATTTGAATGCAGAGTTTGAAAGAAGAGCAAGGAGAGATAAGAAAGCTTTCCTCAGGGATCAATGCAAAGAATTAGAGGAAAACAATAAAATGGGAAAGACTAGAGATCTGTTCAAGAAAATTAGTGATAACAAGGTAATATTTCATGCAAAGATGGGCTCAAGAAAGGACAGAAATGGTATGTTCCTAACAGAAGCAGAAGATCTAAAGAAAAGGTGGCAAGAATACAAAGAACTGTGTAAAAAGATCTTCACGACACTGATAGTCATGATGGTGTGATCACTCACCTAGAGCCAGACATCCTGGAATGTGAAGTCAATGGGCCTTAGGAAGCATCACTATGAACCAAGCTGGTGGAGCTGATGGAATTCCACTTGAGCTAATTCAAATCCCAACAGATGATGCTGTGAAAGTTTGCACTCAATATGACAACAAATTTGGAGAATTGAGCAGGGGCCACATGACTTGAAAAGTCCATTATCATTCCAATCCCTAAGAAAGGCAATGCCAAAGAATGTTCAAACGACTGCACAATTGCATTCATTTCAAACGCTAGCAAAGTAATGCTCAACATTCTCCAAGTAGGCTTGAACAATATGTGAAGTGAGAAGTTTCAGATCTTCAAGTTGGTTTTAGAAAAGGCAGAGGAACCAGAAATCAAATTGCCAACATCTACTGGATCATCGAAAAAGCAAAAGAGTTCCAGAACAACATCTATTTCTGCTTTATTGACTATGCCAAAGCCTTTAACTGTGTGGATGACAATAAACGATGGAAAATTCTGAAACAGATGGAAATACCAGACCCCAGACCTACCTCTTGAGAAATCTTTATGCAGGTTAGAAAACAAGAGTTAGAACTGGACATGAAGCAGACTGGTTCCAAATAGGAAAAGGAGTATGTCAAGGCTATATATAGTCACCCTGCTTATTTAACTTACATACAGAAAACATCATGAGAAACGATGGGCTGGATGAAGCTCAAGATGGAATCAAGATTGCCCGGAGAAATATCGATAACCTCAGATATGCAGATAACACCACCCTTATGGCAGAAAGTGAAGAGGAACTAAAAAGCCTCTTGATGAAAGTGAAAGAGGAGAGTGAAAAAGTTGGCTTAAAACTCAGCATTCAGAAAACTAAGGTCATGGCATCCAGTCCCATCACTTCATGGCAAATAGATGGGGAAACAGTGGAAACAGTGAGAGACTTTATTTTGGGGGCGCCAAATTCACTGCAGATGGTGACTGCATCCATGAAATAAAAAGACGCTTACTCCTTGGAAGAAAAGTTATGACCAATCTACACAGCATATTAAAAAGCAGAGACATTATTTTGCCAACAAAGCTCCATCTAGTCAAGGCTATGGTGATTTCAGTAGTCATATATGGAGGTGAGAGTTGGACAGCAAAAACATCTGAGCCTCGAAGAAATGATGCTTTTGAACTGTGGTTTGGAGAAGACTCTTGAGAATCTCTTGAACTGTAAGGGGATCCACCCAGTTCATCCTAAAGGAAATCAATCCTGAATATTCATGGAGGACTGAAGCTGAAGCTGAAAGTCCAATACTTTGGCCACCTGGTGCTAAGAGCTGACTCATTTGAAGAGATGCTGAAGCTGAGAAAGATTGAAGGTGAGAGGAGAAGGGGACGACAGAGAATGAGAAGGTTGGATGGCATCACTGACTCCATGCTCTTGAGTTTGGGTAAATTCTAGGAGTTGGTGATGTGACGTTGGTGACACCAGGGAGGCCTGTCATGCTATGGTCCATGGGGTCGCAAAGAGTCAGACATGACTGAGTGACTGAACTGAACTGAAATAGTCACATGGTAATATAATATCTATATGAAAAGACCTGGCCATCCTATACTGTGTCTCCAGTCCTCTTCCTAGATGCAGTGATTTCAATGTAGCCCATAATCCATGTGCTGCCCTAACCAAATTCAAATACTGCGTGAGCTGAAGGGAAGAGACTTCACGGGGACCCAGAAACACCACAGGGATGGTGATCACACTCCATCCCCACTTACAAGGACAGGGCTGGTACACATGGAAATTCCTCCTCATGCTCCAGGGTACAATCCATCCCTGGGTGAGGGAGCTCACATCCCTCCTCCCACAGGGCTGAGGTGTCAGGGAAGGCAGGGTGATGGTGTAGAAGATGGGGGTGTGAGGTCTTCTCCTCTCCCTGGTGACAGCTCCCCAAGTTGAGGGTCTCAGGTGCAGACATGTGTCTGTGGGGATGGTTGTGACTGCAGGTCACTGACAGGGACTGATTCTCCTTCCCAGTGTCCAGTCCCAGATGCACTGCAGCAGTCGGGCCCAGAACTGGTGAAGCCCTCACTGACCCTCTCCTCACGTGCACTGTCTCTGGTTACTCCATCACGTGGTTATTGTCAGAACTGGATTCACCAGGCCACAGGGAAGGGGCTAGAGCAGACGTCATGCCTAAACTATGATGGTGACACTTACTACAGCCCCTCCATCAAGAGCCACACCTCCATCTCAGAGACATCCAAGAATCAGTTCTCCCTGCAGCTGAGCTCTGTGACCACTGAGGACACAGCCGTGTGTTGCTGTGCAAGAGACACAGTGAGGGGAAGTCAGTGTGAGCCCAGACACCGGACACGCTACAGGAGCTCCATGATGAGCAGCGGGTGCTGGGGACTCACAATTGTGTGTTGCAAGAGCAGGTGCAGATGGTGATTGACAGCTGTTCTGTCAGGAGATTTCCTCTCCTTGGAGCAGTTTTTCTGGGGAACTTCTCTGCATTCATGACTCTGTAGCTACCTCCTCAGTCTCTGAGGCAGAATGGTGGTTGGGATAGGGGGCCATATCCTCACTGCACAAAGTCAAATTCTCTTAGGTTTACTTCCTCTTGTCATTAGGCACATCTCTGGACACTTGGTGTAAGCTCACCAATTCCACAGGAGAGGCTCTGTGTGACTCAGCACAGCAGGGCCAGTGAAGGAGCTAGCCAGTGGTCAGCAGTGTAAGTGAAGCTGGACTCAGACAACAGAGGTGTATAAACCCAGAGCCAGGAACGAACCCCCCTTGGTGGTGATAACTGAACTGACACCTCACTCACAGCATCAGCCATAGTTCTCTCCATAGAAATTCAGCGGGACCTCCACTCCAGCCTGAGTGAGAAGCTGAGTCTGCTGACACCACGCACACATGTAGGAAGATGAAAAGTTTGTGTCGTCTGTGTCCCTGCATCGATGTCTGTGGTGTCCTCAGACTCACCTTCTACATCCACCTGGGGTGGGGGTCCCACTGAATTTCCATGGAGAAAACTATGAATAATGGTCTGAGTGTGGAGTCAGCTCTTTGAGCACCACCGAGGGGCATTCCTCCCTTCACTAATTGACAGGCTCTAGTAGGTGCAGTAGCTTCTGTCATTTGGGTGGGTTTATGGCAGATAGAAGACACATACTAAAGGGAAGCTTTTACTTTAAAAACAATTCCTACTTATATCCTCAGCTTTCTTGTCAAGGTATGAGCCACCAGAAGTTTATACGAGGATAAGTCTTTTATGAGAGAGTACAATACATCTAAGGAATATACAGAATATTCCCCGATGAATAAAGAAACCATTTGAGCACTATCTTGGTGTTCAGCCATTTCTCCTGACTGGCTCATGGAAGAAACCCTACATTTTAGCTCATGACTCTTACTGATTTTAAACCACATATGTCCTAATGCATGCATACTAGTCAATCCAGTCATGGCAGCCTCTTTACCACACAATGGACTGTAGCCCATTAGGCTCCTCTGTCCATGAAATTTTCCAGGCAAGAATACTGGAGTGGGTTGCCATGCCCTCCTCCAGGGCATCTTCCTGACCCAGGGATCAAACCTGTGTCTCTTACATCTGCTTATTGGTAGGCGGGTTCCTTATCACTAGCGACATCTTTCGATGATTATGTGAGTCTCATTCAGCAGAAATCACACAAAGACAAAGTGAACAGAGTAAACAATGAGAAAATGAAAGTTGCTCAGTTGTATCCAACTCTTTGCGACCCCACGGAGTATACAGTCCATGGAATTCTCCAAGAAAGAATATCAGAGTGAGTAGCATTTCCCTTCTCCAGGGGATCTTCCCAACCCAGGAATCAAACCCTTGTCTCCCAAACTATAGGCAGATTCTTCACCAACTGGGCCACAAGGGAAGCCCAAGTATACTGGAGTGGGTAGCCTATCGGTTCTCCAGCAGATCTTCCTGTCACAGGAATCAAATCCTATATTGCAGGATGATTATTTACCATTGAGCTGTGAGTTCAGTCACTCGGTAATGGCTGACTCTTCACAACCCCATGGACTGCAGCCTGCCAGACTTCCCTGTCCATCTCCAACTCCCAGAACTTGCTCAAGCTTATGTTCATCCAGTCGATGATGCCATCCAACCATCGCATCCTCTGTCTTCCCTTTTTGCTCCTGTCTTCAATCTTTCCCAGCATCAGGGTCTTTTCCAATGAGTCTGTTCTTCAAATCAGGTGGCCAAAATATTGGAGCTTCAGCTTCAGCATCAGACCTTCCAATGAATATTCAGGGCTGATCTCCTCTAGGGTAGACTGGTTTGATCCTCTTGCAGTCCAGGGGACTCTCAACAGTCTAATCCAACACCACAGTTCAAAAGCATCAATACTTCAGCACTCAGCTTTCTTTATGGTCCAACTCTTGTATCCATACATGACTACTGGAAAAACCATAGCTTTACAAGACGGAATTTGGCCAGCAAAGTAAAGTCTCTGCTTTTTAGTGCACTGTCTAGGTTGATGCAATCAACCGGGCCTGTGGAAATTCTCAGCTGACCCCGTGGAAATTCAAGGGGGAGTTTTGTCTGAGCTCAGGCTTCCTGGTCTAGGCATCCACCAGGACAAGTGGAGCTCAGCTTGGCTGAAACTTTCTACTGCAAAATGCCAGCCTGGGCCCAGTGCCCATAGAAACTGGTCTCTGCCTGAGTCTCTGGAAGGGAGGTAGAGACCTTGGGACTAGGCTTGACGGCGGCTGCGACCGGTGCACTAAGCATGGCCGAGAGGAGCTACCCCACATCCAAGATCAGGAGCAGAAGCTAGGAGGACCCCATGCCCGAAGGGCATCGGCCAAGAGGAGTTACCCCACGTCTGATGTCAAGGGCAGCAGCCGAGAGTGCCAGGCTGCAACAGCACAGGAACGGCAGAGAAGAGCTACCCAAGTCCAAGATCAGGGGCGGCGGCCGGGAGGACCTACCCCACACCTGAGGCAGCCAGGAGAACCAACCCCATGACCGAGGCCAGGGGCGGTGGCTGGGAGGATCAACCCTACGTCCAAGGAGTGGTGGCTGTGTGGGCGCAGGAGGCCCTAGAGGCGCTATCCCTCGTTGAAGGTCAGGAAGGGCAGCAGTGAGGAGATACCGCTCGCCTAAGGTAAGGAGCTGCAGCTGACTTTGCTGGAGCAACCATGAAGAAATACCCCACATCCAAGGTAAGAGAAACCCAAGTAAGATGGTAAGTGTTGCAAGAGGGCATCAGAGGGCAGACACACTGAAACCATACTCAAAGAAAACTAGTCAATCTAATCACACTAGGACCACAGCCTTGTCTAACTCAGTGAAACGAAGCCTTGCCCATGGGGCAAACCAAAACGGGTGGGCCATGGTGGAGAGATCTGACAGAATGTGGTCCACTGGAGAAGGGAATGGCAAACCACTTCAGAATTCTTGCCTTGAGAATCCCATGAACAGTATGAAAAGGCAAAATGATATGATACTGAAAGAGAAACTCCCCAGGTCAGTAGGGGCCCAATATGCTACTGGAGATCAGTGGAGAAATAACTCCAGAAAGAATGAAAGGATGGAGCCAAAGCAAAAAGAATACCCAGCTGTGGATGTGTCTGGTGATAGAAGCAAGGTCCAATGCTGTAAAGACCAACATTGCATAGGAACCTGGAATGTCAGGTCCATGAATCAAGGCAAATTGGAAGTGGTCAAACAAGAGATGGCAAGAGTGAATGTCGACATTCTAGGAATCATCAAACTGAAAGGGACTGGAATGGGTGAATTTAACTCAGAGGACCATTATATCTACTACTGCGGGCAGGAATCCCTCAGAAGAAATGGAATAACCATCATGGTCAACAAAAGAGTCCGAAATGCAGTACTTGGATGCAATCTCAAAAACGATAGAATGATCTCTGTTCGTTTCCAAGGCAAACCATTCAATGTCACAGTAATTCAAGTCTATGTCCCAACCAGTAACGCTGAAGAAGCTGAAGTTGAACAGTGCTATGAAGACCTACAAGACCTTTAAGAACTAACACCCAAAAATGATGTCTTTTTCATTATAGGGGACTGGAATGCAAAAGTAGGAAGTCAAGAAACACCTGGAGTAACAGGCAAATTTGGCCTTGGAATACAGAATGAAGTAGGGCAAAGACTAACAGAGTTTTGCCAAGAAAATGCACTGGTCATAGCAAACACCCTGTTTCAACAACACAAGATAAGACTCTACACATGGACATCACCAGATGGTCAACACTGAAATCAGATTGATTATGTTCTTTGCAGCCAAAGATGGAGAAGCTCTATACAGTCAACAAAAACAAGACCGGGAGGTGACTGTTGCTCAGACCATGAACTCCTTATTGCCAAATTCAGACTTAAATTGAAGAAAGTAGGGAAAAGTACTAGACCATTCAGGTATGACCTAAATCAAATCCCTTATGATTATACAGTGGAAGTGAGAAATAGATTTAAGGGCCTAGATCTGGTAGATAGAGTGCCTGATGAACTATGGAATGAGGTTCGTGACATTGTACAGGAGACAGGGAGCAAGACCATCCCCATGGAAAAGAAATGCAGAAAAGCAAAATGGCTGTCTGAGGAGGCCTTACAAATAGCTGTGAAAAGAAGAGAAGAGAAAAGCAAAGGAGAAAAAGAAAAATATAAACAACTGAATGCAGAATTCCAAAGAATAGCAAGAAGAGATAAGAAAGCCTTCCTCAGCAACCAATGCCAAGAAATAGAGGAAAACAACAGAATGGGAAAGACTAGGGATCTCTTCAAGAATATTAGAGATACCAAGGGAACATTTCATGCAAAGATCGCTCGATAAAGGACAGAAATGGTATGGACCTAACAGAAGCAGAAGATATTAAGAAGAGGTGGCAAGAATACACAGAAGAACAGTACAAAAAAGATCTTCATGACCCAGATAATCACGAAGGTGTGATCACTGACCTAGAGCCAGACATCCTGGAATGTGAAGTCAAGTAGGCCTTAGAAAGCATCATTACAAACAAAGCTAGTGGAGGTGATGGAATTCCAGTTGAGCTATTCCAAATCCTGAAAGATGATGCTGTGAAAGTGCTGCACTCAGTATGCCAGCAAATTTGGAAAACTCAGCAGTGGCCAAAGGACTAGAAAAGGTCAGTTTTCATTCCAATCCCAAAGAAAGGCAATGCCAAAGAATGCTCAAACTACCACACAATTGCACTCATCTCACACGCTAGTAAAGTAATGCTCAAAATTCTCCAAGCCAGGCTTCAGCAATATGTGAACCGTGAACTTCCTGATGTTCAAGCTGGTTTTAGAAAAGGCAGAGATCAAGTTGCCAACATCCGCTGGATCATGGGGAAAGGAAGAGAGTTCCACAAAAACATGTATTTCTTCTTTATTGACTATGCCAAAGCCTTTGATTGTGTGGATCATAATAAATTGGGGAAAATTCTGAAAGTGATGGGAATACCAGACCACCTGATCTGCCTCTTGAGAAATCTGTATGCAGGTCAGGAAGCAACAGTTAGAACTGGACATGAACCAACAGAGTGGTTCCAAATAGGAAAAGGCGTACGTCAAGGCTGTATATTGTCACCCTGCTTATTTAACTTATATGCAGAGTACACCATGAGAAATGCTGTACTGGAAGAAACACAAGTTGGAATCAATATTTCCAGGAGAAATATCAATAACCTCAGATATGCAGATGACACCACCCTTATGGCAGAAAGTGAAGAGGAACTCAAAAGCCTCTTGATGATTGTGATAGTGGAGAGTTAAAAAGTTGGCTTAAAGCTCAACATTCAGAAAACAAAGATCATGGCATCCAGTCCCATCAACCATGGGATATAAGGGGAAACAGTGGAAACAGTGTCAGATTTGATTTTGGGGGGCTTCAAAATCACTGCAGATGGTGACTGCAGCCATGATTTTAAAAGACGCTTACTCCTTGGAAGGAAAGTTATGACCAACCTAGATAGCATATTCAAAAGCAGATACGTTACTTTGCCAACAAAGGTCCATCTAGTCAAGGCTATGGTTTTTCCTGTGGTCATGTATGGATGTGAGAGTTGGACTGTGAAGAAGGCTGAGTGCTGAAAAATTGATGCTTTTGAACTGTGGTGTTGGAGAAGACTCTTGAGAGTCCCTTGGACTGCCAGGAGATCCAACCAGGCCATTCTGAAGATCAGCCCTGGGATTACTTTGGAAGGAATGATGCTGAAGCTGAAACTCCAGTATTTTGGCCACCTCATGCAAAGTGCTGACTCATTGGAAAAGACTCTGATGCTGGGAGGGATTGGGGGCAGGAGGAGAAGGGGACGCCAGAGGATGAGATGGCTGGATGGCATCACTGACTCGATGGACTTGAGTCTGAGTGACCTCCGGGAGTTTGTGATGGACAGGGAGGCCTGGCGTGCTGCAGTTCATGGGGTCCCAAAGAGTCAGACACGACTGAGCGACTGAACTGAACTAGGTTGGTCACAGCTTTTCTTCCAAGGAGCATGCCATCTGGGAAGCTTGACTGATCTATCGAGGAAGCCCAAACAAGGAGAAAAATCACAAGCCAATGAAACAAGGAGCCCAGATGTGGGTGGCCCTAGATTTGGTAAAGTCAGCAGTTCATGTGGCAACCCACTCCAGTGTTCTTGCCTGGAGAATCCCAGGGACAGGGGAGCCTGGTGAGCTTCCGTCTATGGGGTCGCACAGAGTCGGACACGACTGAAGCGACTTAGCAGTAGCAGCAGTTCATGTACCTGGAGAGAGTGAACAACCTTCCACATGGCACACCCACCTGTCAGCCCCTCCCCCAGGGGACCCCCTCATGTACGGATGTGATGACTGCACTCCCTGGTCACACGGGGCATGGAAAGGGGCTGGGAGAAGGGGGACAGATCCCCTGAAATTACCTCAGGAACCTGGAATCACTGAGAGGCACTTTGTCTGGCCTTTTGACTAGAACTGGGGAACCAGGACGTGACAATCTCCTCACCGTGGTGCTTTCTGATTTTCAGCCTCTTGGAAGAGCTTTGGAATCTGAGCCTAAAGTAAGTGCCCTGCTGAGTCCTTCATCCCTTTCTCTCTATGTTGGTCAGGTCTGTCCAGGCTCCTCTGACTCTTAGTGACATTCGATTTCTCCTTCGCCTCACAGGTCAAGGACAACCTCAGCTGGTACCTGCTGGTTCCTGCATCAAGAGGTAGTGTGTGTGGAAACTGTCATTTCAATCATTAAAGCAAGGAAATTCTCAACACCAAAACTTTCCCTGGACCTAACAGAGTCCTAACACTGCAGGGAATCTCCCAGCACAAAACCAGAGAGGTGGGCAATCCACAGTCCAGGTGAGATCTGCTCACGGATGCAAAGCTTCAGGAGGAGCCCCTTCAGGGTCATTACTACCAATTCCTGCAGGACCAGCAATAACCACTGTGAGGATGAGAGATCCTGGGGGCCACAGTCCATGGTTTGCGGGATATAACTCCAGGAACATCCAGGTCTTCAAGGTGAGTGTTCATATTTATCCCTTCAGGACACCTGATGGATGAGGGGAAGGCCAACGCTGAGAAATGTTAACACCTACCCAGAAGGTTCATCAGGCAGACCCTCCATGGAAGAGCTCTTCCCCCAGCTTCTCCTAGGAGGTGAACAGAAATTCTTGTCCACTGCAGACCTACAGAGGGGTCATATCTCACGGGTAAGAGAAGAGACTGGACCAGGGCACTGCAGCCCAGGAGGGAGTAGAACGGGAATGGGCCAATACTGAAAACCCTGGTGATGCTCAGAGCCCAGACCCAGATCCCCTGAGTCATGGGTGTTCAATCTCAAAAATGCAGGAAGCCCCTACCCACATGTGACCCCCAGGGACCTGGCAGAGCTACGATATGCAGCCTTTTTGAGGAGGGCAGCTAGTGTGCAGAGACCACAGCCAGACAACATCCAGGAAGCAAGGTGCTGAGGCTCTGGTACCCATGGCTGGAGACCAGGCTTGGAGCCCTCAGTACTGGCCTCAGACCCACTCTCTCCTGCCTGATCAACATGGCCAGTATCCCTCTCCTGCTCTTGGGTATCTAACGTGCTCAGGAATATTTATGAAGGTTCCATCAGAGACTCAGAACAGGGGGAAGCAGGTTTGTCACAGGGTCCTGCTCGAGGACATGTCACTGACTCAGCAATGGTTCTGTCTCCCCAGTGACCTCAGGTCTTGAAGTTCTCAGGCAGGTGGTCAGGGGGGACGGTGAGAAGCAGGATGGCGTCTGAGGATGGATGCACCCCGAGGCCATCCTGCTGAAGAGATGTCCTGTCAGGGGACACGCACATGGCTGACCTAGCTTCTCTGCAGGGTGCTGTTGTGGCAACCCACTCCAGTGTTCCTGCCCAGAGAATCCCATGGACAGAGGAGTCTGGTGGGCTACAGTCTGTGGGGTCTCAAAGGGTCAGACATGACCTTGGTGACTGAACATGCTCAACCCCCATTCCCTGGGTGAGCACTCCCTCAGGGCAGCCTCCCCTGAGTCAGCTGACAAGGGCTCTGCCTCATCCTCCGACATCTCAGGTGTCTCCTCTCACAGGTGTGGGCACTAGGTTCCCCTCAGGTGTTTGTGCTGTGAGTTTTCTGGGCCGACTGCACTAGTTTTCATCAAGGGGGCTCATCTGGACCTTCTTGTGGGGCCCCTGCAGGGTCCAGGTGCTGAAAGAACAGGTGAGCCCTGGAGTGAACGGTAGATGGAGTGGGCATCGAGCCCCATGCTTCTGCATGCAGCTATCCTGTGACATGGTGTTAGCCCACGGGGGGGCTCCAGGAGGTGAAGGGACCCCAAGTCCTCGAGAGTCTCTGGACTCACTGTGAGTGTCACTGCGTCAGTGCACCTGCAGTCCCAGGGAGGCGACATCCAGGTGTTCTCACAAACTCCTTCCTTGGGGTCTCTCCAGAGTGCCTGCATTTATTGAGGCTATTTCTGCTGCCGCTGCTAAGTCACTTCAGTCGTGTCTGACTCTGTGCGATCCCAGAGACAGCAGCCCACCAGGCTCCCCAATCCCTGGGATTCTCCAGGCAAGAACACTGGAGTGGGTTGCCTTTTCCTTCTCCAAAGGCTATTTCTGCTGCTGCTGCTGCTGCTAAGTCACTTCAGTCATGTCTGACTCTCTGCGACCCCTTAGATGGTAGCCCACCAGGCTCCCTCATCCCTGGGATTCTCCAGGCAAGAACATTGGAGTGGGTTGCCATTTCCTTCTCCAATGCATGAAAGTGAAAAGTGAAAGTGAAGTCACTCAGTCGTGTCCGACTCCTAGCAACCCCATGGACTGCAGTCCACCAGGCCCCTCCATCCATGGGATTTTCCAGGCAAGAGTACTGGAGTGGGGTGCCATGGCCTTCTCTGAAGGCTATTTCTAGAGAGATTAAAAGAACATGCTGTCTCTAGAAGAATGCTCTGAAGGTAGGACACAGCCACTTAATACCAGACCAGAAACACTGCTAGGACTGCCCTGTGAGCCCAGGCAGGGGTGCCCAGGACCCCAGTGCAGGGCTGCTGCCCCGGGGCATGTGGGGAGAGGGGCCAGGAGTCTCAGAGATGGAGTCTTCTCTTTTCACTGAAAACAATAACTAGCAGGACAAGGACTGGTGACGTTTAATATTGGGGCCTGTGGGGAATACACAGCACAGTGAGGCCATGAGAAGTACGTGAGGATAGGTCTGATTCTGTGTATGAGTGTGTGATGTGTGTGACTGTGTATGTGAGCATGTGAGTCTGGATGTGTGTATGTTTGTGTGTGTGTGTATGAGTGTGTGATAGTGTTTGAGTCTATGTGTGAGTGTGGATGTGTGTACGTGTTTGTGTGAGTGTGTGCATGAGTGTGTATATGTATGAGTATATGTATGTGTGTATCTTTGTGAGTGTGAATGTGGGCATGTGTTTGTGTTTGTGTGTATGTGTGCATGTCTGTGTGATCATGTCTCTGTGTGACAGATGTGTGTGTTTAGTGTGTGAGAGGTGTGTGTGAGACATAGGTATGTGTGTTTGACAGGTGTCTGTGTGAATGTGGGTGTGTATGAGGCAGGTGTGTGTGTCACAGGTGTGTGTATGTGAAGGGTTGTGTGTGTGACCGGTGTGTGTAGCAGGTGTGTGTGTGTGACAGGTGTGTGGGTGACTGTGTGTATCTGTATGTCTGTGTGACCAGTGTGTGTTTTTGTGTGACTGATGTGTGTGTGTGTGACAGGTGTGTCTGTTTATGTGAAGGTGTGTATGTGTGACAGATGTGTGTGTGACAAGTATGTGTTTGTGACAGGTGCGTGATTGACAGGCGTGTGTGTCTCTAACAAGAGTGTGTATGTGTGACAGGTGTGTGACTGTGTGTGTATGTTTGTATGTATGACATTTGTGTGTGTGTGTAACAGGTCTGTGTGTGTGAAACAGGTGTGTATGTGTGTAAGACAGGTGTATGTGTGTGAATGGGGTGTGTGTGTGTTTATGTGACAAGTGTGGGTGTGACAGGTATTTCTGTGTATGTGAAGGGGTGTGTGTAATAGGAGTGTGTGTACCAGGGGTGTGTGTGAATGGGTGTGAGTGTGTGAGAGGTGTGTGTGTGACAGGCATGTGTGTGTAATAAGTATGGGTGTGTGCAACAGATGTGTGTATAATAAGTATGTGTATGTATAACACGTGTGTGCATGGGAGACAAGTGTGTGTGTGTGTGTCACAGGTATCAGGATGTGTGTGAAGGGGTGTGTGTGTGTGTGACAGGTGTGTGTGTGTGCATGTGTGACATGTGTGTCTGTGTGTGTGAAGGGGTGTGTGTGTGTGACAGGTGTGTGTTGACAGTTGTGTGTGTGTAGCAAGTATGTGTGTTTATAACTGTCTGTGAGACAGGTGTGTGTGTGTGTGTGTGTGCCAGGTGCTGTGTGTGTTTGAAAGTGTATGTGTGTGACAGGTGCTGTGTGTGTGTGAATGGGTGTGTGTGTGTGAATGAGTGTGTGTGTGTGACAGCTGTGTCTGTATATGAAGGGATGTGTTTGTGTGACAGGTGTGTGTTTGTGTGACAGTTTTGCTTGTGAAGGGGTGTGTTTGACAGATGTATGTGTGTGACAGTTGTGTCTGTGTGTGTTAAGGTGTGTGTGTGTGACAGGTGTGTATTGACAGTTGTGTGTGTAACAAGTATGTGTGTGTGCAACAGGTGTGTGAGTGGCAGGTGTGTCTGTGTGTGTGAAGGGGTGTGTGTAACAGGTGTGTGTGTACCAGGGTGTGTGTGTGTGTGTGTGACAGGTGTGTGTGTGAATGGGTGTAGTGTGTGACAGGTGTGTTTGTGTGACAGGAGTATGTGTGTGTGTATAAAGGTGTGTGTATGTGTACCAGGTGTGTGTGTGTGTGTACCCATGGACTGTGGAGTGCCAGTCTTCTTTGTCCTTTCTAGGGAAGAATTCTGGAGTGGGTTGCCTTTCCTACTCCAGGGAATCTCACACCTGGGGAGTCAACCCAGGTCTCCCACATTGCAAGTGGATTCTTTACCACAAGAGGCAAATTCTCAGTATCTACAGAACACTGTACATAGAAAACCCTAAAGACTTCACACAAAGCTACTAGACCACACTCACCCAGAGAGCACTGAACTCAACAGGTCAGAGTGGGTACCAGCATCGGATTGCTCATGGCTTAGGAATGTTGGGGATTCTCTGGATCCCACTTCTGATGCCATAAACTAAACCCCATAGAAACCAACCGGCAGTGGATTTGGGATGTGGTCTTCAGCCTTCCAGTCCCGTGAGATGAGAAGCATATTTGGGTTTCACAGGTGGTCCAATGGGATCACAAGATCAGAGAAAGTGCAGGAGAGAGGGAAGCCTGTTAGGCGATGCACCACAAGACTCCACTGGCTTTGATGATGGACGAAGGTGTTGAGCCAAGGGATGAGGACACATCTAGAAGCTCAGTGACCTGGATGCCAGAGGCCACAGTTCCAGGGTCACCCTCAGGAGTCTTGCCCATGTTGCATAGCATCGGGCACAACTGACCCCACAAGCTCTGAGGCAGAGTGAGGTGGGGCCTCTCCACAGAGCACATTCAGGTGTCGGAAAACTGGATCTGGCACAGAAGACATGCTCATGCAGAACTACTGTGGCCAAAACCAGACCGGGAAGGGCTTTTCATAGACAGTAGGTTCTAAGTCAGTCAGTGTACAGGTGAGATCCCTGTGCCGAGGAAGAGCTGACCTGTGCCAGACCCAAAGGGGTGACATCTCAGGGCATGAGAAGACCAGGGTCCCATGGACAGGGCGTCAGTCAGAGTGGGGACACACACTGGTCTTTTCTGGCTCCAGGAGGGATAACACCACTGATGACACTGGTGACAGCACTCCCCACCCCGGGCAAACCCGCTGTAAAGTCCACACGTGCTGTGACTGTCGTCAGCCCCGTCTACATCCCCACACACAAAAATGCAGGTGTGAGGACACAGCCTCAGGGCCACAGGGAGGCGGGGGAGTGGAGCCCTAAGGAGCTCCCAGGAGCTGTGTGTCCTCAGTCCTCAGTAGACTTGGGGTCCTAGAGTCCACCCTCAGGGAGCAGATGCTGAGGTTCACGAGTTCCTGCAGACACTCAGTTGTGCACAGGAAAATGCAGCCCACTGGACAAGTCAGCTGTTCTAGTAAGATGAGCATCTCAGCATAAATGTCTACTTTGTCCACAGAAGTAATACTGTGTTCATTTACTATGAACAAACCTCCTCTAGAGTGATTCTTGAGGCTATTTAAGCTGTTCAAGATGAACAAATAGATAAGAAAGCAAAGGAAAATATAAATACTATAACAATTCTGATAGACATTAAATTGTACTCAACTCCATTTGAATTCAATGTGATTCTTACATGTATATTTTTCTCTGATGTTTGCATATGGGAGTTAGTAAATATCAGCCAATCAGAAAAGAAAAAAAAATAAGAGTTTGTGTCTAACAAATGGCTGGTACCTGAATGTGTGGTGGGCATTTGTTGAGTAAAGGTAAATATATTCTTGGGATTAAATTCTCTTCCCCAAATCTGCCATTGTTCCCTGAAAGCATCTTGTTTCCTGACAAGCCCTCCTTCATCATTTCATTCCTGAACAGTCTTCCTGGTCTGGGGAGGGGACCCCAGGAGGGGCTGAGTTCTCTGAGGGCACAGTCAGCAACCCCCTCACAGGGGGAGCCCCATAGACAGGACCTCTATTCACTGCTTTCTGCTTTTTATACAGAGGTCCCTCCTGTATGCAAATATCCACTCAGGTCACAGGGTAGAAGCAGAGCACCAGCTCCCTTAAATTCAGGCTCCTCCTCAGGCTTGAAGAGACTTCTGGGAACAGTGAGTCTCATCTGCTCGAAGATGAACCCACTGTGGACCCTCCTCTTTGTGCTCTTAGCCCCCAGAGGTGAGTGTCTCTGGGTCAGACATGGGCACGTGGGGAAGCTGCATCTGAGCCTGTGGGTCACTGTGCTTCTCTCTCTACACAGGGGTCCTGTCCCAGGAGAAGCTGGAGGAGTCGGGCCCCAGCCTGGTGAAGCCCTCACAGACCCTCTCCCTCACCTGCACGGCCACTGGATTCTCAATAGAGGAACATAGTCTAAACTGGGTCCGCCAGGCTCCAGGGAAGGCGCTGGAGTGGGTCGGTGGTATAAGCAGTGATGGAAGCACAGGCTATAACCCAGACCTGAAATCCCGGCTCAGCATCACCAGGGACACCTCCAAGAGCCAAGTCTATCTGTCACTGAACAGCCTGACACCTGAGGACTCGGCCACGTACTTCTGTGCAAGAGACACAGTGAGGGGAAGTCACTGTGAGCCCAGACAAAAACCTGCCTGCATAGGGGCCCGTGACCACCAGGGGGCGCTCAGGGCCCACCACGTTCAAGACTGAGCCCCGGAGCAGGTGCTCTGTGGGCGCGGGAGGGAACTCTTGTTAGAGGCGGGTTTCCTCTTCCTGCCCAGCCTTTCCCAGAAAACCGATTTTGTGTCCCCACTGTTGCATTATTTTGGTTTATACTCCTTTCATAAATCCATACGCAGTTTTTCTTTTAAGTATAGTTGTCCGTTTTTTATATATATATGTCTGTTGATCATGTACCAACACACACATGCAAGTTTCCATGTTACTCTTTCCATACATCTCACCCTCTCCTCCCCTATCCAAATGTCCATAAGTCTATCCTCTGTGTCTGTTTCTCCATTCAGTACAGTTCACTTCAGTAGCTCAGTCCTGTCTGACTGTTTGTGACCCCGTGGACTGCACACTCCCGCTCTCCCAGTCCATCACCAACTTCTGGAGTTTACTCAGACTCATGTCCAGTGAGTCAGTGATGCCATTCAACCATCTCATCCTCTGTCATTCCATTCTCCTCCTGCCTTCAATCTTTCCCAGCATCAGGGTCTTTTCAAATAAGTCAATTCTTCCATCAGGTGGCCAAACTATTGGAGTTTCAGCTTAAACATCAGTTCTTCCAATGAACATTCAGGCCTGATTTCCTTCAGGATGGACTTGGTGAATCTCTTTGCAGTCCAAGGGACTCTCAAGAGTCTTTTCCAACACCACAGTTCAAAAGCACCAATTCTTCTGCGCTCAGCTTACTTTACAGTCCAAATCTCACATCCATACATGACTACTGGAAAAAACCATAGCCTGGACTAGACAAACCTTTGTTGACAAAGTAATGTCTCTGCTTTTTAATATGCTGTCTAGGTTGGTCACAACTTTCCTTCCAAGGAGTAAGCGTCTTCTTATTTCAGGGCTGCAGTCACCATCTGCACTGACTTTGGAGCCCCCCAAAAATAAGGTCTGCCACTGTTTCCACTGTTTTTCCCTCTGTTTGCCATGAAGTGATGGGACCAGATGCCATGATCTTGGTTTTCTGAATGTTGAGCTTTAAGCCAACTTTTCACTCTCCTCTTTCACTTTCATCAAGAGGCTCTTTACTTCTTCACTTTCTGCCATAAGGGTGGTGTCCTCTGCATATCTGAGGTTATTGATATTTCTACCAGCAATCTTGATTCCAGCTTGTGCTCCATCCAGCCCAGCGTTTCTCATGATGTACTCTGTACATAAGTTAAATAAGCAGAATCAGGGTGACTATATACAGACTTGACATACTCCTTTTCCTATTTGGAACCAGTCTGTTGTTCCATGTCCGGTCCTAACTCTTGCTTCCTGACTTGCATACATGTTTCTCAAGAGGCAGCTCAGGGGTCTGGTATTGCCATCTCTTTCAGAATTTTCCATTTTATTGTGATCCACACAGTCAAAAGCTTTGGCATAGTCAGTAAAGCAGAAATAGATGTTTTTCTGGAGCTCTCTTGCTTTTTTGATGATCTAACAAATGTTGGCAATTTGATCTCTGGTTCTTCTGCCTTTCTTAAAACCAGCTTGAATATCTGGAATTGCTTGGTTTATGAGCTCTTGAAGCCTGGCTTGGAGAAGTTTAAGCATTACTTTCCGACCATGTGAGATGAGTGCAATTGTGCTGCCCTGTAAATAAACTCTTCCATACTAAACGTGTTCCAGATTCCATATATTCGGTTATTTATACACTAGAATACGATATTTATCTTTGCTTTCTGACTTACTTCACTCTGTGTAATAGGTTCTAGGTTCATCCACCTCATCAGAAGTGATTCATATGTGTTCTTTTTTAAGGCTGAGTAATATTCCATTGTGTATATGTACCACCATTTCTTTATCCATTTGTAACGCAAGTGTATGTTCTTCGGTTCTATGTCTCGTCACAACAAAGATTTAGAGCAACAGACATTAAAGCCCTCGGAGTGTCACAGCTCTCAGGCCTTGGACAAACCGTGCTACAGCTCTTAGGCAAATCAGTGTTACAGCTCTATTTTATTTAGAAGATAGCAGGAGAGAGAGATAGTGCGAGAGAGAGAGAGAGAGAAAGAGAAAGAGAAATAAAAGAGCACACGGGAGAGAGAGTCCTTGAGAAAGCGCTTTGGCTCCTCCTTTTATATGTTTTTCCTCCACCTGGGCCTGCCCTGTGCAAATCGGGCTTATCCAGGAGTGCTGTTTGTTCTGCCTCAAGTCTTCACCCTGGTCCTCGGACCTTCCTTTGACCTTCCTTGTCTTTTAGCCACCGCCATTTTGGACTCCGTTTCCCTATTCTACCTACCTAACATTCCCCCCTCAAGAGATGGGAGGCCCAATTCTTTGGGAATAGGGCCGTCAAGGTCTTTCTGGCTACTTCCTGCTGAACCGGGACCGCAAGGGGATTGGGCCTGCCCCTCTTGGTAGTCTCAATCCTCAGTCCTTATAGCGGTGTCCAAGGGTGTGTGATATTTTCCGTGGTCGGCTGTAGTTTTATATCTTTGTTGAGCTGGCACTGCATGTTGTAGCTGGTTGACCTGGGCAGAGACAAGACAGGTTAGACAGTTGACAGTACATGGAATAGGCGTAAGCATCATCAATATAGCATAACAAGGACCAGTAGGGTCATTGGTCAATTTTAAATTCACATCACCAGGATGGCTCAAGTCCCTCCGTGTTCAGGGATCAGAAGATCTATCTCCTGTCTGTCTTGGAGTACAGTCTCTGTCAAGCTCTGTTGGCTCCTTAGAGTTATCGTGAGAAATCTTATCCCCAAAAAACAGAATTTGGGGGTGTTCATTGGAATGGCACTCATTGGTAGTTCTGAATAGGTATCTGAGATCTCCCAGGGGCTCACAGGGGTGTTGAGTGTCCTCTTCTGTTTTCTTCCACGGCTTGACCGTGAGTAGTGAGTCCAGGAGTCATGTCCTGGTACCTTGACTGCCGTGGGGGTAGAAACTATTACAGGGTAGGGCCCTTCCATGTGGGCTGGAGTTGAGCCTTTGGGGACCCAACTTTCCAGACTTTAATTAGGACTTGAGTTCCTGGACCATATATCCATGGGGTCCTGGTTCATACCCCACAAGCGTATATCCTGTTGGAATTGCCCAATGGCCATGGTACAAGACTGGAGGGTCTGAACCTCTGGATCTAGGAAGACGTCATTGACATAAACAACAGGTCTCCCATATAGCATCTCATAAGGACTAGGACCAACCTGTTCCTTAGGGGCAATGCAGGTGCAGAGGAAAGCTATTGGTAAAGCCTCCTTCCATCCCAGGGAGGTCTCCTGGGTTATCTTTGTTATCGCTGATTTTAAGAACTGATTGGCTCTTTCTACTTTTCCTGAAGATCGAGGCCTCCAGGCACAATGGAGATAATAAGTAATGCCCAATGCTTTCGAGACCCCTTGGGTACCTTAAAAGTAAATGACGTCCCATTGTCACTTTGTAATGACCTGGGAAGACCAAATCTTGGGATGAATTCATAGATCAGTCTGTTGACCACCTGCTCAGCCTTCTCGGTCCAGGTGGGAAAGCCTTCAATCCATCCTGTGAATGTATCTGTCATAACTAATAGGTATTCATACCCTTGAGAAACTGGCATCTGAGTGAAGTCCATCTGCCAGTCCTCTCCTGGGTAGGCCCCACATTGTTGGATGGGCTGAACCAGCTGGGGTCTTCGAGCTCCTTGGGGGTTGTTTAATTGGCAAGTGGGACAAGAGGAGACCACCTGTCTTATAGTTGTTTGGAAGCCTGTTCCTCTGAAGGACCTTTCTAGTGATCTGTGGAGGGCCTTTTCTCCTAAATGAGTAGTGGCATGTAAGGAGTTAACCAACTTCCATTGGCGGTTCCAGGCAGAAAAAGGAGTCTCTCCTTTTGGAACCACCCCACATGATCTTCTTGGAAGCCCTTGCCCTTAGCTTTAAGAGTCTCACCTTCAGTATATGAAGAAGTTTCTGGCAAATTAGTCTGTGGAACTAAGGCGGCAATCCTATTAGGTCATGGTTCTGTAAGGCTGCTCTCCTAGCTGCCTGATCAGCTGCTTGGTTCCCTCGTGCCACTTCCGTGTTCCCTTTTTGGTGTCCTTTACAGTGGGAGGCTGAAACCTCAGTGGGCAGATGGACCGCCTCCAAGAGTTGAAGAATCTGATCACCATATTTGATTGGGGACCCTCAGGTGGTCAAGTGGCCCCTTTCTTTCCAAATAGCCGCATGTGCATGTAGCACCAGAAAGGCATACTTGGAGTCAGTGTAAATGGCTATTCTTTTTCCTTTTCCCTGCTCTAAAGCTCGAGTCAGGGCTATGAGCTCAGCTAATTGGGCTGAAGTACCTGGTGGCAGAGGCTTAGCCTCTATGGTCTCAAAATTGGAGACTACTGCATACCTGGCTCTTCTTTTTCCATCCAAGACTAAGCTGCTTCCATCAGTGTACCAGATTTCCTCAGGATTGCTCAGAGGATCTTCTGACAATCCCTCTCTGGGTTTTGTCCAGTGGTCCAAGGTCTCTAGACAAGAGTGAAAGGGGAGAGAGCCCTTGGGGGTAGGCAGGAGGGTGGCTGGGTTAAGAACCTCACAAGGGGTATAGTGAGGCCTGGATTTTCCATCAGCATTACTTGATATCTGAGGATTCTTTGATCAGACATCCATAAATGGCCTCTCCCATTTAGGAGTTGTTTTACTTGGTGGCTGGTAAAAATAGTTAGTTTGCCCCCAAAGGAGCGTTTTAAAGCGTCTTCTATCACGATGCAACAGCTGCAAGATTTCGAAGGCAGGGGGGCCAACCTCGGGTAGTTGGATCAAGCCTCTTGGATAAGTAAGCTACAGGCTGGGGCTCAGCTCCCAACCTTTGAGTTAACACTCCCAAGGCTATTCCCTCTCTTTCGTGGACGTAAAATTGGAATGCTTGTTCTGGGTCTGGCAACCTCAAGGCAGATGTCTGAGTTAAGGCCTGTTTTAGTGTAGTCTCTGCCTTCTTTTGAGGAGTTCCCCACAATAGTGGGACTGAATCATCTCGTCCCTTTAAGCTTTCATATAAGGGCTGGGCAATTACACTGTAGTTGGGTATCCAGATTCTACAATAACCAGTTAGTCCCAGGAAAGCTCGCAATTGTTTTCGAGTCGTGGGGGAGGGCAAATGCAGGATTCCTTGTACCCGATCAGAGGACAGCCTCCTGGACCCGGGTGTAATCTGAACTCCCAGGTAAGTGACCTTTGTCTCGACCGTCTGCGCCTTAGCATGGGAGACTTTATATCCCCTTTCTGCCAGGAAGTTTAGAACCTGAATTGCATGTTGTTGGGCACTTTCCTCCTCTGGAGAGCAGATTAGTAGGTCATCTACGTATTGTAATATTTTCCCATTAGGTCCCAGGTCCAGATCTAGGAGGTCCTGGCTATAGGCCTGTCCAAACAGGTGGGGGCTATCTCTGGACCACTGAGGTAATACTGTCCAAGTCATCTGTTGGTGTTTTTTTTCCTGGGGCCTACCACTCAAAGGCAAAAAGTTATTGGGATTTTTGAGCCAGTGGTATGCAAAAAAGTGCATCTTTGAGATCCAAGACTGTAAATCACTTGGCACTGGGTGGGATTCTTCCCAAGATTACATAGGGATTGGGTACTGTGGGATGGAGGGGGACTACAGCTTCATTTATGATCCGGAGATCTTGAACCTGTTGCCAGGTTCTGTCTTTTTTCTTTACTGAGAGGACTGGGGTGTTACATGGTGAACGGGTGGGGACCGATAGCCCACAAGCAAGGAATTTATTGATTAAAGGCTGTAGTCCCTCCTGATCCTCTCTTTTGAGAGGATATTGTTTCCGGTTAGGAAACCGAGTGGGATCTCGAAGGACAATGATGACCAGTTCAGCTTGATGGGCTCGTCCAGGAATCCCCTGGCCCCACAGCTGGGGGTTAATTTTGTCTTCCCATAGTTTTTGGTCCCTCTCTATTGAAGGGGTAATGGGTTCTTCAGTAGTAACCAGGAGCTGTAGAGCTCTAGGGGCTGAAAAACTTCCCATCACAAGGCTGGTCCCCAGTTTAGTGAGTATGTCTCTTCCCAATAAGAGAGTAGGACACTCAGGGACCACCAGAAACTGGTGGGAAAATATTTGTCCATCCCAGCAACAAAGAAGTGCTCGGGTAAATCTTTTAGAAGTTGCTTTTCCTGTAGCACCCAAAATGGTACAGATTTGGGAGGAGAAGGCTCCGGAGTAGGAGATCAAGACAGAGTAGGTAGCCCCTGTGCCAACCCAGAAATTCTTGGACCTACCTGCCACATCCAGTTGCACCCTTGGCTCCAGCCCTGTGATGGTCATCTGCGACAGGCGGGCTGGCTGGAGCGGGCCGCTTCAGTACTCTTGAACCACCGTGAGGGTAGGCTTGGCGCTTGACCTTGAGGCTCTTGGGTCCCGAGGGCAGAGTGCCGCCCAATGTCCCAGTTGATGATATTTGTGGCAAGCCGTTCTAGGAGACTTGTCGGGCTTTGGACACTCTTTGGCCTAATACCCCGCCTGTCTACAGATCAGGCATGTGTCTCGTGCCTTGTCCTTCAAGGACTCGGGGTTTGCCATAGGGCTTCTCTGGAGGGCGGCCGGCATCTGGGCATGCCTTGTCTCTTTCTTTCTCTCCTTCTCCTGGGCCTTGGCCTCCTTCTCCTGTTCTCTGTTATAAAAGGTATTGGTGGCTCTCTGGACCATCTCATCTAAAGAGGCAGCAAGGTCCTGCTGTTGTAGCTGCTGTAACTTAATTCTGATATCTGATGCACATTGGGACAGGAATTTGGCCTTTAAAATCACCCGTCCCTCGTAAGAGTCTAAGTCCAGGTTGGTAAACTTCTGGAGTGCCTCTTTTAGCCTCTCCAGAAAGGCAATGGGGTTCTCATTGGGCTCCTGAGTTATTGCTGAGACTGGGCACAGTCCCACAAGTAATAGGCTTCTTTATGTTTCCATGGGTGGAATTCCTTAGGGGTGAGTCTTTCTGAAGCTTATCCTACCCAGAACTGTTGCAACCTGAGAGCCAGGCGTCCCCGGGTCAGGGTGCAGATCGCCAGGCAGGCTGAGGGGTGACAGCCTCCTAGAGATCGAATCCCCGGGCAGGTCGAGGCATGATGTCCTCCCAAGAATTGGGTCCCTGGGCAGGTCTAGGCGTGACGACCTCCTGGGGCCCCTGGGACTAGAGGATCCCCGAGCAGGTTGAGGTGTGACAACCTCTTGAAGACGGATCCCTAGGCAGGTCAAGGTGTGATGACCTCCTGGGATGCCCCAGACTGGAGTTTGGGCATCCCCAGGATCTGCAGTGTGACCAATACTGGGTAGGATTAGGGGGTTGAATGTTATAGAGTATTTCCCTCCCAAGGCCAGCTATTTTCTGGTTGTCTCTCCAGAAGATTGTAGAGGCAACCCTGTGGGTCTGGATGGAGCTCAGGAAAAGAGCATGAAACAGCTGGGAAGGGGGCAGAGCACAACCTTTGAAAGAATGACATAGCCCAAGGGTACAATGTAAACCAATTAAAATCAACTGGGTCCAAGATGACAAGTCAAATTCAAGTAAACCTTAATCCCCAATCTATAAGCCCACAGACACACCCAGAGGTGGCAGGACAGCTCCAAACACAAGGTCATGAGGGAGGAGAGGGTGGTTCCTCAATGGCTGGGATGATTCTCTCACTTATTAGCATATGAATTCCATCCCTTCACAAAACCTAGCCAGGCCTAATTCCATGGCCCCAGCCCTTGCCCTCGGCAGTGGTTCACACCCTGAAGAGTGGCTTCTCTCTGGATCCTAACAAACCCACCTCTTATCGCTTTGTTTCTCAATGAATTTTTGCAATGAGACATCAGAGCCTGAGTTTCATTAGTTTTGGCTGGGCTTGAGTCCAGGGAGAGAGCTGAAGGACAGGAGGAAAAAGCAGTGGGAGAAACGTGCCAATGAATCCCCTTCATAGCCCACTGGAAGATTTGCTAAATATCTGAACGGTGCTCACAGTTTCATTGATCTGATGATGCTTGGCACAGAGAAGAGAAAGGACAGAACCCCCACGGGCTTGGGTAACAGCTACGGGGGCTCAGCAGATAGCGCCTTTGGGACATGCTGAGGAGTAGCCTCTCCAGAGTCCCTCACTTGTGCCTCCTGCTGCCTGCCTGTTCGCGGGAGGTTAGGGGAAATAAACAAGAGATTGTAAAGGTCCCTGCAGCCATAGGAGGGAGGACCTCTTACTTTAACAGGAGGTCTTCTGAGACTGGGCCACGTGAGCTTCCTGCTGAGTTTGGTTTTCGCTGTCCCGGTTTCCAGCACGATGGGCCTCCCCCCGCTCTGGGTTTCTTTGCCTTTGGCTTCTAGCGTGGGAGCTCCGCTGAGTTGGGCTCCTGCTGTGTTTGGCCTCTTCTGCGCAGAGGTTGTATCAGCCAGGTTAAATCCGAGTCATGGCACCATATATGCCATGCGAGTGTATGCTCCTCGGTTCTCAGATCAGATCAGATCAGATCAGTCGCTCAGTCGTGTCCGACTCTTTGCGACCCCATGAACCGCAGCACGCCAGGCCTCCCTGTCCATCACCAGCTCCCGGAGGTCCCTCAGACTCGCATCCATCGAGTCAGTGATGCCATCCAGCCATCTCATCCTCTGTCGTCCCCTTCTCCTCCTGCCCTCAATCCCTCCCAGCATCAGAGTCTTCTCCAATGAGTCAACTCTTCGCAGGAGGTGGCCAAAATACTGGAGTTTCAGCTTTAGCATCATTCCTTCTAAAGAAATTCCAGGATTGATCTCCTCCAGAATGGACTGGTTGGATCTCCTTGCAGTCCAAGGGACTCTCAAGAGTCTTGTCCAACACCACAGTTCAAAAGCATCAATTCTTCGGCGCTCAGCCTTCTTCACAGTCCAGCTCTCACATTCATACATGACCACAGGAAAGACCATAGCCTTGACTAGGCGAACCTTTGTTGGTAAAGTAATGTCTCTGCTTTTGAATATGCTATCTAGGTTGGTCATAACTTTCCTTCCAAGGAGCAAGCGTCTTTTAATTTCATGGCTGCAGTCACCATCTGCAGTGATTTTGGAGCCCAGAAAAACAAAGTCTGACACTGTTTCCACTGTTTCCCCATCTATTTCCCATGCAGTGATGGGACCAGATGCCATGATCTTCGTTTTCTGAATGTTGAGCTTTAAGCCAACCTTTTCACTCTCCACTTTCACTTTCATCAAGAGGCTTTTTAGCCCCTCTTCACTTTCTGCCATAAGAGTGGTGTCATCTGCATATCTGAGGTTATTGATATTTCTCCCGGCAATCTTGATTCCAACTTGTGTTTCTTCCAGTCCAGCATTTCTCATGATGTACTCTGCATATAAGTTAAATAAACATGGTGACAATATGCAGCCTTGACGTACTCCTTTTCGTATTTGGAACCAGTCTGTTGTTCCATGACCAGTTCTAACTGTTGCTTCCTGACCTGCATACAGATTTCTTAAGAGGCAGATCAGGTGGTCTGGTATTCCCATCTCTTTCAGAATTTTCCATAGTTTATTGTGATCCACACAGTCAAAGGCTTTGGCATAGTCAATAAAGCAGAAATAGATGTTTTTCTGGAACTCTCTTGCTTTTTCCATGATCCAGCGGATGTTGGCAATTTGATCTCTGGTTCCTCTGCCTTTTCTAAAACCAGCTTGAACATCAGGAAGTTCACAGTTCACATATTGCTGCAGCCTGGCTTGGAGAATTTTGAGCATTACTTTACTAGCGTGTGAGATGAGTGCAATTGTTCGGTAGTTTGAGCACTCCTTGGCATTGCCTTTCTTTGGGATTGGGATGAAAACTGACCTTTTCCAATCTTGTGGCCACTGCTGAGTTTTCCAAATTTGCTGGCATATTGAGTGTAGCACTTTCACAGCATCATCATTCAGGACTTGGAATAGCTCCACTGGAATTCCATCACCTCCACTAGCTTTGTTCGTAGTGATGCTTTCTAAGGCCCATTTGACTTCACATTCCAAGATGTCTGGCTCTAGGTCAGTGATCACATCATCATGATTATCTAGGTCTTGAAGCTCTTTTTTGTACAGTTCTTCTGTGTATTCTTGCCACCTCTTCTTAATATCTTCTGCTTCTGTTAGGTCCACACCATCTCTGTCCTTTATCGTGCCCATCTTGGCATGAAATGTTCTTTTGGTATCTCTGATTTTCTTGAAGAGATCCCTAGTCTTTCCCATTCTGTTGTTTTCCTCTATTTCTTTGCATTGATCACTGAAGAAGGCTTTCTTATCTCTTCTTGCTATTCTTTGGAACTCTGCATTTAGATGTTTATATCTTTCCTTTTCTCCTTTGCTTTTCGCTTCTCTTCTTTTCACAGCTATTTGTAAGGCCTCCCCAGACAGCCATTTTGCTTTTTTGCATTTCTTTTCCATGGGGATGGTCTTGATCCCTGTCTCCTGTACAATGTCACGAACCTCATTCCATAGTTCATCAGGCACTCTATCTATCAGATCTAGGCCCTTAAATCTATTTCTCACTTCCACTGTATAATCATAAGGGATTTGATTTAGGTCATACCTGAATGGTCTAGTAGTTTTCCCTACTTTCTTCAATTTCAGTCTGAATTTGGCAATAAGGAGTTCATGGTCCGAGCCACAGTCAGCTCCTGGTCTTGTTTTTGCTGATTGTATAGAGCTTCTCCATCTTTGGCTGCAAAGAATATAATCGATCTGATTTCGGTGTTGACCATCTGGTGATGTCCATGTATAGAGTCTTCTCTTGTGTTGTTGGAAGAGGGTATTTGCTATGACCAGTGCATTTTCTTGGCAAAACTCTATTAGTCTTTGCCCTGCTTCATTCCGTATTCCAAGGCCAAATTTGCCTGTTACTCCAGGTGTTTCTTGACTTCCTACTTTTGCATTCCAGTCCCCTATAATGAAAAGGACATCTTTTTTGGGTGTTAGTTCTAAAAGGTCTTGTAGGTCTTCATAGAACCTTTCAACTTCAGCTTCTTCGGCGTTACTGGTTGGGGCATAGACTTGGATTACTGTGACATTGAATGGTTTGCCTTGGAAACGAACAGAAATCATTCTGTCATTTTTGAGATTGCATCCAAGTACTGCATTTCGGACTCTTTTGTTGACCATGATGGCCACTCCATTTCTTCTGAGGGATTCCTGCCCACAGTAGTAGATATAATGGTCATCCGAGTTAAATTCACCCATTCCAGTCCATTTTAGTTCGCTAATTCCTAGAATGTCAACATTCACTCTTGCCATCTCTTGTTTGACCACTTCCAATTTGCCTTGATTCATGGACCTGACATTCCAGGTTCCTATGCAGTATTGCTCTTTACAGCATCGGACTTTGCTTCTTCCCACCTCCCCTTTTTTTTTTTTTTTTCCTCCTTTTTTTTATTTTTTCTTCCGTTAATAAATTTAACTCAATTTAACTCATTGAGTTAAATCTCATTTAAGAGCGCCCTCACCTGCCCGCGACCGGCGCGCCATTTAAGAGCGCCCTCGCCTGCTGCGTCGCGCACTAAGAGCGCGGCCGAGAGGAGCTACCCACGACTGAGGAAGGACGGCGGTGAGGGCCAGCGCACTAAGCACGGCCGAGAAGAGCTACCCCACGACCGAGGTCAGGAAGGGCGGCGGTGAGGAGAGACCCCTCGTCCAAGGTAAGGTGCGATGGCTGTGCTTCGCTGGCTGGGAGCAGCCAGGAGCAGCCGGGATGAGATACCCCACGCCCAAGGTAAGAGAAACCCAAGTAAGACAGTAGGTCTTGAAAGAGGGCATCAGAGGACAAATACAGTAAAACCATTCCTCGGTTCTATGTCTCATCAAAACAAAGATTTGGAGCAACAGACGTTAAAGCCCTTGGTGCATCACAACTCTCAGGTCTTAAACAAACCGTGCTACAGCTCTTAGGCAAATCAGTGGTACAGCTCTATTTTATTTAGAAGATAGCAGGAGAGAGAGAGTAAGAGAGAGACAGAGAAAGAGAAAGAGCGCACGCACGCGGGGGGTGAGTCCTTGAGAAAGTGCTTGGCTCCTCCTTTTGTATGTTCTTCCCTCCGCCTGGGCCTGCCCTGTGCAAACTGGGCTTAGCCAGGAGTGCTGTTTGTTCCACCTGAAGTCTTCACTCTGGTCCTCGGACCTTCCTTAGACCTTCCTTGTCTTTTAGCCACCGCCACTTTGGACTCTTTTCCCTATGCTACCTACCTAACACATTCTATCTGTCAATGGACGTCTAGGTTGCTTCTATGTTCTGTTGCTGCTGCTGCTGCTAAGCCTCTTCAGTGCGACCCCATAGACAGCAGCCCACAAGGCCCCGCCATCCCTGGGATTCTCCAGGCAAGAACACGGAGTGGGTTGCCATTTCCTCCTCCATTGCATGAAGTTGAAAAGTGAAAGTTAAGTCGCTTAGTCGTGTCCGACTCTTAGCAACCCCATGGACTGCAGCCTACCAGGCTCCTCCATCCATGAGATTTCGCAGGCAGGAGTACTGGAGTGGGGTGCCATTGCCTTCGCCCTTCTAACTATTGTTAAGTAGTGCTACAATGAACCATGGGTTACATATATCTTTTTCAAGTTTGGTTTCCTCAGGGTATAATCCTCGGAGTGGAGTTGTTTGGTCATATAATGGTTTCATTCCAGTTTTTAAGGAATCTCCATACTGTCTTGCACAGTGGCAGTATCAGTTTACATTACCACCAACACTTCAAGAGCGATCCCTTTTCTCCACACCCTCTCCAGTGTTTATTGTTTCTAGACATTTTGATGATGCCCATTCTCACTGGTGTGAGGTGATATCTCATTGTGGTTTTGATTCACATTACTCTCACGATGAGTGAGGTTGAGCATCTTTTCATGTGTTTGTTAGGCGTCTGTATGTCTTCTTTAGAGAACCATCTCTTTAGGTATATGCCCAACTTTTTGATTGGGTTGTTTGTTTTTTCTTGCATGGAGTTCTGTGTGCTGCTTGTATATTTTGGAAATTAATGCTTTGTCAGTTATTGCACTCGCCATTTTTCTCCCACTCTGAGGGTTCCCTTTTCACCTTGCTTACAGTTCCCTTTGCTGTGCATAGCCTTTTACAGCTAATCAGGTCCGACTTGTTTACTTTTGGTTTTATATCTGTTACTCTAGGAGGTGGGTCACAGAGGATCTTGCTTTGCTTTATGTCATTGAGTGTTCTCCCAATGTTATCCTCTAAGAGTTTTATACTTTCTGGTCTTACATTTGGGCCTTTAATCCATTTTGAGTTTATCTTTGTGTATGGTATTAGGAGGTGTTCTAGTTTTATTCCATCACAGGTAGCTGTCCAGTTTTCCCAGCACCATTTATTGAAGACACTGGCATTGCTCCATTGTATATTCTTGCCTCCTTTGTCAAAAATAAGGTACTCTAGGTGCATGGGTTTACTTCTGGGCTCTCTATCTTCCTCCATTGGTCTAAATTTCTGATTCTGTGCCAGTACCATGCTGTCTTGATGGCTGTAGCTCTATAGTATAATCTGAAGTCAGGAAGGTTGATTTCTCCAGCTCCATTCTTTTTTCTCAAGACTGATTTGGCTATTCAGGGTCTTTTGTGTTTCCATACGAATTGGGAACATTTTGTTTTAGTTCAGTGAAAACTGCCCTTGGTAATTTGGTAGGGATCACATTGAACCTGCAGATTGCATTTGGTAGTATGGTCACTTTCACAATGCTGGCTCTTCCTGCCCAGGAACATGGAACGTGCCTACATCTGTGGGTGTTGTCTTTGGTTTCTTTTCAGTGTCTTATTATTTTCTGTGGACAGTTCTTTTGTCTCCATAGGAAAGTTTATTCTTAGACATTTAATTCTTTTTGTTGCAATGCTGAATGAAATTGATTCCTTAATTTCTCTTTCTGATTTTTCATTGTTAGTATATAGAAATGCAAGTGATTTCTGTGTATTGATTTTGTATCCTGCAACTTTGCTAAATTCACTAATTTGCTGTCGTAATTTTCTGATACTATCTTTAGGGTTTTCCATGGACAGCATCATGCCATCTGAAAACAGTAAGAACTTTACTTCTTCTTTTACCATCTAGATTCCTCTTATTCTTTTTCTTCTCTGATTGCCGTAGCTAGGACCTCCAGAAATATGTTGAAAAACAGTGGTGAAAGAAGGCACACTTGTCTTGATCCAGATCTTCAGTTCATTTCAGGCTCTCAGTCATGCCCGACACTTTGTGACCCCATGGGTTGCAGCACACCAGGCCTCCCTGTCCACCACCAACTCCCAGAGTTTACTCAAACTCATGGCCATTGAATCAGTGATGTCACCCAACTGAAAGGCTGCTGCTGAACCACAAAAGATGCGGGGATTCTTGGCATCCGGAGGAGAAGAAATCAATCCAGGGCCAGAGACGAGGCTTCATCACTCAGAGCTTTTGTGTAATAAAGTTGCATCAAATTATAAAAGAGATAGAGACAGCTTCTGACATAGACATCAGAAAGGGGCAGAAATAGTGCCCCCTCCCTAGTGTTAGCAATGGAGTTTATATACTTTTTAATTAGTTATTACAATGAATCAAACGAATGTCTGGAGCTTGTAAAGATCTTACTAGACCCACTCCCATAATTCACATTTGAAGATAACAGGATTAGCCAGAAGGTTTTCAGGAAGGAGGAACTGTCCTCGAGCAGGATACATTGTTGTTATAGAATCCTTCATACAGAATTCAAAAAGAGTTGTTTGTTGTGTAATCATCAGTTCCAGGCCTAAAGATAAAAACATTTTGTGCGACTAAGAGTAAGGAATGTAGAGGGGGAAAAAAAGGTTGTCCTTTCTCCTCCATGAGAATTCCCGCCCCTATCTCCTCCTCAAGAACCCCAGAGCCCTCTCTCCTTGGGGACCCCAGACTTCTCATCAACCTACCTAGGAACTGATTCCCTCAGAACCGTCTCATCCCCAGTCATCCCCTTCTCCTCCCACCTTCAATCTTTCCCAGCATCAGGGTCTCTTCAAATGAGTCAGCTCTTCGTATCAGGTGGCCAAAGTATTGGAGTTCCAGCTTCAGCATCAGTCTTTCCAATGACTATTTAGGCCTCTGGGACTCATGTTCCAGCCCATATAACTCTGCTGACCCTTATGTCATGCCCCTACCCATGCGGGGCTCAAATCAACACATATTGATTCCCTTTCAGTCCACAGTTCAGAGTCTGAGATCAGTTTCACTGGGTTGGAATCAAGGTGTGGCAGGACCACATGGCCCGCAGTCTCTCAGGGAGCTCTGTGGTCTGAGTGTGTCTGTGCCCCCAGAGCTCGTGTTTGGAATTCTTGTGAACCTAGGATAATGATGTTAGACTCAGGGTCTTTGTCAGGTGCTTAGGTAGAGAGTTTGCCAGAACGGGGTTCGATTCTCTCTAAGAATCCCCAGAGAACATGCTTGTCCCCTCTGCCTGGTGTGGACCCAGAAGGAAGGTGCCTGGTGTGAACCAGAAAGGGGGCCTCACCAGAAGGCAGCCTCATGGTGTCCTGACCTGGGGCTTCAGCCTCTAGGACTGTGAGAAATAAAGGCTTGTTTACAGACCACCCAGCTGAGCTCCTGTGTGCACTCTGAATGGATAGTCAGGGACAATCTGCTTCTTTGCCGTGTCCAGTCTAGAGCCGCACTGCCCACTTCCCCTGACTCTCAGCCACTTCCTTCATCTGCACAGCGCAGCAAACACCTTCCATCAGTGGTCACATCTCCCAGGGTCTCATGCCCTTGGCCTCCCTCTGATGAACACTTATGGTTTCAGGTGGAGCCACATGACAATCCAGGAAAATCCAGAATTTCTAGACCTCTACATTAGTCTCCTTTTCCAAAGTCCCTATGCCATGTGGGATGACGTTCATAGTCTCTGTGAATGATTCAAACACACACTGTCCACCTTCAGCCCTGCAAATCCTCGTGCCCATCCTGCAGGCCCACTACACTTAGGAAATCCCAGCAGGCCTTAAAATGCCAGCCCTTAAGGAATAAAGAGCATATTGGGTCTAAATACCATCAACCCCATGTCCCAGATCTAATCCTCTACCTCAGTTCTGGGTGACGATTTGCATTCTAAAATACCACTCTAAGACAGGCATGTCTCAGCTACAAGGATTTTCATTCTGTACAAAGGATAAATGAAAGTCAGACAGGATCACTGGCCGCAGGGTGTGTGTGTGCTCGGTCACCTCAGTCACGTCTGACTCTTTGTGACCCTATTGATTCTAGCCCACCAGGCCTCTCTGTTCATGGGCTTCTCCAGGCAAGGATACTGGAGTGGGTTGCCCTGCCCTCCTCCAGGAGATCTTCCCAACCCAGGGATCAAACCTGAAACTCCTGTGTATCATGCACTGCGGAAAAATTCTTCACCACTCAGTCACCGGGGAAGCCCCCTGGGCCTGGACAGTGTTTAAATCCACTGAGGCACACTTTTCTGAGCATCAAGGCCTGGAATGATCTTGGGCTCCTGGTCCAGCCTCTGGGCCTGCTGACCTGCCCCCGTTTTTTCTGCTCCTTCTGTGGAAGGTGGTCCATGTTTGAAGCTGAGCACTTTCACCAGCCTGTGTCCTGCTGGTGGATTTTGAGAGTCTAAAACCTATGTTGGACACATGTATAATTACCAGTGCTATGTCTTTTTCTCGGACTGCTTCTTGGATTATGACCTCCTGCCTTGTCTCTTACAGCAGTAGTTTACAGTCTGCTCTGTCTGGTGTGAGAATCGCTGCTCCAGTTCCCTTTGATTCCATTGAATATCCTTGTCTGTCTTCTCAGTCCCCATCTGCTTCTGTCTGTAGGTCTGAGGTGGGTCTCTTCTAGACAGCATGCAGGGGTCTTGATTTTGTTCAATCAGCAAAGTCCATATCTTTTGCTTGGAGCATTAATCAGTTTATATTTAAGGTAATTATCAACATGTATGTGATTTATCATATAGGTCATTGTGGATGTTGAACCCTGACCCTCAAGTAAAAGACAGTTGATGATGGTGTAGGATACTTTCTATCCATTGTTGGATTTAAGTTACTAATACTTTGTTGAGAATTTTTGCATTTAAATTCCTCAAAGGTATGTTTTGTAGGATTCCCAAGAGAAATTGTCTGTTCCTGGATGTTCTTGGAACTTTTAAAAATGATTAGTATAAAATTCAATTTAGACATAAATGATCAGTCTTTTCAAGTTGTCTGTTCCATCTCAATTGAATTTTGAAGGTTTTTCAGTTTAGGAATTGGTCCATTTCTTCCAGGTTGACCAATGTGCTGGCATACAACTGTTTGTAATAATCCCATGTGATTTTTCGGTATCTCTGTGGTGTTTGTTGTCGAATAACTTGACTCTTCTTCTATTTCTTATTTTATTCCAGAACGTTCTTTCTTCTCCTTGGTGAGCCTGGGTAAAGATTTATGATATGGTTTGTCTTTGCAAAAAAAACCGACAAACCAGTTTTTGGATTCCCTTATCTTTTTCATTGCTTTGTGTGTGTGTATGTCTATGTTCATCTCAATGTTATTGATCTCATCTCTGTGTTTTTGTTCTTTCCTTCCTTCTACTGCCTCTAGACTTTGTTTGACATTTTTTCTAATTCCTTTAGGGAGTAAGTAAGGTTGTTTACTTCCAGTTTCTTGAGGAAGGCCTGTATTGTTATCAACTTTCCTCTTTGAACTGTTGTGCTATCGTAGATTTTAGTGGTAAAATTGTCTATATATGCAGAAGACATAACACTATAAATATAAAACCCTAAACACTCTACACAAAGCTACTAGAGAATGCTTATCCAGAAATCCTTGAACTCAAAGTTCAGAGTGCACACTAGCATTTGATTTCTTATGGCTTAGGAGTTGTTGGGGATTCTCTGGATCCCACTTCTAACCCATAAACTAAACCCCGTATAAACCAACCAGCAGTGGATTTGGGGATGTGGTCTGCAGCCTTCCAGTCCCGTCAGATGAGAAGCATATTTGGGTTTCACAGGTGGTCCAATGGGATCACAAGATCAGACAAAGTGCAGGAGAGAGGAAAGCCTGTTAGGCGATGCACCACAAGACTCCACTGGCTTTGATGATGGACGAAGGTGTTGAGCCAAGGGATGAGGACACATCTAGAAGCTCAGTGACCTGGATGCCAGAGGCCACAGTTCCAGGGTCACCCTCAGGGGTCTTGCCCATGTTGCATAACATCGGGCACAAGTGACCCCACAAGCTCTTGGGCAGAGTTAGGTGGGGGCCCTCCCCAGAGCTCATTCAGATGTCGGGAAACTGGATCTGGCACAGAAGACACGCTCGTGCAGAACTGCTGTGGCCAAAGCCAGACTGGGAAGGGCTTTTCATAGACAGTAGGTTCTAACTCAGTCAGTGTACAGGTGAGATCCCTGTGCCGAGGAAGAGCTGACCTGCGCCAGACCCGAAGGGGTGACGTCTCAGGGCAGGAGAAGACCAGGGTCCCATGGACAGGGCGTCAGTCAGAGTGGGGACACACACTGGTCTTTTCTGGCTCCAGGAGGGAAAACACCACTGATGACACTGGTGACAGCACTCCCCACCCCGGGCAAACCCGCTGTAAAGTCCACACGTGCTGTGACTGTCGTCAGCCCCGTCTACATCCCCACACACAGAAATGCAGGTGTGAGGCCACAGCCTCAGGGCCACAGGGAGGCAGGGGAGTGGAGCCCTAAGGAGCTCCCAGGAGCTGTGTGTCATCAGTCCTCAGTAGACTTGGGGTCCTCATTGTCCACCCTCAGGGAGCAGATGCCTAGGTACTCAGGTTCCTGCAGACACTCAGTTGTGCACAGGAAAATGCAGCCCACTGAACAAGTCAGCTGTGCTGGGAAGACAAGCATTTCAGCAGAAATGTCTACTTTGTCCACAAAATTAATACTGTCTTTAATTATATGAACAAACCACCTCTAGAGTGATTCTTGAGGTTATTTAAGCTGTTCAAGATGAAAAAACAATCTAAGAAAGTAAAGCGAAATATAAATGCTTTGGGAATCCTGATAAACATTAAATTGTACTCAACTCCATTTGAATTTAATGTGATTACTACATGTATATTTCTCTCTCATGTTTGTATGTGGAGTAAGAAAATATCAGGTAATCAGAAAAGAAAAAAAAAAAAAATAAGAGTTTGTGTCTAACAAACGGCTGGTACCTGAATGTTTGGTGGGTATTTGTTGAGTAAAGGTAAACACATTCATGGGATTAAAGTCTCTTTCCAAAATCTGCCATGTTCCCTGAAAGCATCTGTTTCCTGTCCAGCCCTCCTTCATCACTTCATTCCTCAACCATCTTCCTGTCCTGGGGAGGAGGCCCCAGGAAGGGCTGAGTTCATTGAGGGCACAGTCAGCACCGCCCTCAGGGGATGAGCCACATAGACAGGACCTCTATTCACTGCTTTCTGCCTTTTATACAGAGGTCCCTCCCGTATGCAAATATCCACTCAGGTCACAGGGTAGAAACAGAGCACCAGCTCCCTTAAATTCAGGCTCCTCCTCAGGCTTGAAGAGAATTCCGGGAGTGGTGATTCTCATCTGCTCGAAGATGAGCCCACTGTGGACCCTCCTGTTTGTGCTCTCAGCCCCCAGAGGTGAGTGTCTCTGGGTCAGACATGGGCACGTGGGGAAGCTGCATCTGAGCCCGTGGGTCACTGTGCTTCTCTCTCTCCACAGGGGTCCTGTCCCAGGTGAGGCTGCAGGAGTCGGGTCCCAGCCTGGTGAAGCCCTCACAGAACCTCTCCCTCACCTGCACGGTATCTGGATTCTCACTGACCAGCTATGGTGTAAGCTGGGTCCGCCAGGCTCCAGGGAAGGCTCTGGAGTGGGTTGGTGGTATAGATAAAGGTGGAAGCACAGGCTATAACCCAGCCCTGAAATCCCAGCTCAGCATCACCAGGGACACCTCCAAGAACCAAGTCTATTTTTCACTGAGCAGCGTGACAACTGAGGACACGGCCGTGTACTACTGTGCAAAGGACACAGTGAGGGGAAGTCAGTGTGAGCCCAGACGAAAACCTCCCTGCATAGGGGCCCGTGAACACCGAGGGCGTTCAGGACTCAGTACAAAGCTGAGCTCAGGAGCAGGTGCAGAAGAGGCATTGGGCGGTGGCGGGCCTGGGGGGCATCTCCTCAGAGCTTCTCTTTCCTCCTCCTGCCCAGCAGCTGCACCATAGACCCATTTCTGTGTCCTGATATTTCATTGCTGAGGTATGTCACTGACATACATAATACTCAAGAGGTAAAATTTTTCTCTTTCATTCCTCTTCTTTCAAAGGAACTCAGTGAAACACTTGACTCTCATGTTATTTTCAAACTGTTAAGAATCCTGAAAGGAAACATGATACATTTAAACATTTTAATCTTTGTATTGCTTTTGTACATGAGGAAGGAAGAGGCCCAAACTCCTTCTTCCTGTCAGATTGCACACTTAGAATCTGGAGCGAGCAGTGTCAAAGGCTCCAGTGTCAGGGGTCCCCAGTGCTGCATATGCAATGATTCTCATCTTTCACAGATTCTGTACTGAAAATTCATCCACATGCTAGCCTCTATTAGCATCTTAACATAAACACTGTTACCTTGTGTCCTTATACAGACATTGACAGTTTGGCCAGTTCACTGAGTCACTAAACACACACACATTTCAATCAACACCCCATTCTGAGTTTATGTCTGGATCATTCATAAGGGAAAATACAGAGGTCCTTCAGTGGATTAGTCCATGGGGTCAACGTGGAGCACACCACCATCTGTCCTCTCGTCCATCACGGTGACCGTCACTGGCACAGGGAAAGGAAGCAGGAGCTGTGCTGGGCTCAGCCCTGAGGAAAGACCCAAGGACTGAGAGGATGAGGGGCAGAGCGAGAAGGGCAAGGGGCAGGAGGTGGGGGGATCAGGACAGAGACTCTGGGCTCAGAAAGGGGGACCTGCTCTGAGATCTGGTTCCAAGCCATCTGATAGACACACTGCTTTCCCACCCTTGCTCGCCAACCATGTAAATTCAGAAGGCACCCATGGGGATCCTGGGATGACCAGGGTGAGTGTGACCACAGCCTCTCTGTATTCACAGGAATAGAGCTCCTCAATGCAAATTCCTCTTCAAGCTCCAGGGTAAAATCCACCCCTGTGCTGGGGGAGCTCACCCCTCTGTGCTCACACAGGATGGAGGTCTCAGTGAAGGCAGAGCTGTTGTGTAGAAGATGAGGCTTTGGGGTCTCCTCCTCTGCCTGCTGACAGCTCCACAAGGGAAGGTCAGGCGTCAGGCACGCATCTGTGGGGGTAATTGTGAGAGCAGGTGACTGACTGGGTTTGAATCTTCTTGTCCCCGGGTGTCCTGTCCCAGGTGAAGGTGCAGGAGTCGGACCCAGAACTGGTGAAGCCCTCACAGATCGTCTCCCTCACATGTGCTGTCTCTGGTTACTCCATCACCTGGTTATGGTGGGAACTGGATCCACCAGGCCCCAGGGAAGGGGCTAGAGTGGATGGGAAGCATATATTACAATGGTGACACTTACCACAGCCCCTCCATCAAGAGCCACACCTCCATCTCCAGGGACATTCTAGGAACCAGTCCTCCCTGCAGCTGAGCTCTGTGACCACTATGGACACAGCTGTGAATTTCTGTGCAAGAGACACCGTGAGGGGACGGCAGTGTCAGCCCAGACACAAGCCACCCTCCAGGGGCTCCATGACCAGCAGGGGGCTTGTGGGACACACCGAGCACAGGGCTGAGACAGGAGCAGGTGCCCTGGGCTTGGAGGGGATGCTCGAGAGAGCCTGTGCTTTCCTCTTCCTGTCCAGGAATCCACCAGAGACCCTCCTCTGTGTCCTAACGCCTCACTGCTGTGCTTTATGTCACCCTCGGCATTCTGTGGGAATATGCATGTTTTTCCAGTTTTAATTTCCTGTTGAAGCAGGATGGGTTTTATACATACACATTTAATACTCAAGAATTAAGGATAATTTTTTGCTTTACTTTTCTTCTCCTCAAAGGATCTCAGTATACCCCTGAGGCCCATCACCGTTTTCCTGGAGAGTCTGAATCTTGAAATCTATGAATGTTCTGAGAAGACACAGGGGATTTTCAGTTGCTACAATGTTTGTTGTTTTTGTACATGTGGAAGAAAGAGGCTCACTCTCCTTCTTTCAGTGAAACTGCAAAAACAGTTAGACTTCTGCAGTGTCCAGTGTTATAGGTGCTAGCACAGAGAGCCCCAATACTGCATATACAGACATCCTCGTTATTCAGATTCCACATTTGCAAGTTCACTTACTTTTTAGCTATTATTAGCATCATTAAACATATACCATCATTTCACGGTCATTAATGGACATTCACAATGTGGACTGTCTTTAAATCATTCAACACACGCGTGTTTCTACTTGAGGGCAGTCAAACCCATTCCCTCATGTTTCATCCAATCATGTAAATCAGTCTCCTTCATGTTCAGTTTACTGACATATTTTCACATTTTGCGCTCCTTAGTTGATAGTTTCCCTCTTTAAAATGACCCCGTGTGTAGTCCTCACGCACAGGCTAGTGTCTCTAAGCTACCACTGCTGCAAGCTAACTTTAAATAGAAAATATCTTTCTCAGAAACGTTTATTCAGGCAAGAATGGTACTTCTGGGCATGTGACATGACATTGATGCCTCAAATATAAATACTACTTTTTAATGGGGTTCAGATCTCAACTTTTGTTATTTGAGGTAGCCTTGGAAACTTGGTTGAGTTCCAAATACAGATGGTAAAATGAAGATTTCTGGACAAGAAGGAGACTGACTGGATGGAAAATGACCATGAGCAGACTTCAAGTTCAGGGGGTCCTGGCTAGACTGTCTCCCAAGGATTCTTGATCAATAGACATCAGGGAGAACAGAATCACCTGGGAGACAGCAAGTTTAATGAAATGACTCCAACATTGAGAGTGATCAGAGGTCACTGTAAGGGTAAGCGTGCTCACTAATCTGACTTAGGTGTCTTGGTAAAACTAGGAAAGGGTGGACACAGAAACCAACAGGTCAAGTCCTCGTTGAGAAACAAATTTCAGGAAGCCAGAGTCAAACATGGTCAAGGCGTCCTTGTCACCTTGGGAGTCAGCGTTCTTATCTTCTTTGACCTAGTTCTCTGAAAGTCAGCTTTAATCCAAAGGAAGATGAAATCTGTCTGGCCCTTCTCCCTCCTGCTGGCATCTTGGAGCTGTGAGCATCCTCTGGGTGTCAGGAAGGTGGAGTGATATAGTGACCTCTGTGAAGAGGTCTCATGATTTCTCCTTCCCAGGTGTCCTGTCTCAGATGCTGGTGCGGGAGTCAAACCAGGACTATTGGAGGCCCTCTACTCACCTGGTCTGTCTGTGGATTCTGCATCACACAGAGTGCTGACTGCTGGGACTGGAGCCCTCAGTCTTAAGAGTCAGAGCTGCAGTGATGCGGTGCTTTGGTCCCGGGAACAGCACAGCATAGAGCATGTCTCTCCAGAAACCACTGTCCATCCACAGAGACACATCCATCTAGCTCCATGAGGACCTAGGACACAGCCCTGTGTTGCTGTCCCAGGAGGTCCAGGTAGAAGTCAGACCCAACCCACATGACCCTGCCTTCAGGGCTGCTCCAAGCTCCAGGGGACACCCATGTTCATCAGGAAACAGGAGGACACTTTTCAAGGCAGGAGAGAATACGTCATGATGGGGTTTTCTCTCAGAAGCTGGGGTCTTTCCACTGAAACATTCCCTGCCCTGCAAGCTCCTTCCACTGTCATCCCAGAGAGCTTTCCTGTTTCTGAACCTGGGACGTGATTTCATGGAGTCAGGCTGGTCTGTCTTTCCCCATCTGTCTTAGGACAGGCTGCACAGAAATATTTCCTCAGGGGACATATTGGGTCACTACCTTCTGTTACTTGCTGTGAACATTTTAATCATTAATTTTTCTCTTCACTTCGAGTCTGCTTTCCACCTTCAGATGGATTCCCAAATCCTCTCAGGCTGAAATTCTCCCCAGCTCTGTTAGATTCTGTGTCTTTCATTTGAATAGTGAGTAGTATTTGAAGTTGGTGATTGATGTCCTAGACCACTGGAGTGACTTTTGCCCCCAGAGGACACTTGAAAATGTCTGGACACCAGTTAGGCTGTATCCTAAGAGGTGTATTGTAGGTGGCTAGTTCTGCATTTGTTAGACAGATAAATGATAGATGAAATAGAAATGAAGATAAAAGGAAACAACACAAACAATTGTATCCTACCAATATGGTTCAGTTCAGTCACTCCGTCCCATCTGACTCTTTGCGACCCCATGAATCACAGCCTGCCCAACCTCCACGTTCATCACCAACTCTCAGACATTACTCAAACTCATGTGCATCGAGTCGGTGATGCCATCCAGTCATCTCATCCTCTGTCATCCCCTTCTCCTCCTGTCCCCAAGCCCTCCAAGCATCAGAGTTTTGTTGGTCAGCCATGTCTCATGACTGTCTGATGGAACAAACACTACCTTTAGTTCATGGAACTTAGTGATTTTAAATCACTTTTGTACTAATGCATGCATGCTAGTCACTTCAGTCATGTTAGACCCTTTACAACCCAATGGACTGCAGCCCATTAGGCTCCTTTGTCCAAGAAATTTTCCAGGCAAGAATATTGGAGCGGGTTCCCATGCCCTCCTCCAGGCCACCTTCCTGACCCAGGGATCAAACCTGTGTCTCTTACATCTGCTTTTTGGTAGGCAGGCTCCTTAACACTAGCGCCATCCTTTGATAATTACGTGAGACTCGTTCAGCAGAAATCACACAAAGACAAAGGGAACAGAGTGAACAGTGAGAAAGTGAAAGTTGCTCAGTTGTATCCAACTCTTTGCGACCCCACGGACTATACAGTCCATGGAATTCTCCAAGGAAGAATACTGGAGTGAGTAGCATTTCCCTTCTCCAGGGCATCTTCCCAAACCAGGGATCAAACCCAGGTCTCCCAACCTGCAGGCAGATTCTTCACCAGCTGAACCACAAGGGAAGCCCAAGTATACTTTGGAGTGGTAGCCTATTCCTTCTCCAGCAGATCTTCCAGTCCCAGGAATTGAATCCTATACTGCACGATGATTCTTTACCACTGAGCTATCAGTTCAGCTGCTCAGTAGTGACTGACTCTTCACAACCCCATGAACTGCAGCCTGCCAGACTTCCCTGTCCATCTCCAACTCCCAGAACTTGCTCAAGCTTATGACCATCCAGTCGGTGATGCCATCCAACCATCTCATCCTCTGTCTTCCCCTTTTCCTCCTCTCTTCAATCTTTCCCATAATCAGGGTCTTTTCCACTGAGTCAGTTCTTCAAATCAAGTGGCCAAAATATTGGAGCCTCACCTTCAGCATCAATCGTTCCAATGAATATTCATGACTGATTTCCTTTAGGTTAGACTGGTTGGATCTCCTTGCATTAAAGGACTCTCAACAGTCTTTTCCAACACAGCAGTTGAAAAACATCAATACTTCAGCACTCAGCTTTCTTTATGGTCCAACTCTCATATCCATACATGACTATTGAAAAATCCATAGTTTTACTGGACAGAATTTGGCGAGCAAAGTAAAGTCTCTGCGTTTTAATGCACTTTCTAGGATGGTCATAGCTTTTCTTCCAAGGAGCATGCTATCAGGGAAGCTTGAAGTGATCTATCGGGGAAGCCCAAACAATGAGATATATCACAAGCCAATGAAACAAGGAGCCCAGATGTGGGTGGTCCCAGATTTGGTGAAGTCAGCAGTTCATGTACCTGGAGAGAATGAACAACCTTCCACATGGCACACCCACAGGTCAGCCCCTCCCCCAGGGGACCCCATGCTGGGGTCCAGCCCCAGCAGGATCCAAGGGTACCCTCAGGATGGACGGCGTTGCCAAATGAATGACACGGGGAGGCCAAGCTTCCTTGAGCGAGGCCCGTAACTTTATTTTCAAAAGGAGCTTTTATACCCTAACTTGTACATAGAGGGAAATGAAAGATGCAAGGTCATGCAGAGTCAGCACACACACTCAAGCAGTTTTATCCTTATCAAAACCAGGATTTTTTTCTGTATGCTTTCCATAAACAAGGGTCTTATGTTATGTACACTATCTTCTGGCCTGGAAGCCTGTTGACATTTTATGACCCTTTTTTGATAAAGGTTGATCAACCAGAAAACTTGTTTTCCCTTGAAGTGTTTTTTCTTTATATTTCTAATCTGTGTCAGCCTCAGAAAGTACTAAACAGAGTTACATTCTCACGGAGCAAAGGTGCAGTGGGTCACAACAAAGAAAGAACTTACTAGCTCAAAGGTCTGGTGTGGTTAATACCAAGGCTACTACTTGTTTTTCTTACATTCCAACTACATTAACTAATGCACTCCCAGGTGCACAATGGGTGAGGGATGTGGGAACTTGGCAGCAAGCACTGGCCCAATAATGAAGCCCTTTACCAGTACTATTCTAATGATTTTTCACCCCTTAAAGGACTCTGTGCTCATTAGGACTTTTAGAATGCTTAGGCTTCCCATGCCTTTCCTGGTTGGGAAGTTGTGAACAATCATGTGCATTCACTGTAAGAGTAAGGAAAAACCTGCCAAGCAAGCTAGAGTGCCAGCAGAGGGGTTAGAATAGAAATATTCCTTTCATGCCCAGGAGACTTATCAACTTAGAGCCCTAAGTTGATTTTCTCCAGAGAAAGGTGGTCGGGGATGCTGCTGCTGCTGCTGCTGAGTCGCTTCAGTCGTGTCTGACTCTGTGTGACCCCATAGATGGCAGCCCACAATGTTCCCCCATCCTTGGGATTCTCCAGGCAAGAACACTTGGGTGGGTTGCCATTTACTTCTCCAATGCATGAAAGTGAAATGTAAAAGTGAAGTCACTCAGTCGTGTCTGACTCCACGACCCCATGGACTGCAGCCTGCCAGGCTCCTTTGTCCATGAGATTTTCCAGGCAAGAGTACTGGAGTGGAGTGCCATTGCCTTCTCCAGCTAATATCAGAAGAGTGGTTGAAAGGCATAATATAATAAACAGTAGACAGACAGACTTTAGTTTCGGGGTAGATGCTCGAGCAGGTCCAGGGAATCCCTCGAGTCCAATCCACCTTGGCCTGTCAGGTCTCCGCATGACCCTTGTCATGGGTGGGATCTCCCGTGGTGGCTCCCAGCAAACCCCCTCATGTACGGATGTGATGACTGCATTTCCTGGTCACACAGGGACATGGAAAGGGGCTTAGAGAAGGGGGAGGGCTCCTCTGAAATTACCTCAGAAACCCGGAATCCCTGAGAGGTGCTTTGTCCTGACTTCTGACTAGACCTGGGGCACCAGGGACGTAACACTCTCCTCACCGTGGTGCTTTCTGGATTCCAGCCTCTTGGAAGGGCTTTGGAATCAGAGCCTAAAGTAAGTGCCCTGCTCTGTCCTTCATCCCTCTCTCTCTGTATTGGTCAAGTCCGTCCAGTCTCCTCTGAGTCTTAGTAACATTCGATTCCCTCTTTGATTCTCAGGTCAAGGACAACCTCAGCTGGTACCTGCTGGTTCCTGCATCAAGAGGTAGTGTGTGTGGAGACTGTCATTTCCATCACTAAAGCAATGAAATTCGCAACACCTAAACTTTCCCTGGACCTAAGAAATTCCTAACATTGCAGGGTCATCTCCCAGCACAAAACCAGAGAGGTGGGCAATCCACCATCCAGGTGAGATCTGCCCATGGATGCAAAGATTCAGGAGGAGCATGTTCAAGGTAACTACTACCAATTCCTGCAGGACCAGCAATAACCACTGTGAGGATGAGAGATCCTGGGGCCACACTCCATGGTTCGTGGGATATAACTCCAGAGACAACCAGGTCTTCAAGATGAGTGTTCATATTTATCCCTTGAGGACACCTGATGGATGAGGTGAAGGCCAACGCTGAGAAATGTTAACACCTACCCAGAAGGTTCATCAGGCAGACCCTCATGGAAGAGCTCTTCCCCTAGCTTCTCCAAGGAGGTGAACAGAAATTCTTGTCTACTACAGACCTACAGAGGGGGCAGATCTCATGGCTAAGAGAAGGGACTGGACCAGTGCACTGCAGCCCAGGAGGGAGTAGAACATGGATGGGCCAATACTGGAGACCCTGGCTATGCTCACAGCCCAGATCCAGCTCCCCTGAGTCATGGGTGTTCTACCTCAACAATGCAGGAATCTCCTACTCACACGTGACCCCCAGGGAACATGCAGAGCTATGATGTGCAGCCTCTTTGAGGAGGGGAACTAGTGTGCAGAGACCACAGCCAGGCAACATCCAGAAGGCAGGGCGCTGTGGCTCTGGTACCCACGGCATGAGACAGGCTCAGAGCACCTCATTGCTCGACTCAGACCCGCTCTCTCCTGCCTGATCAACATGGCCAGTATCCCTCTCCTGCTCTTGGGTATCTGATGTGCTCAAGAATATTTATGAAGGTTCCATCAGAGACTCAGAACAGGGGGAAGCAGGTTTGTCACAGGGTCCTGCTGGAGGAGACGTGGCTGACTCAGCAGTGGGTCTGTTTCCCCACTGATGCCAAGTCCTGAGGTCCTCGGGCAGGGGGTCAGGAGGGATGGTGAGAAGCAGGATGGAGTCTGAGGATGGATGCACCCCGAGGCCATCCTGCTGAAGAGATGTCTTGCCAGGAGACATGCACATAGCTGACCTAGCTTCTCTGCAGGGTGCTGTTGTGGCAACCCACTCCAGTGTTCCTGCCCAGAGAATCCCATGGACAGAGGAGTCTGGTGGGCTACAGTCCGTGGGGTCACAAAGGGTCAGACTCGACTGAGGTGACTTAACATTCTCACCACCCCATTCCCTGGGTGAGCACTCCCTCAGGGCAGCCACTCCTGAGTCAGCTGACAAGGTCTCTGCTTTGTCCTCCTCCAACGTCTCAGGTGTCTCCTCTCACAGGTGTGGGCACTAGGATCCCCTCAGGTGTTTGCGCTGTGAGTTGTCAGGGGTGACTGCACTGGTTTCCAACACGGGGGCTGGTCTGGACCTTCTTGTGGGGCCCCTGCAGGGTCCAGGTGCTACAAGAACAGGTGAGCCCAGGTGTGAACAGTAGGTGCAGTGGGCATCGAGCCCCATGCTTCTGTGTGCAGCTATCCTGTGATATGATGTTAGCCCACGGGGGCTCCAGGAGGTGAAGGGACCCCAAGTCCTCGAGAGTCTCTGGACTCACTGTGAGTGTCACTGCGTCAGTGCACCTGCAGCCCCAGGTAGGCGATGTCCAGGTGTTCTCACAAACTCCTTCCTTGGGGTCTCTCTACAGAGTGCGTGCATTTATTGAGGCTATTTCTAGAGATGATTAAAAGAACATGCTGTCTCTAGAAGAACACTCTGAAGATGGAACAGAGCCATGTAATACCAGACCAGAAACACTGCTAGGACTGCCCTGTGAGCCCAGGCAGGGGTGCCCAGGACACCTGTGCAGGGCTGCTGCCCAGGAGCATGTCGGGAGGGGTCCAGGAGTCTCAGAGACGGAGTCTTCTCTTTTCACTGAAAACAATAACTAGCAGGACAAGGACTGGTGACGTTTAATATTGGGGCCTGTTGGGAATACACTGCTCAGTGAGGCCATGAGAAGTACAGGTGTATGTCTGTGAGTGTGTGTGTGAGTGTGTGTAAGTGTGCATGTGAGTGTGTGGGTACATATGTGTGTGCATGTTTGTATGTGTGTATGAGTGAGTGTGTGTATATGTGTGCATGTGAGTGTGTGTATGTAAGTATGAGGGTGTGTATGTGTGCATCTAAGTGTGTGAATGTGTGTGATTGGGTTTGAGTGTTTATGTGTGAGTGTGACAGAGAAGGCAATGGCATCCCAGTCCAGTACTCTTGCTTGGAAAATCCTATGGACAGAAGAGCCTTTAGGCTGCAGTCCACAGGGTCATGAAGAGTCAGACACGACTGAGCGACTTCACTTTCACTTTTCACTTTCATACATTGGGGGAGTAAACGGCAACCCACTGCAGTGTTTGTGCCTGGAGAATCCCAGGGACGCCAGAGCATGGTGGGCTGCCTTCTATGGGGTCACACAGAGTCGGACACAACAGAAACAACTTAGCAGCATTAGCAGTGTGAGTGTTAAAGTGTGTATGAATATATGTGTCTGTGTGAATGTGTGCATTTATGTGCTTGTGTTTGTGTGTGTTTGTGTCTGTATGTGTGTGAGTGTGTTAATGTGACAGGTGTGTGTGTGACAGGTATGTGTGTGTGATAGGTGTGGGGGTGTGTAACAGACGTGTCTGTGTGAAACAGGTGTGTGACAGATGTGTGTGCTTGTGTTTGTGTGTGTGTGTTTGTGTGATGGATGTGTGTGTGAGAGAGGTGTGTGTATTTAACATGTGTGTGACAAGTGTGCATGTGCTTGTGTTTCTGTGTACGTGTGTGTGACAGGTGTGAGTGTGCATGTCTCTGTGTTACAAGTGTGTGCGTGACAGGTGTGTGTGTCAGGTGTGTGTTTAAAAGGTGTGTGTGTGACAGGTGTGTTTGTGTGTTTGTGACAGGTGTGTGTGTAACAGGTGTGTGTGTGTTTCTGTATGTCTGTGTGGCAGCTAGTGTGTGTGTGTGTCAAGTGTGTGTGTGTGTGTGAGAGAGACAGGTTGTGCGTGTGTGTGTGATACAGGTGTGTGTGTGTCAGGTATGTATGTGTGTGTGAGACAGGTTTGGTGTTTCTTTCTGTATGTCTGTCTCACAGGTCTGTGTGTGACAGGTATGTGCGTGTGTGTATATGACAGGTATGTGTGTGTATGTGACAGGTGTGTGTGTGTGTGAGTGACAGGTGTGTGTGTGATAGATAGGTGTCTGTGTGTGTGTGACAGGTGTGTGTGTGTGAGACAGGTAGGTGTGTGTGTGTGACAGGTCTTGTGTTTCTGTATGTCTGTGTGACAGCTGTGTGTGTGTGTGAGACAGACAGGTGTGTGCGTGTGTGTGTGATACAGGTGTGTGTGTCAGGTATGTATGTGTGTTGTGAGACAGGTTAGGTGTGTGTGTGTAACAGGTGTGTGTGTGTTTCTGTATGTCTGTGTGACAGGTGTGTGTGTGTGTATGTGTCAGTTATGTATGTGTGTGAGACAGGTTAGGTGTGTGTGTGTGACAGGTGTGTGTGTGTAATGGTGTGTGTCTTTGTGTGTGTGTGTGTGTGACAGATGAATGTCTGTGAATACCCAGTGGTGGCTGACTGTGGGGAAACACACTGATTAGAGGTGAAGATGTCTCTGTGGCACTAAAGGCTGGTTCACGACAGGGACTGTGTCCTGTGGGGCAGGTCCTGGAGTGGAAGAGCTCCCTGTTCACAGGGGTCAGGGACCTGGCAGGACACACGCCCTCAAATAAGCATGAGGACACGGACACACACCCACTGAGCGTGGCCATGGATCATAAGACTACTCCTTCCTAATATCACCCATGTATTGAGTGTAAAGTTTTCAGCCTCTAGAACATGCAGATGACCTGAGGTGTCCAGGGTTAAATATGGATATTCTGAGCCCTGAAAACATCACCCAGAGCAACACCGGCTCTGCACAGCAGTCCTGGGAGCACAGCCCTCACCAGGGACTGGAGCTGGAGAGTCCTCCTCCTGGTGGCCTTGGCTCCAGGTCAGGGTCATCCCGGTGCTGCGGTGAAGGAAGGGACAGGGTCCAGTCAAGGGGGTTCATGCACTTCTGTCCCCTGTCCACAGGTGTGCACTCCCTGGTGCAGCTGGTGCAGTTGGGGCTGAGCTGAGGAAGCCTGGGTCATCAGTGAAGGTGTCTGCAAGGCTTCTGGATACACCTTCACCGACTACTACATGCACTGGGTGTGAAAGGCCCCTCAACAAGGGCTTGAATGGATGGATGAATTGACCCTGAAGATGGTGGAGCAAAGTATGCACAGAAGTTCCAGAGCAGAGTGACCTTGTTTGCAGACACGTCCACCAGCACCGCCTACATGGAACTGAGCAGTCTGAGGTCTGAGAACACAGCTCTTTATTACTGTGTGAGACACACAGTGTGAAAACCCACATCCTGAGAATGTCAGAAACCCTGAGGGGAAGGGCGGCTGTGCTGTGGCTGATGATGACAGGGATGATTGGGTTGGGGCCCTGAGAAAAGTGGGTACAAACATGTGTTCACTGTTACAGGAGTGTGTTCACTGTTACAGGAGTGTGTTCACTGTCAGAGGCGTGTGTTCACTGTCAGAATTTGTGTTCACCATCGAAGGAGTTGTGTGTTCACTCTCAGAGGACTGTGTTCCATCAGAGGAGTGTGTTTGCTTGTACAGGAGTGTGTTCCCTATCTGTGGAGTGTGTTTGCTGTTACAGGATTTGTTCACTGTTAGAAGAATATGTTCATTTTTAGAGTGTGTTCCCTGTCAGAGGAGTGTGTTCCCCTTTACAGGAATGTTTTCCATACAGTAGATACTCTCTCAGAGGAGTGTGTTCCATACATAAACCCCCTGTCAGAGGAGTGTGTTGTGCACAATACATACCCTGTTAGAAGACTGTGTTCCATACCATACACATTCTGTTAGAGAGTGTGTTCCATACAGTAAGCACTGTGTCAGAGGAGTGTGTTCTGTACAGTAAAGATTCTGTAAGCAAAATATCAGCACTGGGGGGAAGCGTCAGTGCACTCTACCAGCATGAGCCCCTGTGAGGTCTCTGTGCGGACCCGAGTCTTTGCCTCAGAGCCATGGCTCCATCCCACGTGAAGTCCAGCTCCACCTCCATGCAGATGTGTTAAGTCGTCTGCAGGTTGTTGAGCCTTTTGCAGCCCCGCCCAGGAGTGAACAAACACCCCTTTTGCTCTATGTCATGTGGAGGACCTGGTATGTTGTGTTCTGGGTCCCAGCCATTCTAACTGTGCAGTGGTACCTCACGATCCTTTAAGCATGCAGTCCCTGGTGGCTCGTAATGTGGAAGGTCTCTCCAAGTGCTCATGTGTCAGCTGTCCATCTTTGGAGGCAAGTTCAGACTTCACCCATTTTTCACTGGGTTGCTTACCTTCTGTTGTTCAGTTATGAGTGTCTACGTGCATTCATAGCACAAAGTTCTTGCCAAATATGCTATTTATAAATGTATCTTTCTAGCCCGTGGCTTGTCGTTAGATTCCCTTAACAGGGAGTTCAGAAAACAAGTGTTTTCCATTGTGATGCACTCCAATTTATCAGTTTTCCCACATGGGTCATGCTATGAATCTTATGTCTAAAATTGTTGGCAAATTTAAGGGCACCCAGAAGTATTCCACATGCAGCCCCGCCCCTCCCTCAACAGATGGGGCTGAAGAGGTGGGAAAATCAGGAATAGGGAAGACTCCTAGATCCATTGACAGGTTTGTCCTGTGTGTGTGTGTGTGTGTGTGTGTGTGTGTGTGTGTGTGTGTATGGGTGTTCAGTTGAGTCTGACTCGTTCAGGCCGCATGGACTGCAGCCCACCAGGCTTCTGTGTCCGTGGGATTTTTCCAGGCAAGAGTCCTGGAGGGGGTTGCCATTTCCTCCCTCAGAGGATCTTTCCCACCCAGGGAATGAACTCGTGTTTCCCACGTCTCTTGTGCCGCCTACATTAGCAAGCAGATTCTTTACCAATGCACCACCTGGGAAGCCCTGTCCTAACTATAGCTTTCCCCTTTCCAGAATGGCCTATAAATGACGTCACACAATATGCAGGCCTTTAAGACTGCTTTCTTTCACTTTGCCATATGCATTTAAGGTTCATTCACACCACCCATGGACAGTCCAGAAAGGAAATTAAGAAACTATTCCATTTAAAATTGCATCTAAAAGAATTACATGCCTAGCAATAAATTTAACCAAGGAGAGGAGAGGCATGTGCACTGAAAACTACAAAACCTAAGACAAAACATAAAACACAGAAAGAAATGAGACTCCATGCATGTTCAGTTGTAGCTGACTCTTTAAGATGCCCTGGACTGTAGCCCGCCAGGCTTCTCTGTCCATGGGATTTTCCAGGCAAGAACACTGGAGTGGGTTGCCATTTCCTCGGGCAGGGTGTCTCCCCGACCCAGGGACCCTGTTTCTCCTGACAGTCTTGACTGCAGCCGAGGCCCCGTGGAGCCCTCCCCTCCTGCGTCTCCTGCACTGACAGGCGGGGTCTTTGTCGCGCACATCACCTGGTGCACACACACCTGAGCTCACAGACAGAACAACTTCTCCACATGGTAGGACATCGAGGCTTCCCCCAAGTCACTAACATGACCAGTGAGGAGCAGAAAGCCACTGAGTAAGAGGGCAGGGTTTCCCTTAGGGCTGATGGGAGCCCTCAGGTCCTGGAGCGAGGAGGTGGCTGCTCAACTGTTCGGTGTCAAATGGTTAGTTTCATGACATGTGAAGTTTCCATCCACTAAAAAGAAAAGATTCCTAGATGACCCTTCAGGGTTCCATAGCTCGTTCTTCTATTCATCCCATGCACGTGTGGACCACGGGTGGCCCACTCTTCCTCTGGGAAAGGACACGGTGCTTGCCTCTAGTTCCAGCAGTCATGGATGAAGCTGCTCCAGCCGTTCATGCACAGTCCTGTGTGGACGTGTTTCAGTTCACTCAGAGGCACCTAGAAGCACGCTTGCTGATCTCAGGAGAAACCTGCTGATATTGCTCAGTCGCTAAGTCGGTTCCGTGAACTGCAGCATGCCGGGCCGCTTGTCCTGCACTGCCTCCTGGAGTTTGCTCAAACTCACGTCCATTGAGTTGGTGATGCTATCTAACCACCTCATTCTCTGCCGCCCCCTTCTCCTCTGGCCTCAATCTTTCTCAGGATCTGGGTCTTTTCCAGTGAGTCAGCTCTTCACATCAGGCGGCTAAAGTATCTGAGCTTCTGCCTCATTCATTCCAATGAATACCAGGGTTGATTTCCTTTAGGATTGACTGGTTTGATATCCCTGCTGTCCAAGAGACTCTCTAGTCTTCTCCAGTAGCACAGTTCGAAAGCATCAATGCTTTGGTGCTCAGGCTTCTTTATGGAAAATGGTAACCCACTCCAAGGTTCTTCCACGAGAACCTCACAAATGGTATGAAAAAGGTAAAACTATGTTGTTACCTTTCTTCAAAACTGCCACACTGCCTGCCGAGGTGACCGGATCAACCTACTTTCCACCAACAATGATGAGCTTTTCCATAGTCCCGCTCACTGGTCAACAGTGGGCATTGCAAGATTGGTGGGTTTTAGCCATTCTAACAGTATGGCTAAACAGCGGCCCTGCGGGTGAGGAGAGCTCTTAGGGAGGGTCTGGATTTTCTCTGGTCCTGATTCCCTCAGACATCTCCCCTCCATACCTGTGGGGACGGAACCTCACTCTCCTGAAAATCCACTGCACTGTGACCTTCACAGAAGGGGAGTCGTCCCACAGAGAACGCAGGTCTCGTTACAAGCTCGGGGTTCCAGACCCCCGGCCCACCACATAAGTTCTGTCTCACACACACCAGAGTGGGCCGAGAGGCCCTCCCCGCCCCAAGGGCCCCTCCACGATGATCACAGGTCACGCTGTCCCCTCAGTAGCAGCCCGGGTGGGACGATGGAAGGATGACAAAGCCCCCTCTGCCTTCGGAAATGCATCTGGTGCAACATGCAAGTGTCTCTGTTCCCAGTGTGCTGCCCTGCGGAAGCTGGAGGGGCCAGCTCGGGGTGGGTGTGTGAGACGCATCCGATAGACCCCCATCCTCCTCCACTCTGGCTCTGGCCATGTCCAGAGAAAGGGCTGGAGGTCAGTGGGGGGCAGAACCTTATGGCCAACCCCGGCTGGCAGAGGCGGTGCCCGCAGGAGTCCTGGAACAACGTCCACCTCTTGAAAATGTCCCATTACACTCTCCCCTTGTCCACCAGGCAGCGGGCAGGCCAATCTGTGGGCGCCCCTACGGCCCTGCCTCCATGGGCCAGGCCAGGATCCCCACGAGGCCACACCGGCACCTGTGCACTCCCCACACTGCGTTTGCTCCCTCACGACACCTCACACAAGCATCTCTGCTCAGGGGGCAGGTGACCGGGGGCAAGCCCTCTGGGCCAGCACTATGGTCTTGTGGGTCAGGAGCACCCTCTAGATTACCCCCTCTGGGGAGGGGGACCAGCTCCCTTGTACAGGATTCCCTCCAGCCCAAGAAAGGATCTACAGGACTATTCCCCTGCCCGACCTCACCCCAGCAACCCCAACTTCTGAATAATGACAGCCTCTGTAAACCACGTGTGCAGGGGATGTAGGAGCTGGTGAAGCCCCAGGTCGCCACGTGCGTGTGCTCCACGAGTTCTCCACACCGAGCCCTGAGGTCCCCACCCTTACTGCGGGGCCCACACTGCCAGAGGGAAGGGGACCCTGTGTTTGGCAACTGTAGGTCTGGCTTAGGTGCTGCCCTGCTGTGGGCCCCCTCAGAAACCCCAGGGGTCCCTGGCCTTTACTGGCTCTCCTGCCACCTTGGGCATGTGATGTTCGCCTCCTTCTAAGGTTGTGCCTGCTTCCTCCCCAGCCCACACTCAGGAGGCTGACAGACCTCAGGAGACCCATGGAGCCAACTGGGCTGCTAAATACAGCCAGAATGGATACCGATCCTTTTCACACCCAACTCGAGAGCTGCCCTTATCCCTGGTGGAGACTACTGGTCAGCAGGTGTCCTCCCGCACTCTGAAGAAGACAGGGTGTAGGTACAGAAGGGAGGAAATAGTGGCCGGGTACATCACATCTAAGCGAGTGAACTTCCTGAGACTCCTGTCTTCTGTTGTTGTCTCTGGGGCTAATGCTCCACATGGAGGACCATCCAGATGGGGAAGATGGAGACACTGTGGACAGTGGGAGCCAGGCTGCACGGCATTGGCAGCGTCTCTCCCATTGACAGCTCATCTCCAATTGCACATCTCAGGGCCTCGGAATACCACAGGGCTGCCAAAGCACTGTTCCCCAGTTATCGCCACAGGACTTCCCAGGAGCACACTGGCTGCCAGAGCCGCAAAACACACACCCTGGGTTCCTGCAACCAAAAACACCAGGCCCAGAAATCAGAGACACACCTTCCTGGGACATCGTCCCTGGCACGCGCCTCCCCTGCAACATCCGCTGCTGCACAGGCCTGAAGGCAGATGCAGTGCTCCGCCCTCTACAGTGTCCAGCAGGTACAAGCAAACACCTTCCACGCCTGCAGAAAGTACTCCCTCTGACCGTTTCTGCAAATGGTGAAGAGGACCCGAACGAGTCTGTAACTCCCCCAGGATGACAGCAGGCCCTGACACTGAATACAGAGCCAAGAGGAAGAGGGCAGGGCTGCCGAGCAGCGGGCCCAGAGACATCCCGGAGCCCATGCTCCTTCTGCTCTGCTCACCTCACCGCAGGCCGATCCGCCAAGGGCCAGGAGTCGGGGCCACGAGTAGCGGCCTTACTGGAGAGCCAGCAGACAGAGCAGAGGCCGACAAGAGTCCTCCCGAACCATCTGGCCTAGGGTTTGACTCCTGTTTCTCTTCCAGTGCAGAGACTGGGAGGTGAGGAGGTCGAGTGCTGAAGTGCTAAAGGCCACAGGCTGCTGCAGACACTTCGTGCTTCCAGCCAGATTCTGCTGGAGGGCTCAGGTTCTCATCCCCTGCAGCCATGCCCAACGGGACTTAGCCAAGGGTTTCCTGTGAGCTGACACTCGGGCAAGGGGGCAGGGTTCAGGAGACAGCCACTGCGTACACCGCGGGCCACCTCCCTGGAGCGAGCAGCTTGCAGTCAAGGCAACAGAACACAGACGTGAAAGGGAAGGAGCCAGACCCGACCTGAGTCAGACGTGTTCTCTCCAAAGCCAAGAAGGCAGAATAGAAACAGACCAATGAGCAAAATGCAGCAGAGGGCATCTTCTGTTGATACAGAGTTCTCATATTACGGATGGAAGCGAAATCTTGCTTTTGATTCTGCCCTGTGAGTGAGTTTCTGTCCTCTGTGGATGGCTACAGAGTTGTGTAAAACTGCCTGAAATACTTCCTCATTCCCCTTGGGTACCATGCGGCCCCTGGGTCCACAGAGGCACAAACGAGAACCATCCCCTGCCGGGAAAGAGCCACACAGAAGGACATGAAGGTCACCCGGGGGCTCGCAGTCAGGCCTGGTTTCTGGTCTCACCAGCCAGGTCAGCAAGAATCACAGAGAGCGTCCCAGAGGAGAGTGGGCAGCCTGCTCCTCAGGGGGCCTAAACGAAGATTCCGAGTGAAAACCAAGAGGAGCACGTGGTTTGCAAGTGACCTACCTGCTAATCGGAATGAGACACACGCAATCATCAACTTTTAAAACATTTTTGACCCCTATGAATGTTAAGTGACATGAGCAGTGTCTGGTTCCAATCGCCAAAGTAGAAGGAAGTGGTGTTCGCAGGCAGGAAAAGAGGCCTGTGCAGGAGGGGGCCTGGCAGCTCCAGGGGGCAGAGCGGGGCTGTGAGCCGTGTTGCAGGTGTACGTTGGGCGTGCAGACCGCTGGAAGAAGGGCTGGACATGTGGAGTGGAGACAGGCCTCTGCTCCCCTCCCCTGCCCCTCCCATGCCACACTCGTGGACACAGACCCTGGCCCTGGTCAGCCCCGCTGAACTGATGACCTGGCCCACCCAGTGCTGGGGACCAACCCCAGCTGATCCAGGCAGTTCGAGGTGTAGACAGCATCAGTGAGGGTCAGGAAACAATTGCTTAAATCAATATTAATTAAAGATATAAAGACTAATAGAATGAGGATAGCTCAGTGGGAAAATTTAGTGGAGAAAAGAGGCTGAATAATCCAGCCAGATGGTAAGAGAAAGAGCGACATGGGGAGACCAAGCTTCGGTGAACAAGGTCCCATGCTTTATTTTTCAAAGGAGTTTTTATACCTGAAGTTATGCATAAAGGATAATGGGGAAAGGGGTAGAGTCATGCAGTGAGCCAGGCTTTCTTCCTGCAAACTTATCATATGCAAAGTTTAGGTGATTTGCATCATCTTCTGGCCTGGAGGTCTGTCAACATTTTAAGACCCTTTCTTCAGAAAACTTATTTTTTTCTAAAGGTGATTAGTCAGGCGCCACCCTCCAAAGGCATTGGAGTTGCATGTCAATAGGACAAAGGTGTGGTGGGTTATAACAAGAGAGAGAATTAACTCAAGGGTCCAAGGTTACAAGCATTAAAGCTACTACTTACATGTCTATAAACCAATTATATCAATCAATACACTGCCAAGGACATAGTAGGTAAGGAATATGGAGACTTAGCAGCAAACATTGGCCCAACAAGTGAAAAACCCTTCACCAATACAATTTCTAATTGATCTTTTAACTGCTCAATGGAATCTGTATTTAGACAGTTTAGAACATCTCATGCCTCTCACATTTGGGAGGCTCTGAGCAATCACATGTGGCCGGAAAAACCTATTCAGGCAGGCAAGAGGACTTCCAAAGGGGTTTGTAGGTAGAAACACTGTCACACCCAGGAATTATTAACTGGAGCTGTAAGTTAACTCTTTTTTCAGAGAAAGGTAGTGGGGGACAGCCCCCCATAAAGTCAGAGGTGTAGGTGAGAACACAAAGCAGAAAATAGGCAGACTCTGATTTTCGGGGGTAGATGCTCCAGAAATTCCAGGGGGGTCATGAGGCTGATCCCGCCTTTGCGTATGCCGAGCATCCTTCCTCATGACCTTTGTCATGGGTGGAGCACTGATCCAAGCTGGCTCCCACAACCCAGGGCCTCGCCCTGTGACTGTGACTCAGTCTCTGCAGATGACCCGCCCAGGGCTGGGTGCTGGCAGCCCAGGCACCCTTTGTTTTCTGTCAGTGTCTCCTCAGACGGCAGTGGCCTCAGCACACGGCTCAGACCTGGCTTCTCTGTGGGGCCTCGCCTTCTCTGTCCTCGCTGGCAGATGAGCAGCGCCTTCATGATGACAGAGGGCCAGGTCACCCTGAGGGCAGCCCTCTGGCTGCTCGGGCTCTGTGCAGTGCTGGCCCCTGTCCAATGCTCTCCAGACCGTCCCTCATGGCGCTACATCTCCACGGAGGTGGTGATTCCCAGGAAGGAGCTGCACCAAGGCAAGGGTGCCCAGGTGTTGGGCTGGCTCGCCTACAGCCTGCGTTTTGGGGGACAGAGGCACGTAATCCACATGCGGCGCAAGAGGCTCTTTTGGCCTGGATACCTGATGATGACTCAGGATGACCAAGGAGTCCTGCAGACGGACCACCCCTTCGTCCCTGAAGACTGCTACTACTTTGGCTACCTGGAGGAGATCCCTTTCTCCACAGTCACCATAAACACGTGCTATGGGGGTCTCCAGGGTTATATGAAGTTGGATGACCTCGCCTACGAAATCAGCCCCCTCAAGCATTCTCGAAAGTTTGAGCACACTCTTTCTCAGATGGTGGCAGACGCCAGCTCAATGGGACCGATGCACAGACCGGGGTATGAGGAGGAAAGGGACTCTCTGCTCTCTCCAGCAAACATCACTGCAGCCCCCAGGATGTTTAGTAAGCTGTATTTGTTCCATGAAGCATGTATTAAAGGAGTATTTCAGTCTACTAATGCATTTTACAGAACCATAAACAATGTGTCAGAAACTGTTCAGTACATGGTGGATGTGGGCAATATCATTGATGCAGTTTATCGTGGTCTTGAGACAAGTTTTATATTAGCCTCATATACGTTTATGATGTTAGGGACCCAGTCAGCACTGAGTCTCTCAGATCACAGAGTGCATATTTCCAGTTCTATTCAAGAACCATATATCCTGCTTTTAGACCACATACAGCTGTACTCTTTAGCACAGTTGAACCACCTAATGGTGCCTATGTTCCAAAGCTATATACTTTATGCCGTTCAGGTAATTTGCTGCCAATTGCTACATCGGGGAAAAATGCCCTAACGGTGGCTGTTTGTGCTTTCTAATTGGCAGAAGTATTGGTCTGTATTACGACAATGAATACTGTACCTGCCAGAGAAGGACCACCTGCGTTATGAATGGCTACCAGTCACTGACAGATGCTGATCAGGGCTTGCAGACAGCCTGGGTTTAGGTGCTTTCAACACTGGGGCGCCTGGTCAGGACCTTGCAAAGCCTCCTTTGTCCCACCTGCTCCCTCCCGTACCTGAGGAAACAAGTGGACCAGAGACAGCACCCCATGGTGAAAGGCCACTCTTCCCCCAAGCCCTTGAGAGAAAAGGTTCTTCTCCTTCCAGCGATTCTTCCCCCATGTGGGAGAAGAAGCTGGGGAAAGCAGGCTGCTGTGGGTTAGCCATTGCAAAGGCCCACTGAGCACAGTCAGCGGCTTCTGGTCCATCCAGGGCTTTGGGAGGAGGGAGAGGACGCAGAAGCAGTCTTGTCATGTTTCTTGACCTGAAGCAGCCCAGGAGAAAATCACGCATTTGGTATTAGTCGATTTCTGAAACTGAAAGCAGAAAGAGCCTAAAATAGAAGATGCCTTCCCCTGTCTCTCAGGAAGAACCAAGGAAACCTGGACCAAGCAGCAGGTATCAGAGTGGGACTGATGTCGGTGACTGGTGAGTGAGCCCCAGGAACCCTGGACGGGCTGGGAGGAGCTCGTGGGTGGAAGGTTGGGCCCACCCAGGAGGAGATGCTCCCTAAGCCTCCAACCAACCCCCAGAGCCACACCTTCCTGACCGGCCCTGCCTCAGTGCTCCCTGTTGGAGAAGACTCTGGAGAGTCTCTTGGACAGCAAGGATATCTTACCAGTCCAGCCTAAAAGAAATCAGTCCTGAATATTCATTGGAAGGACTGATGCCCAAGCTGAAGCTCCAATACTTTGACCACCTGATGTGAAGAACTGACTCCTTGGAAAAGACCCTGATACTGGGAAAGATTGAAGGCAGGAGGATCAAGGACGACAGAGGATGAGATGGTTGGATGGCATCACTGACTCGATGGACATGAGTTTGAGCAAGCTCCGGGAGATGGTGATGGACAGGGAAGCCAGGCGTGCTGCAGTCCATGGGGTGGCAGAATCAGACACGACTGAGCACGTGAACTGACTGAACTGAGGCCTCCCACCACTCCCCAGAGCCACGCCTTCCTGCCTCAGCACGGCCTCCTGCTCTCAGCTGTCCTTGCTCATAGACTCCAGCTGGCCCCCCTACAGGGGACAGCACTGCAGTCCCTGTGGGCCAGGTGCTGCTAGCAGCCTCAGAAGGAAAACCCACCTGCTTGGAGCCCCCAGGACAGGCCACAACACCCAGCCCAGGCCTAGCTGGTAGGCCTGGACACTGGTGAGGGCCTCAGCAGGCAGCCACAGCTGCCCAGCACAGCTGCAGCCCCACGAGGGCACACACCAGGGGTGCTCGGCTCCAGGGACCCTGCTGGCCACCTGGGGCTCCAGAGGTGACCTGGAGCGGATGAGGGGAGACGTGCCCTCTGCCTGGAGCCCCATGCAGGTGCCCACGGGGAGCCTGGGGCAGTGGCCAGGAGCTCCTGTTGTCCTCAAAGGCGCAATGTCAGCCCCAGAATGCAGGGCCTGGTGAGTCCTCCATCCGGACCCTGCAGAGTGCACGTCGTCCACTCAGCCTGAGCTCACTGCAGACCTGCCCTGGACTCCGTGCCCCTGTGCCATCCTCTCCAGAAGCCAGAGCCCTTCCCCACCCCAGAACCAATCCTGCCCACTCACCCCCAGCACCATCTTCTCATCACAGCCTCCGTTCTTGCATGGAGATCTGGCCCCACCAGTAGCTGGCGGGAGACGGTGTGCCGGGTCCTTTGCGGCCTGTGCCAAGCCTGTGGAGTAATTAATCATCACAGTCACCACGGGTCCCCTGGGGATTCATGGTGAGGACCCAACGAGTGACATGTGGGCACTGGGCGTGCTGCCCAGGCCACACCAAGCACTCGTTCTGCCAGGGTCTTCACCAGCTCCTGCCACTCTGTTCCTGCAGCCTGAGCTCCTCCCTCCACCTGCAGCAGCTGACACACCTGCCCCACCCGCAGCTCTGGAAACTGTGCGCCCACCCCCAGCATGGCCGTGCCTGTGGAGCCAAAGCCTAGCCGTGGGATTCACTCCAGCAGCCCTGCCCCTCAGGCAGGGCACGGCACACCCTCTAGCTGGAGGCCACCACCCCAGCGGGCAGTGCTCATGGGCAGACCGGCCATCCAGCCGTGTTTGCAGCAGTGTCCCCTGTCTCTGCCCCACTCCAGGGGCTCTCCCTGCCCTGCACCACCTGCTCCCCCCACAGGCTCTGCTCCTCTGCCCTGGACACACTGCAGGCTGGGAGGACCGAGCAGGTCCAGAACATAAGGGTTAGCAGCGCATGCCAACAAAGTCAATGCCAGCACCCAGAACGTTCCTTTTCTAGCCACAAAACTGCCTGAGGAAGAAGTAGGAATCTAATTAGAACGCAAATCCTCAAGAAAGCCCTGAGGTTACCGAGTTGTAATCATCTGCAGAGGCTAATCCAGGCCCTGGTGCATTTGGGGCAAGCTTTCAGACATCTGCAAAACTGGTCATGCCTGCAAGTTGGAATCCTGCCCCGATGCCCCATGGCCGTGTGTGGGGATCCTGCCCTGACACCTTCAAAAGGAGAAGCTCAGGCTGGATGACGTGTCAGCAAACAGCCAGACGTCATCAATGAAACTCTTATTCTTGATTGTTGTGGTTTAGACACTAAGTTCCCCACTCCCGTGCTCTTGCCTGGAAATTCCATGGACAGAGGAGCCTGATAGGCTGCAGTCCATGTGATGGTGAAGAGTCGGGCACGACTGAGCGACTTCACTTTCACTTTTCACTTTCATGCATTGGAGAAGGAAATGACAACCCACTTCAGTGTTCTTGCCTGGAGAATCCCAGGGACGGGGGAGCCGGTTGGGCTGCCATCTATGGCGTCACACAGAGTCAGACATGACTGAAGTGACTTAGCAGCAGCAGCAGCAGACACTAAGTTGTGTCCAACTCTTCACAACCCCATGACTGTATCGCCCGCCAGGTTCCTCTGGCCATGGGATTTCCCAGGCAAGAATAATGGAGTCTGTTTCCATTTCCTTCTCCAGGGGAGATTCCTGACCCAGGATCAAACCAGCATCTCCTGCATTGGCAGGAGACTTCTTTACCAGTGAGCCACCAGGGAAGTCCAGATGAAATTCTAGGAAGCAAAATTCTGTCCAGTTCACTGCACAGACTCGAACCAGATACTCAGAACACTGTACAGCTCACCCACTGATCTCCCCGCATGAGAAGCAAAGACTCACTCTATTAAGCCACTGCAAGCCCATGTGGACACCAAGGGGACACCCCTCTCCCCTCCACACCTGATGTGACCCTGAAAATTGATGAGATGGCTTTTATATCTAAGGCAGGACAGGCCCTCAGTGTAGTGTGCACCTTCCCCATGCCGGGCCTTCCTGGCACCCGTGGTTCTGTGGCACAGCTCAGCCCATGCTCCTCAGATGTCAGAGGGCCTTCCCCAAGGGAAAGGGCAAGTTTCCTCTCTTCCGACATGGGCCGTGTAACTTCCTTAAGATCAGCACTCTCTCCCAGCTCTGGAGGGGTCTCGGCAAACCTCTGCCCATTTTGTACGACTTACCTGGCTGGACGCCCTTGGTGACCTTTCTGTAAAATACCCTCACGTCTTTCTGATGGATGATCCTTTGTCTCAAAAATGTGCATGACTATGCCTTCGACTCCTTGTAGGCAGAGTGACTTCTGAGAATCCACTTCCCTTCTGGGGCTAGAATCCTCGGTTTGGCTTGAATAAAATCTCCTTTTTTCTTCTTACCTTTGAGAAGTGGAGTACTTCCTGCCATATCAGCAAACAAGAATGCCACAGTCATCCGGGATGCCAGCCCTCCAAAGGTGAATTCCTGAGCCCTGAGGGTGCCCAGGGAGGTGAACAAAACCTGCCGTCCAGCAGCCCACGGGCTGCAGCCACTCCCCTCAGTGAGCCCTGAGGAAACTCAGGATGCCAAAATGCAGAACACTGGCCCAGACAGTGAGGTGTTATTAAATGAATGCTTTCAGAGAGCCCAGACTCTTGCATCTTCCCACACACAGGAAAGCACTAAATTCCTGAACTTGGGTTATCTGGCTTTCTTTAATTAGCAATACCCGTTTGACATACAAACTACCTTCCCTTTGTTGCAAAACTTCTGTATCACCTGGTTCCCCCACCACCCTCTATCCCAGACATGAGGCCCCGGCTCCCTGGCAGTCTCACAGCATGCCTAATGCACTCCCAGCAACTGCCTCCCAGGCCAGCCTGCTGCTCCCGTTCCCGGGGCTTTAGTGTGCGGGGCTGCGTCTCATCCTCTGTCGCCCTGGCTCACCATGGCCCTGCCCTCGGATGCCCAGCTGCTTTCCAGCACAGAGATCCCAGGCTGCCCTGCAGGAGGGCAGAGGCCCCGCTCCTCCCCATCCTGGTGGCCACTCCATAAGCACAGGTTGTGGGAGGGTCCTAACAGGGCGTCCCCACCCCTGAGGATGTAGGTAGGCGTGGCCCCTGCAGCAGTGCCAGAGACGCTGGTGTCACACTCCTCCACCAAGCTTCTGCTGCTCTGCACACCCAGGGGAGCTGTCAGCTGTCCTGGTGAAGAGGAAAAGTTAAAATTTTACATCACCTTCTGCCTCTGTAACTCAGCTTGCTCCTTGCAAAGTCTGGATCACATAGGTCACGTAGTCTCAGAAAGTGGGGACTTGCAATACTAGGAACCGGAGCTTATCTCACTCAGCCTTGTCCTGCTCTTTGCAACTTCCCAGCCCCTGCAAACCTTGTTAATCATGTCTGTCTAGGTCAGGCATTCCCCTCCCCATCTTGACTGCTGTTCCCACACACGGAAAACCCCTTAGTTTAAACCAGTGTATTAGCAGCTCCTATTGCCCACAGTAGCCTGTCTATAAAACTCCTGTCACCCCTTTGTTCAAGGTTCAGAGCTTGGAGCATTAACTCCTCTGGGCTCACCAGCATAACAAACCTGAGTTCTCCACCCCTCTGAGTGTGGTGCTTCGCTTCTTGAGTACTAGTTTCTGCCACACTGGTGACAGTTTTGGCCGGATGTGCTAGAGGGTCAGCCTCACCAGCCCGCAGCCCCCCAGGCCCCTCCAGAGACACAGAGCCCTCAGTGAGGACAGAGTCCTGACCCAGTCCCTGCTCCCTTGTGGCCGGTGGCCACAGCAGCCTCGTCACTCACACACGGCCACACTTCCTGGTCCCTCTTAAACCAGAGTCCCGGGCACCCGCTCCCGCTTCTCCCGTGACACGGCTGTCGCCTCTGCAGGGGGCACTCAGCTCTCCCCTGAGTTACAGTGACTGAATCAGCCTGTTTCCACCACTTCCGTGGTAAAGGCCCCTGAACAATAACTGTGTGAACAGCTAACCTGGACAGTGAACACACAGCCCAGGGCCATCTGCCCCTCACAGGCCGGCCCTCAGGTCAAGCCCAACTGGGGCTGGGAGGTGGCAAGCCAGGCCCTGACTCACCTGGACGTCCAGCCTCCCTGGGCAGCAGGTGGCCCCTGGCAGGCTCCGTGAGGGTCTTTAGAAGGACGTGCACTGGAGCCAGGGAACAGGGTAGGGAAGGTTGGTCACCAGAGACTTTCCAACCAACCATGGAAACAGTGCGTCACGGTCGGGGCGGGCCAACAGCACCTGATGCTGGGAGGGAGAGGGCCCCCCACAGCCATAGACGGGAGCCGATCTCACATCCAGGCGACCACCCCTGGCTCCAGATGGGTGATACATGTGCCAGGTGTGAGCCCAGACACCATCAGCAACTTCCAGCAGATGTGAGCTGAGGGCCAGGGGTGCTAGCCCTCACTAGTCAGGCCCGGGACAGGGAAACTCTGCAAGGGGCCCACAGGGCAGCAAGGACACAACCAGAACCCCTGAGCCAAGCGGACTGCCCGTGGGACCCATGGGCAGATCTCAGTGGGCCCCAGGCCCAGAGGGGGGAGAGCCACGCAGACTGCCCATGAGACATGGGAAGATCCAACGGACCCCAGCCCCCGAGCCACGCAGACTGCCCATGAGACTCATGGGAAGATCTCAACGGACCCCAGCCCCAGACAGGGCTGCCTCTTCACCCATGGGCAGATCTCAGCAGGCCCCAGGCCCAGAGAGGGGGTGCCAATGCCCAAGCCACACAGACTGCCCATGGGACCCATGGGAATATCTCAACGGACCCCAGGCCCAGAGCGGGGCTGCCTCTTCACCCATGGAGGTTTGGGTCAGACTCACCCTGCACCCTGCTCACCCCAGGGTTCAAAGCAAAAACCCATTGGAAACACAGCGTCCCCACCTCAGAGACAGCTCAGTACACCTGGGCGGCCACACACACACAGCTGGGTAGGGAGGATTTTGCAGGTGTGCGTGTCACCGTGAGAATACTGTGATGATGGTTACTCCTACACCCAGAGTGACTCAGGCCCTGACACAAAGCCCGACCCGCACACAGGTGTGGAGCTGGGCAATGCGTCCCCAGCGGCACTGGGCTCCCAAGCAAGGTGCCTCCCCCACCAACTCGGGACAGTGAGCCAGAAGGGATGTGTGGGCATGGGCCCTGGGCTCGGCCCATGGCCAGGGGACAGGGAAGGGCCCGGGGTCCAGGCCACCTACCGAGAGCAGTGAGCAAAGGTGGTCGAGGTCCCAATGAGGCAGCCGTCCCAGGGAGCCCCTGACCCCTCCCCAGGACCAAGACTCCCCAGGACCAAGACTTGCCAGCAGGACAGGGGTCCCGGCAAAGGGCCAGCCTCCAGCCCTGGCAGCACGCACCCCCTGCAGGCGAAGGGGGCACCTCTCGATGCCCCGGGGTGTTAGGGGGAGACCAGATCCAGAGGACTGTCCACATTCCTGCAGGGACTCTGCTGGACAAGCCAGAGTGTCCAGGCCTGATTGCAACCCATCACCCAAAATCAGTGTGGAGTGGGTGCCCAGGGGCCACTGAGGGCCTCAGAGGGTGGGTCTCAAACGTGCTCCAAGGCCTGGAGCCGTGAGGGCACAGAGGGCATGAACCAACTGTGGAGGAGGGCCCTGCCCCTCAGTGAATGCCTCGTCCTAGGCCGCTGGGCCCCCGGGGTCAGAGCAGGGACGGATTCAGGGTTGGGGGACGCAGCTCCCTGCACCTGCTCCCAGTCCCGCTGGAGCCACGAGGATGAGCGGCTTAGTGCTGCCCTCGGGGCTGGGCCAGCACAACTGGGCCCGGACTCCCAGGACGGGCAGCAGCAGGAATGACCCTGCTCTGCTCCTGGGTTTCCTGGTGGGAGGCGCCTGCTGGCCCCAGAGCACAACCGGCCTCAAGGTGACCAATACTCAGTTTGCAGGCAGTTTGGGTACAGTCTATCAACCCAGGAGGCTGTCACTTGGCCGAGCCCAGCTCGGGGCCTCAGGAGAGCCAGCCTGGTCATCGTCCACCTGGCAGGAGATGCCTCCCAGGTACTCCAGCAGGATGCCTGTGGTGCCATGCCCTCCACAAGCCCTGAACCCGGCACCAATCCACCCACAGCCAGCCCAGGCCACCCAGCCCCCATGACTGTTCAGCCCTCTGAACACCCCACATCCAGGGTCCCCATGCAGACAGCCTACAGTGCAAACAGGGCTTTTTGCCAAGGGCCCTACTGCGGTATTACTATAGTGACTACCACAGTGAGACACGGGGCAGCAAAATCCTGCCAACCGTACAGCCACCCAGCCCCACACGGCCGGGCCTCACGGCCTGAGCTTCAGAGACCAGACCTTCGGCCTTCTGGGCCACTCGGGGTGGATGCGGCCCGCGGGCCCGTGGCCAGACGCTGAGACTACTGCACTGACCCTGCAGCCACACGTCCTAGCCCAGCAAGCTGGTCCTGACCACCGGGCGCTCAGTGTGCCCCCAAACGGGGTCGGGAAGGACAGAGCCCACACTGGGCAAACCGTCAGGTCAGGTTTCCCGGGGGCAGGACCCTAGACACCTCCAACCCTGCTGGGAGCTCAGGGAAGCTGACAGCAGTGGACGCTAGAGCTGGTCCTGTGTTCAACTGCATAGGAGCTGGCCAGGGAACAGGCTGGGAGGGGTCCATGCAGAGGCAGCAGCTCCCAGCATGCTGCCAGACCCAAGGTAGGGGAGTCTGGATCCAGGCCCGGCCTGAGGGGGCTGAAGGGGCCTCTCACATGTAGCAGGGGTGTGCATGTTCCTGGTGCAGTGTCCAGAGACCATGGCTGGGGCGGGCACCGCACCAGAAGCCAAGCCAGTGTCCAGCCTCTGCAGGAAGCACCCATGGGAGCCGTAACACCTAAGTCTCCCTCCCAGCCCTGCAGCGTGGCCACCCACCACCCCACAGGTCAGCCTGGGGTGCTCAAGATGGACTGGCGTCCCTACTTGCCAGGTTCCTGTGCAGGACGTTGTGCACAGCCGCAATGCTCTGGCCTCTGCTCAACTTCTGATGTTCCCCGGCCCACCACCACTGACCTGAAGGGGCTCGGAGTGCAGGCCCAGCAGGACATCAGACCTGGGCTCAGAGAACCACTCAGTCCAGAGTGCACTCAGCCCTGCACCTGGAGGAGGGTCTTCCATGGCCGCAGGGTTGGCTGGGCAAGGAGGCATCACAGACCACCCTGCCCTTGGGCCGCCCAGCCCTGGACCAGGACTAGGTACTCAGAACCCTGCCCACCACGGGACCTGTCCAGACCTGGACCAGCTGACAGCTCCCGCGGGCTCCACACCCTGCAGACAGACCAAGGGGGCGCTGAAGGCCAGCAGCTGGGGTTTCTGGTGCGGCTGTGTCACGGTGGTATTGTGGTAGTTATTGTAGTAGTTATTATGGTACCACAGTGACACTCTGGGACAGAAACCCCCGTCCCAAGGTCCCAGACCTCCTCCAACACCGGGGTACCGCCCTGCCCTCCTGACCATCGGACTGCACCCTGCACGCCCCATCCCTGCTGTCTCAGGGCAGCAACAGCCTGAGGAAGGGTTCTGGGCCAGGAGCTGGGCTGTGGAGACCCAGACAGTGAGACCCCCAGCAGGTATCAGCCCCCTGACCCCAGAGGAGCTTGTGCAAGCTAGAGGCCGGCTGGAGACTGGATCCTCAGAACCCTCTCTGCCACGGGGCCTGTGCAGACCTGGACCAGCTGACAGCTCCCGAGGACTCCACGCCCACCAGACGAGACCAAGGGGGCGCTGAAGGCCAGCAGCTGGGGTTTCTGCTGCCGGCTGTGTCACAGTGGTTGTTATTATAGTGGTTATGGTTACAGTTATAGTTATGGTTCTACCACAGTGACACTCTCTGGGACAAAAAACCCTTCCCCTGAGGGTCCATGACCAGGGATCCTCTAGGCTGTGTTTGGGGCTCCCCCCTGCTCTCCTGACCTTCGGACTGCACCCTGCACGCCCTCACCCTGCTGACTCAGGGCAGCAACAAACTGAGGAAGGGTCCTGAGCCAGGAGATGGGCTGCGGAGACCCAGACAGGAGACCCCTGGCAGGTTCCCACCCCTGACCCTGGAGGAACTTGTGCAGGCCTGAGGCAGGCTGGGCCTCTGCAGGGACGCCATGGTCTCAGCCACTCATAGTGACGTTCACAGGAGGGAAGCGGGCCAGGATCAGACTCAAAGGCCCACACTCCTAGGTCCTTTCTGCCCAGCAGCCCAACCTCATCACAGAGACCCCAGGCCTGGGGCCCAACGGGGATTGGACAGCTCTGGTCATCGCAGAGCTGAGGGGAGTGACGCCATGAGAGATATAGCCGAACCAGCCCCTGGGTACCCAACCCTGGGCCAGAGGTCAGAGAGCAGAGTGCAGGCCGGTCTGCATCGCCTTAGACCTGGGGTGAGGCAGCAGCGCCCAGAGGTGCCTCGTCTCCAGGTCCTGGAGCTGGGAGAGTCATGGGTCCCGACTGTGTCCCCACCCTGCTCCATGTCTCCAGTCACCAGCCAGAGCTGCCCCCAGTGTCCTGAACTGCCCAGGGTCGTGTCCAGCCCCTGCAGACCCCGGTAGACACGCAGGAAGCTCAGAGCCACACTGTCCACAAGTGCCCACCAGGACCACAGCCCCCAACACCCTGCCTGATGCCCGGGGCTGTCCGCAATGCTGGCTCACAGAGAGTGGACCTGGAGGACCCCAAGAGGGGCAGGATCGAGGCAGCACTCAGGCTCTGTTTCAGGAGGGGGCCCTGGGAAGCTCACCCCAAAAGAGGTCCTCAGGCCCTCCTCCCAGGCACGGGGGAGCCCCAGGGCCGTCTCCTCCTGGGGGACAGTCTCTCACACAGGCCCTCCTCAGGAGCCCTGCAGCATAGCCCCTCTGGGTGTTCACACCTCTGCCCCAGGTCTGGGGTCTCGGCCACCCCAGGCAGCCATGGTGCCCCAGCACACAGCAGGACCCCCAAAAGCCTGTGGCCCCGTGGGCTCTACATTCCGGTGTGTCCACAGCCTGCGCCTGCCCACCATCACCCTGAACCTGTCTGCAGGAGGAACTGGACCCCGCTCGGGGCAGAGGTTCAGGGTGGCACTCACCAAGCTCCTTTCCTGGGAGCGGACCACGCGCCAGACCTCAAGGCCAGCATTGGTCTCTCCAGGGCGGTGGCTTGACACAGCCGGGCACCCCAGCAGCCTCTTCTCTGTGTGGCAATGCCTCCCCCCCACCACTGCCCCCAGACAGGAAAGCCCTTAAGGGCCCCAGGCCAGCTCCGGTGACCGCTGCTCTCTGAGTTTGACTGCAGAGCCCTTTCCTGCCTGGCTTCCTGCCCTGCCCCACCTCACACACAGGCCTGGAGGTGCACAGAGAGTTCTAGCAGAGAGCCGGACTGCCCTGCCCAGAGGCAGGGTGCCCTCCAGTTCCCTCGCTCACCCTCCCAGGACCCTGCACAGGGCCTGGGCGGGGGCCACAGTGAGGTGCAGGCCTCACTGGATTCTGTGTGTGAAGACTCAGAGCATGACCGGGAGGCTGGGTCTCCCTGCTCAGGCTGGTCTGGAGTCGGTCAGGGTGACTCCCTGGAGGAGGCGGCACTTTCAGCTACAGTTGGAGGGAGGAGCATCTAGGACTCGGTGACAGGACACAGGGGTGCACAAGGGCACCCCACAACCCTGCCTGCACCGGCCAGGGGAGGGCGAGGAAACAGCTCAAGGTCTGGAGGCTCAGGGCTCTGACTCCCTGCGCTCAGCCAGGAAGGGCTCCAGCAGGCGGGGGCTCCTTGGCCCCAAAGCTCTCAGTGCTCCTGACCCTGTGCAGTGGGGAGGGCCTGAGGGTCACGCAAAGGCCCCCCACACCTGCTCCAGGTCCCTAAGATCCACGTGCAAAGCTCTAATCCCCAGGGTCACCCAGAGTCTCACTGAAATGCAGAAAGCGGTGCAGCAGTCGGGGCAGGGGGCACCCAGGAGACCCCCTGGTCTACAATGCCGGGGACCCTAGAGAGCCCTGACAGCTCCCTCCCTGGTCACACTGCCATCCACCTGGAGCTCGACACGGACCGCTGGGAAAGCCCTCCCTGGACCCTGAGAGCCGCTGTTCCCCTCGCTGTCAGTCACCAGCATGCACACCCTCAGGTCCTGGCTGCTCACAGGCCCTGGCCTCCTCTCCCTCCAGCCTGGCCCAGGCCAAGAGTCAGACACTGCCACACCCACGGCCCCACCTCCGGGATCGCACTCTGCCTGCCCACTCCACTCTCCAGTTCCATCCCTACAGTCCCCTGACCTCCAACCCTGCACCTTTATCCTCCCCACCCCACCCCCTCAGTTTTCCCTCCATGAACCCCCTGCACTGCTACTCCCCTCTGTGCCCTGGCCCTGGGGTCTCCTCACCCAACTAGGTCAACCCAACACCACACCCAAGCCCCGAGCCCCCTTCTGCCCAGCACGCCCACACGGGACCGCTCCACCCACAGCTTCTGTCCTTCGTCTCTGGGCCGATCTTCCTCACGCCCACCCAACACCCATCCTCCCCTTGTCCTTCCCAGTGCAGCCCGGGCCCCTCTGTCCCCAGTGGCATCCACATGACCCTGGTATTCACCGTGAGATGCACCAGGGTTCAAGGACAGGGCTTCCAGAGTGCGGCTCACTCTCTGCCCATCCGGGGATGCAGATGCAGTGTCTGGGATGAGCAGCCCATTTGCCCACCAACTAAGGACAGCAGAGGAGAATTCAGACACATCCTTGGTCCCAGTGGTGAAGAATTGATGCTTTTGAACTGTGGTGTTGGAGAAGACTCTTGAGAGAGTCCCTTGGACTAAAAGGAGATCCAACCAGTCCATCCTAAAGGAGATTAGTCTTGAGTATTCATTGGAAGGACTGATGCTGAAGCTGAAACTCCAATACTTTGGCCACCTGATGCGAAGAGCTGACAACTCATTGGAAAAGCCCCTGATGCTGGGAAAGATTGAAGGCATGAGAAGAAGGGACAACAGAGGATGAGATGGTTGAATGGCATCACTGACTCAACGGACATGAGTTTGAGCAAGCTCCAGGAGATGGCGATGGACAGGGAAGCCTGGCGTGCTGCAGTCCATTGGGGTCGCAAAGAGTCAGACACGACTGAGTGACTGTAGAAACTGAACGTGATTTCAAAATAAGCAAAGCAGCACAAAAGAGGTCCTTATGACCTGGATAATCACAATGGTGTGATCACTCTCCTACAGCCAGACATCCTGGAGTGTGAAGGCAAGTGGGCCTTAGGAAGCATCACTAGTAACAAAGCTAGTGGAGGTGATGGCATTCCAGCTGAACTATTTCAAATCCTAAAAGATGATACTGTGAAAGTGCTGCACTCAATATGCCAGCAAATTTGGAGAACTCAAGAGTGGCCACAAGACTGGAAAAGTTTGATTTTCATTCCAATCATAAAGAAGGGAAATGTTAAAGAATGTTCAAACTACTTCACAACTGCACTCATTTCACGTCCTAGCAAGGTAATGCTCAAACACTTTCTAGCTAGTCTTCAACAGTACATGAACTGAGAACTTCCAGATGTGCAAGTTGGATTTATTTTATTTTTAATATAAATTTATTTATTTTATTGGAGGCTAATTACTTTACCATATTGTATTGGTTTTGCCATACATCAAAATGAATCTGCCACAGGTATACACGTGTTCCACATCCAGACCCCGCTACCACCTCCCTCCCCATACCATCCGTCTGGGTCATCGCAGTGCACCAGCCCCAAGCACCCTGTATCATGCATCGAACCTGGACTGATGATTCATTTCATCTATGATATTATACATGTTTCAATGCCATTCTCCCAAATCATCCCACCCTCTCCCTCTCCCACAGAGTCCAAAAGACTGTTCTATACATCTGTGTCTCTGTTGCTGTCTCGCATACAGGGTTATTGTTACCTTCTTTCTAATTTCCATATATATGCATTAGTATACTGTATTTGTGTTTTTCTTTCTGGCTTACTTCACTCTGTATAATAGGCTCCAGTTTCATCCACCTCATTAGAACTGATTCAAATGTATTCTTTTTAATGGCTGAGTAATACTCCATTGTGTATATGTACCACTGCTTTCTTATCCATTCATCTGCGGATGGACATCTAGGTTGCTTCCATGTCCTGGCTATTGTAAACAGTGCTGCGATGAACATTGGGGTACACGTGTCTCTTTCAATTCTGGTTTCCTCAGTGTGTATGCCCAGCAGTGGGATTGCTGGATCATAAGGCAGTTCTATTCCCAGTTTTCTGAGGAATCTCCATACTGTTCTCCATAGTGGCTGTACTAGTTTGCATTCCCACCAACAGTGTAAGAGGGTTCCCTTTTCTCCACACCCTCTCCAGCATTTATTGCTTGTAGACTTTTGGATCGCAGCCATTCTGACTGGCGTGAAATGGTACCTCATTGTGGTTTTGATTTGCATTTCTCTGATAATGAGTGATGTTGAGCATCTTTTCATGTGTTTGTTAGCCATCTGTATGTCTTCTTTGGAGAAATGTCTATTTAGTTCTTTGGCCCATTTTTTGATTGGGTCATTGATTTTTCTGGAATTGAGCTATAGGAGTTGCTTGTATATTTTTGAGATTAGTTGTTTGTCTGTTGCTTCATTTGCTATTATTTTCTCCCATTCTGAAGGCTGTCTTTTCACCTTGCTTATAGTTTCCTTTGTTGTGCAGAAGCTTTTAAGTTTAATTAGGTCCCATTTGTTTATTTTTGATTTTATTTCCAATATTCTGGGAGGTAGGTCATAGAGGATCCTGCTGTGATGTATGTCAGAGAGTGTTTTGCCTATGTTTTCCTCTATGAGTTTTATAGTTTCTGGTCTTACATTTAGATCTTTAATCCATTTTGAGTTTATTTTTGTGTATGGTGTTAGAAAGTGCTCTAATTTCACTCTTTTACAAGTGTTTGACCAGTTTTCCCAGCATCACTTGTTAAAGAGATTGTCTTAAATCCATTGTATATTCTTGCCTCCTTTGTCAAAGATAAGGTGTCCATATGTGTGTGGATTTATCTCTGGGCTTTCTATTTTGTTCCATTGATCTATATTTCTGTCTTTGTGCCAGTACCATACTGTCTTGATGACTGTGGCTTTGTAGTAGAGCCTGAAGTCAGGCAGGTTTATTCCTCCAGTTCCATTCTTCTTTCTCAAGATAGCTTTGGCTATTCGAGGTTTTTTGTATTTCCACACTAATTGAGAAATTATTTGTTCTAGCTCTGTGAAGAATAACGTTGGTAGCTTGATGGGGATTGCATTGAATCTATAAATTGCTTTGGGTAGTATACTCATTTTCACTATATTGATTCTGCCAATCCATGAACATGGTATATTTCTCCATCTATTAGTGTCCTCTTTGATTTCTTTCATCAGTGTTTTATAGTTTTCTATATATAGGTCTTTAGTTTCTTTAGGTAGATATATTTCTAAGTATTTTATTCTTTTCATTGCAATGGTGAATGGAATTGTTTCCTTAATTTCTCTTTCTATTTTCTCATTATTAGTGTACAGGAATGCAAGGAATTTCTGTGTGTTGATTTTATATCCTGCAACTTTACTATATTCATTGATTAGTTCTAGTAATTTTCTGGTGGAGTCTTTAGGGTTTTCTATGTAGAGGATCTTGTCATCTGCAAACAGTGAGAGTTTTACTTCTTCTTTTCCAATTTGGATTCCTTTTATTTCTTTTTCTGCTCTGATTGCTGTGGCCAAAACTTCCAAAACTATGTTGAATAGTAGTGCTGAAAGTAGGCACCCTTGTCTTGTTCCTGACTTTAGAGGAAATGCTTTCAATTTTTCACCATTGAGGATAATGTTTGCTGTGGATTTGTCATATATAGCTTTTATCATGTTGAGGTATGTTCCTTCTATTCCTGCTTTCTGGAGAGTTTTTATCATAAATGGATGTTGAATTTTGTCAAAGGCTTTCTCTGCATCTATTGAGATAATCATATGGTTTTTATTTTTCAATTTGTTAATGTGGTGTATTACGTTGATTGATTTGCGGATATTGAAGAATCCTTGCATTCCTGCCCACTTGGTCATGGTGTATGACATTTTTAATGTGTTGTTGGATTCTGATTGCTAGAATTTTGTTAAGGATTTTTGCATCTATGTTCATCAGTGATATTGGCCTGTAGTTTTCTTTTTTTGTGGCATCTATGTCAGATTTTGGTATTAGGGTGATGGTGGCCTCATAGAATGAGTTTGGAAGTTTGCCTTCCTCTGCAATTTTCTGGAACAGTTTGAGTAGGATAGGTGTTAGCTTTTCTCTAAACTTGTGGTAGAATTCAGCTGTGAAGCCATCTGGACCTGGGCTTTTGTTTGCTGGAAGATTTCTGATTACAGTTTCAATTTCCTTGCTTGTGATGAGTCTGTTAAGATTTACTATTTCCTCCCGATCCAGTTTTGGAAAGTTGTACTTTTCTAAGAATTTGTCCATTTCTTCCACGTTGTCCATTTTGTTGCCATATAATTGCTGATAGTAGTCTCTTATGATCCTTTGTATTTCTGTGTTGTCTGTTGTGATCTCTCCATTTTTCATTTCTAATTTTATTGATTTGATTTTTCTCCCTTTGTTTCTTGATGAGTCTGGCTAATGGTTTGTCAATTTTATTTATCCTTTCAAAGAACCAGCTTTTGGCTTTGTTGATTTTTGCTATGGTCTCTTTTGTTTCTTTTGCATTTATTTCTGCCCTAATTTTTAAGATTTCTTTCCTTCTACTAACCCTGGGGTTCCTCATTTCTTCCTTTTCTAGTTGCTTTAGGTGTAGAGTTAGGTTATTTATTTGTCTTTTTTCTTATTTCTTGAGGTATGCCTGTATTGCTATGAACTTTCCCCTTAGGACTGCTTTTACAGTGTCCCACGGGTTTGGGGTCGTTGTGTTTTCATTTTCATTCGTTTCTATGCAAATTTTGATTTCTTTTTTGATTTCTTCTGTGATTTGTTGGTTATTTAGCAGCGTGTAGTTCAGCCTCCATATGTTGGAATTTTTAATAGTTTTTCTCCTGTTATTGAGATCTAATCTTACTGCATTGTTGTCAGAAAAGATGCTTGGAGTGATTTCAGTTTTTCTGAATTTACCAAGGCTAGATTTATGGCCCAGAATGTGATCTATCCTGGATAGGTTTCCATGTGCGCTTGAGAAAAAGGTGAAATTCATTGTTTTGGGATGAAATGTCCTATAGATATCAATTAGGTCTAACTGGTCTATTGTATCGTTTAAAGTTTGTGCTTCCTTGTTAATTTTCTGTTTAGTTGATCTATCCATTGGTGTGAGTGGGGTATTAAAGTCTCCCACTATTATTGTGTTACTGTTAATTTCTCCTTTCATACTTGTTAGTATTTGTCTTACATATTGCTGTGCTCCTATGTTGGGTGCATATATATTTATAATTGTTATGTCTTCTTCTTGGATTGATCCTTTGATCATTATGTAGTGATCTTCTTTGTCTCTTTTCACAGCCTTTGTTTTAAAGTCTATTTTATCTGATATGAGTATTGCTACTCCTGCTTTTTTTTGGTCCCTATTTGCATGGAAAATCTTTTTCCAGCCCTTCACTTTCAGTCTGTATGTGTCCCCTGTTTTGAGATGGGTCTCTTGTAGATGACATATGTAGGGGTCTTGTTTTTGTATCCATTCGGCCAGTCTTTGTCTTTTGGTTGGGGCCTTCAATCCATTTACGTTTAAGGTAATTATTGATAAGTATGATCCCGTTGCCATTTACTTTATTGTTTTGGGTTTGAGTTTATACACCCTTTTTGTGTTTCCTGTCTAGAGAATGTCCTTTAGTATTTGTTGGAGAGCTGGTTTGGTGGTGCTGAATTCTCTCAGCTTTTGCTTGTCTGTAAAGGTTTTGATTTCTCCTTCATATTTGAATGAGATCCTTGCTGGGTACAATAATCTGGGCTGTAGGTTCTTTTCTTTCATCACTTTAAGTATGTCTTGCCATTCCCTCCTGGCTTGGAGAGTTTCTATTGAAAGATCAGCTGTTATCCTTATGGGAATTCCCTTGTGTGTTATTTGTTGTTTTTCCCTGCTGCTTTTAATATTTGTTCTTTGTGTTTGATCTTTGTTAATTTGATTAATATGTGTCTTGGGGTGTTTCGCCTTGGGTTTATCCTATTTGGGACTCTCTGGGTTTCTTGGACTTGAGTGATTATTTCCTTCCCCATTTTAGGGAAGTTTTCAACTATTATCTCCGCTAGTATTTTCTCATGGTCTTTCTTTTTGTCTTCTTCTGGGACTCCTATGATTCAAATGTTGTAACGTTTAATATTGTCCTGGAGGTCTCTGAGATTGTCCTCATTTCTTTTAATTCGTTTTTCTTTTTTCTCCTCTGATTCATTTATTTCTACCATTCTACCTTCTAATTCACTAATCCTATCTTCTGCCTCTGTTATTCTACTATTTGTTGCCTCCAGAGTGTTTGTGATCTCATTTATTGCATTATTCATTATATATTGACTCTTTTTTATTTCTTCTAGGTCCTTGTTAAACCTTTCTTGCATCTTCTCAATCCTTTTCTCCAGGCTATTTATCTGTGATTCCATTTTGATTTCAAGATTTTGGATTAATTTCAGTATCATTATTCGGAATTCTTTATCAGGTAGATTCGTTATTTCTTCCTCTTTTGTTTGGTTTGGTGGGCATTTATCCTGTTCCTTTACCTGCTGAGTATTCTTCTGTCTCTTCATCTTGTTTAAATTGCTGAGTTTGGGTTGTCCTTACTATATTCTGGCAGTTTGTGGAGTTCTCTTTATTCTGGCATTTCCTCACTGTGTCTGGGTTTGTACAGTTGGCTTGTCAAGGTTTCTTGGTTAGGGAAGCTTGTGTCGGTGTTCTGGTGGATGGAGCTGGATTTCTTCTCTCTGGAGTGCAATGAAGTGTCCAGTAATGAGTTATGAGATGTCTATGATTTTGGGGTGACTTTGGGTAGCCTGTATATTGGAGCTCAGGGCTGTGTTCCTGTGTTGCTGGAGAATTTGCTTGGTATGTCTTGCCATGGAACTTCTTGGCCCATGTGTGGGTCTTGGTTTCAGTGTAGGTATGGAGGCATTTGATGAGTTCCTGTCAATTAATGTTCCCTGGAGTCAGGGTTTGGACTTAAGCCTCCTGCTTACAGTTATCAGTCTTATTTTTACAGTAGTCTCAAAACTTCTCCTTCTATACAGCACCATTGATAAAACATCTAGGTTAAAGATGAAAAGTTTCTCCACCATGTGGGTCACCCAGAGAGGTTCACAGCATTACATGGAGAAGAGAAGACGGAGGAGGGAGCTAGAGGTGACCCGAATGAGATGTGATGGGATCAACAGAGGAGAGAGCGGGCTAACCAGTAATCACTTCCTTATGTGTACTCCACAACTGGACCGCTCAGAGATTTTCACGGAGTTATACAGAGAAGAGAAGAGGGAGGAAGGAGACAGAGGTGGTCAGGAGGATAAAAGGAGGGAATGAAAAGGAGAGAGACAGATCCAGTCAGTAATCAGTTCCCTAAGTGTTTTCCATCATTTGGAACACACAGAAATTCACAGAGTTGGGTAGAGTAGAGAGGGGTTAGGGAGGAGACGCAGGTGACCTGGTGGAGAAAAAGGAGAGTCCGGAGGTGGAGAGAGCAGTCAAGCCAGTAATCTCGCTCCCTAGTAAAAAATGGGTACTGAAGATTGGGTTCTTAAAGATACAAAATTGGTAACAAATACCTAAAAGCAAAACTTAAAAATCTAGAGTAGAGTTTGGAGTTTCAAAAATACAATATTAAAGAAAAGAAGAAGGAAAAGAAAGATAGAAAAAGAAAAAAGAAAAAAGAATCACAAAAGTTATAAAGAAAATATAGGTACAAAATTGATAACAAATACCAAAAAGCAAAAGTTAAAAAACTAGAGTAGAGTTTGGAATTTCAAAAATACAATGTTAAAGAAAAGAAGAAGAAAAGGAAAGATAGAAAAAAAAAGAAAACAAAAACAAACAAAGTCACAAAAATTATAAAGAAGATATAGGTACAAATTGATAACAAATACCAGAAAGCATAAATTAAAGATCTAGAGTAGAGTTTGGAATTTCAGGAATACAATGTTAAAGAAAAGATGAAGAGACAGAAAGGGAGAGGGGAAAAAAAGTCACAAAAGTTATAAAAAAAAAAAAAAAAATAGGTACAAATTCATAACAAATACCAAAAAGCTAAAATTAAAAATCTAAAGCAGAGTTTGGAATTTCAAAAATACAATGTTAAAGAAAAAAAAAAAAAAAAAAGGTCACAAAAGTTATAAAATATATATATATGAAGTTTGTTTTTTTTTTAAAAAAGGGTCTTTTATTTATTTTTTACAAAGTAATAGAAGGTTATAAAAGTGAAAATTAAAGGAGTAATAGAGGATTTTTTAAAAAAATTTTTTAATTAAAAAAAGAAAGAAAGAATGATCATAAAAATAGTAAAAATATACATAGGACTTTGTCTGATATTGTTGTGGGTATTGTGGGTTCAGTTCATTTTCAGCTAGTTCCTTGTTCTGGCTTATATTTCTCAAGATCTATAGGCCCCTTCCTATGAAGTTGGTACTAACTACGGGGTTTTAGTTTATTGCCTGTCGCTTCCACGGCGTTTCCCTCTGTTATAGCTTCTTCTGTTTGCTGGTCTCTTCAGTGTCTGATTTCCACCATAATAGAAAGGGGGCGGTGGTCGACACCTTTTTTAAGGCTCACTTGTTCAGTCGTGCTGTGGGGAGGGAGGGACACTGCAAATAAATAACACTGGCCACACTGGGCCTGCCCCTGCTCACAGCATGTGTAGCCTCCCTGCCCACACTGCTCAGGCTCTAGGTTGCTCTGCCAGGAACCATACACGGCCGGCCCTGGGCTGCTTGCCCCTCCCAGGTCTAAGCCGCTCAAGGTCAGGCACTCGGGTAGTCCTCAGAGGCCCAGACTCGGCTGGGCCTGCGTTTTGTGCCCTTCACAGGTCCGAGCAGCGCAGGTGATGAGGTGTTTAGCGAGCACAGCTTCTGTGACCTACCGCCTCCCTGCTGCTCGGTTTTCTGGGTGCACAACTGGTGCACCTTCTCAGGCGGATGTTGACTGTCCAGAGCCCCAAGAAGTCTTAGTTAGCAAAGATGCCTGCTTACAGTTTTGTAGATAATATCTCTCTGGGGCTGCGATTGCCCCCCTCTGGCTCTGGCTGCCTGTCCCTGGAGGGGGACGGTCTGCAGCCGTCTGTCTCTGTACAGTCCTTTGTTCCGTGTGCAGGCCTGGCGGTGTCTTAGGTTAGGGCTGGCTTTTCGTGTGGTAGATATCCCACAGTCTGGTTTGCTAGCCCAAATTATTTCACTCAGGTAGCGCTAGGGATATTCAGGCCAGATCCTTACTCTAAGCGATGCAGCCCACGCCGCGCCTCCCTGCCCAGCCCCCGCTTGCTAATGGCGGATGCAGGTGTCTGCGCTGCTTCTCCACTGGGGGAGTTACCGCAGGGCTCCCAATCTGTGGGTTTTAATTGTTTATTTACTTATCCTCCCTGTTATATTGCCCTCTGTGCTTCCCAGGCTCAGCACAGACTCGGCAGTGAGAATGTTTCCTGGTGTTTGGAAACTTCTCTTTTTAAGACTCCCTTCCCCGGACAGAGGTCAATCCCTCCCTCTTTTGTCTCTTTTGTCTCTTTTATATTTTTTCCCACCTCCTTTAGAAGGCAATGTGTTGCTTTTCTGGGTGCCTGATGTCCTCTGCCAGCATTCGGAAGTTGTTTTGTGGAATTTACTCGGCATTTAAATGTGCTTTTGATGAATTTGTGGAAGAGAAAGTGTTCTCCCCGTCCTATTCCTGTGCCATCTTAGCTCCTCCCCTCTAAGGCCCATTTGATTTCACGTTCCAGGATATCTGGCTCTAGGGGAGTGACCACACCATCTTGGTTATCCAGGTCACTAAGGCATCTTTATATAGTTCTGTGTATTCTTACACTTCTTCTTAATGTCTCCTGCTGCTGTTAGGTCTTACTTGAGATTTTTCTTATTTTTCTAAGAAGGCTGAATCACTAGGAACTCCCCTCTAAAAACTGCCTTTGCTGTGTCCCATAGACTTTGTGTGTGGTTTTGTTGTCTTTTGTCTCAAGGTATTTCCCATTTCCACTTTGATTTCCTCGTTGACTCGTTGGTCTTGTAGTAGCACGTTACTCAGTCTCCACGTAGGGGTTTTTCTCATTTCCTTCTCTGTGGTTGGTTAGTAGTTTCATGCTGTGTGGTCAGAAAAGGTACTCGAGATAACTTCTACACTCTGAAGTGTGCTGAGGCTTGTTATGTGCCCCAGTTTGAGCTCTGGAGAATGTTCCTTGTGTGCTTGAAGAGAACGCGTGTTCTGGTGTTTGAGATGCAATATCATGAACACATCAGTCAAGTCTTACTGGTCTATTTTGCATCATTTCGTATCCCTGCTGTATTATTGATTCTCTGGAAGATCTGTCCGTTGGTGTCAGTGGAGGGTCAAAGTCTCCTATTGCTGTATTCCCATCAATTTCTCCTTTATGTCTGCTAGGATTTGTTTTACGTATTTGGGTGCTCCTGTATTAGGCGTATATATGTTGGTGAGTGTGAAATCCTCTTGTGGTTCTTTTATCAGCATTTAGTGTCCTTCTTTATCTTTCTGTATGGTCTAAGTTTTAAAGTCTATTTTGTCTCATATGAATATTGTGATTTCTGCTTTCTGGTCATGTACTTTTGAGTGGAATATCTTTTCCATTCCCTCAGTTTAAATCTATGTATGCCCTTTGTCCTAAGGTCAGTCTCTTATAGGCAGCACATTTCCAGCTCTTCTTTCTTTATCTAGTATGCATTCTAATACATCTGGTAGGAGCATTTAGACCATTGCTATTTAAGATAATTATGAAAGACATGTATTTATTGCCATTTTAAACCTCATTTTCTAATTGCTTTTATATATTTCCTTTTTTTTTTTTTCTTTTCCTCTTGTGGTGGTCTGTCTAATCAAGGCTATGGTTTTTTCAGTAGTCATGTATGGATGTGAGAGTTGGACTGTGAAGAAAGCTGAGCATCAAAGAATTGATGCTTTTGAACTGTGGTCTTGGAGAAGACTCTTGAGAATCCCATGGACTGCAAGGAGATCCAACCAGTCCATTCTCAAGGAGATCAGTCCTGGGTGTTCTTTGGAAGGAATGATGCTAAAGCTGCAACTCCAGTACTTTGGCCACCTCATGTGAAGAGTTGACTTATTGGAAAAGACTCTGATGCTGGGAGGGATTGGGGGCAGGAGGAGAAGGGGATGACAGAGGATGAGATGGCTGGGTGGCATCACTGACTCGATGGACGTGGGATTAGCTGAACTCTGGGAGCTGGTGATGGACAGGGAGGCCTGGCTGCTGTGATTGATGGGGTTGCAAAGAGTCTGACATGACTGAGTGACTGAATTGAACTGAACTGAACTATGGTTTGAAAAATTCCTTTTATTTTATGCTATTGTTGTATTATCTTTTGGGGTTTTGTTAATCTATTATATTTTTTTGATTTGTGGTTGCCCCATTTTTAAGTATTAGTGAGTAGAGTGAAGTCACTCAGTCATGTCCCCCTCTTTCTGACCCCATGGACTGTAGCTTTCCAAGCTCCTCCACCCATGGAATTTTCCAGGCAAGAGTACTAGCATGGGTTGCCATTTCCTTCTCCACAGTTGTCTTCCTGACGCAGGGATCAAACCCAGGTCTCCCACATTGTAGGCAGATGCTTTACCTTGTGAGCCACCAGGAAGCCCTTCCTATATTAAGTATGTTCAATTCAGTTCAGTTCAGTTCAGTGACTCAGTTGTGTCTGACTCTTTGCAACTCCATGAATCGCAGCACGCCAGGCCACCCTGTGCATCACCAACTCCAGGAGTTCACTCAAACTCACATCCATCGAATCAGTGATGCCATCCAGCCATCTTATTCTCTGTTGTCCCCTTCTCCTCCTGCCCCCAATCCCTCCCAGCATCAGAGGCTTTTCCAATGAGTCAACTCTTTGCACTAAGTGGCCAAAGTACTGGAGTTTCACCTTTAGCATCATTCCTTCCAAAGAAATCCCAGGGCTGATCTTCAGAATGGACTGGTTGGATCTCCTTGCAGTCCAAGGGACTCTCAAGAGTCTTCTCCAACACCATAGTTCAAAAGCATCAATTCTTCAGCACTCAGCTTTCTTCACAGTCCAACTCTCACACCCATACATGACCACAGGAAAAACCATAGCCTTGACTAGACAGACCTTTGTTGGCAAAGTAATGTCTCTGTTTTTGAATATGCTATCTAGGTTGGTCATAACTTTTCTTCCAAGGAGTAAGCATCTTTTAATTTCATGGCTGCATTCACCATCTGCAGTGACTTTGGAGCCCCCCAAAATTAAGTATGTTAACCCTTCCTATATCTACTCGCTTTAGACTGATAGTTATTTTGGCTCAGTCACATCCTAAAAAGTATTTATATTTTCTTACTCTCATTTTCCATATTTGATGACTTCATGTCCTTTTTAAATCTTCATTTTTATCCTTTTTCTGATCATTGTGGTTACTATTACTTTTCTCAATCTTTGATTTTCTCATTCTTATAGCTTCTTTCTTATTTTCTATTTAGAGAAGACCTTTATATTCCCTTGGGACTTCCCTAGTGGCTCAGACAGTAATGCGTCTGTCTGCAATGCATTTCCTTCCTTCCTGGAGAAGGAAATGGTAGCCCACTCCAGTATTCTTGCCTGGAAAATCCCATGGACCATGGAGCCTGGTAGGCTACTGTCCATGGGGTCTCAAGAGTCAGACACGACTGAGCGACTTCACTTCTACTTTAATATTTCCTTAAGGATAGGTTTAGTGTTGCTGTATTCTTTAAGTCTTTGCTTGTATGAGAGATTCTTTATCTCTCCTTTCTGAATGATAATCTTGGTGGGTAAAGTATCCTAGGCCATAGAGTTTTTCATTTCAGGACTTTGAATATATCTTGCCTTCTGGCCTACAGAATTTCTGTAGAGAAATGGGCTGATGGCATTGCAGAGGTTCTTTGTTTTCATCTTGCTGCCTTAGAATTCTCTCTGAATCTTTAAATTTTGCCCCTTTTACTATAATATGTCTTGGTGTAGGTCTGTTCAAGTTCATCTTGTTTGGGACCCTCTGTGCTCCTGTACCTGGATATCTGTTTCCTTCTTCAGGTTTGAGAAATTTTCAGCCATACTTTCTTCAAATACTTTTCAATCCACTTTTCTCTTTCTTCTCCTTGTGGATTCTCTATTATGCATAGATTTGCACACTTTATATTATTCCACGTGTCCCTTACACTTTTCTTTTAAATTTATTTTAATTGGAGGTTAATTGCTTTACAGTATTGTGGTGATTTTTGCCATACATTCACATTAATCAGCCAAGGGTATACATGTATTCCCCATCCTCAACCTCCCTCCCACCTCCCTCCCCATCCCATCCCTCAGGGTCATCCCAGTGCACCAGCCCTGAGCACCCTGTCTCAGGCATCAATCTGGACTGGTAATTTATTTCACATATGATAATGTACATGTTTTAATGCTATTCTCTCAAATTATCCCCCCTCGCCTTCTCTCACAGAGTCCAAAATTCTGTTCTTTACATCTGTGTCTCTTGCTGTCTCATATATAGGGCCATAATTACCATCTTTCTAAATTCCATATATGTGCCTTAATATACTGTATTGGTGTTTTTCTTTCTGACTTATTTCACTCCGTATAATAGGCTCCAGTTTCATCCACCTCATTAGAACTGATTCAAATGCATTCTTTTTAATAGCTGAGTAGAATATGTACCACAGCTTTCTTATCCATTTGTCTTCTGATGGACATATAGGTTGTTTCCATATCCTGGCTATTGTAAACAGTGCTGTGATGAACATTGGGGTACACATGTCTCTTTTAATTCTGGTTTCCTCGGTGTGTGCCCAGCAGTGGGATTGCTGAGTCATATGGCAGTTCTATCTCCACTTTTTTAAGGAATCTCCACACTCTTCTCCATCATGACTGTACCAGTTTGCATTTCCACCAACACTGTAAGAGGGTTCCTTTTTCTCCGCACCCTCTCCAGCATCTACTGTTTGTAGACTTTTGGATAGCAGACATTCTGACTGGTGTGAGATGGTACCTCATTGTGGTTTTGAGTTGCATTTCTCTGATAATGAGTGATGTTGAGCATCTTCTCATGTGTTTGTTAGCCTTCTAACAGCCTTCTAACAGAAGCCTTCTACAGATGTTAGAAGACATCTGTATGTCTTCTTCGGAGAAATGTCTGTTTTGTTCTTCGGCCCATTTTTTGATTGGGTCACTTATTTTTCTGGAATTGAGCTGCAGGAGTTGTTGTATATTTTTCAGATTAATTCTGTGTCAGTTGCTTCACTTGCTATTATTTTCCCCCATACTGAAGGCTGTCTTTTTACCTGGCTTATAGTTTCCTTCATTGTGCAAAAGCTTTTAATTTTAATTAGGTCCCATTTGTTTATTCTTGCTTTTATTTCCAATACTCTGGGAGGTGGGTCATAGAGGATTCTGCTATGATTTACGTCAGAGTGTGTTTTGCCTACGTTTTCTCTAGGAGTTTTATGGATTCTGGTCTTCATTTAGATCTTTAATCCATTTTGAGTTCATTTTTGTGTATGGAGTTAGAAAGTGTTCTAGTTTCATTCTTTTACAAGTGGTTGACCAGTTTTCCTAGCACCACTTGTGAAAGAGATTTTCTTTTCTCCATTGTATATTCTTGCCTCCTTTGTCAAAGATAAGATGTCCATAGGTGCCTGGATTTATTTCAGGGCTTTCTATTTTGTCCCACTGATCTGTGTTTCTGTCTTTGTGCCAGTACCATACTGTCTTGATGACTGTTGTTGTGTAGTATAGCTTAAGTCAGGCATGTTGATTCCTCCAGTTCCACTCTTCTTTCTCAAGATTGCTTTGGCTCCTTGAGTTTTTTTGTATTTCCATGCAAATTGTGAAATTATTTGTTCTAGTTCTTTGAAAAATACCATTGGTAGCTGGATAAGGATTGCATTGAATCTATAGATTGTTTTCAATAGTTTGCTCATTTTCACTATATTGATTCTGCTAATCCATGAACGTGGCATGTTTCCCGATCTATCTGTGTCATCTTTGATCACTTTCATCAGAGTTTTATAGTTTTCTATACATAGGTCTTTGTTTCTTTAGATAGCCTTGAAAACCCTATGAACAGTATGAAAAGGCAAAATGATAGGATACTGAAAGAGGAACTCCCCAGTTCAGTAGGTACCCAATATGCTACTGGAGATCAGTGGAGAAATAACTCCAGAAAGAAGGAAGGGATGGAGCCAAAGCAAAAAGAATACCCAGCTGTGGATGTGACTGGTGATAGAAGCAAGGTCTGATGCTGTAAAGAGCAATATTGCATAGGAACCTGGAATGTCAGGTCCATGAATCAAGACAAATTGGAAGTGATCAAACAAGAGATGGCAAGAGTGAATGTTGATGATGTAGGAATCAGTGACCCAAAATGGACTGGAATGGGTGAATTTAACTCAGATGACCATTATATCTACTATTGCGGGCAGGAATCCCTCAGAAGAAATGGAGTAGCCATCATGATCAACAAAAGAGTCTGAAATGCAGTACTTGGATGCAATCTCAAAAACAACAGAATGATCTTTGTTCGTTTCCAAGGCAAACCATTCAATATCACAGTAATCCAAGTCTATGCCCCAACCAGTAACACTGAAGAAGCTGAAGTGGAACAGTTCTATAAAGACCTACAAGAACTTTTAGAACTAACACCCAAAAAAGATGTCCTTTTCATTATAGGGGACTGGAATGCCAAAGTAGTAAGTCAAGAAACACCTGGAGTAACAGGCAAATTTGGCCTTGGAATACGGAATGAAGCAGGGCAAAGGATAATAGAGTTTTGCCAAGAAAATGCACTGGTCATAGCAAACACCCTCTTCCAACAACAAAGGGAAGACTCTACATATGGACATCACCAGATGGTCAACACCGAAATCAGATTAATTATATTTTGCAGCGAAATATGGAGAAGCTCTATACAGTCAACAAAAACAGGACAGGGAGCTGACTGTGGCTCAGATCATGAACTCCTTATTGCCAAATTCAGACTGAAATTGGAGAAAGTAGGGAAAACCACTAGACCATTCAGGTATGACCTAAATCAAATCCCTTATGATTATACAGTGGAAGTGAGAAATAGATTTAAGGGCCTAGATCTGATAGAGAGAGTGCCTGATGATCTATGGAATAAGGTTCATGACATTGTACAGGAGACAGGGATCAAGACCATACCCATGAAATGAAATGCAAAAAAGCAAAATGGCTGTCTGGGGAGGCCTTACAAATAGCTGTGAAAAGAAGAGAAGAGAAAAGCAAAGGAAAAAAAGGAAAGATATAAACATCTGAATGCAGAGTTCCAAATAGCAAGAAGAGATAAGAAAGCCTTCCTCAGCGATCAATGCAAAGAAATAGAGGAAAACAACAGAATGGGAAAGACTAGAGATCTCTTCAAGAAAATTAGAGATACCAAGGGAACATTTCATGCAAAGATGGGCTCGATAAAGGACAGAAATGGTATGGACCTAACAGAAGCAGAAGATATTAAGAAGAGGTGGCAAGAATACACAGAAGAACTGTACAAAAAAGATCTTCATGACCCAGATAATCACAATGGTGTTATCAATGACATAGAGCCAGACATCGTGGAATGTGAAGTCAAGTTGGCCTTAGAAAGCATCACTATGAACAAAGCAAGTGGAGGTGCCGGAATTCCAGTTGAGCCATTTCCAATCCTGAAAGATAATGCTGTGAAAGTGCTGCACTCAATATGCCAGCAAATTTGGAAATCTCAGCAGTGGCCACAGGAATGGAAAAGGTCAGTTTTCATTCCAATCCCAAAGAAAGGCAATGCCAAAAACTGCTCAAACTACCGTACAATTGCACTAATCTCACATGCTAGTAAAGTAAAGCTCAAAATTCTCCAAGCCAGGCTTCAGCAATACATGAACCATGAACTTCCCAATGTTCAAGCTGGTTTTATAAAAGGCAGAGGAACCAGAGATCAAATTGCCAACATCCGCTGGATCATCGAAAAAGCAAGACAATTCCAGAAGAACATCTATTTCTGCTTTATTGACTATGCCAAAGCCTTTGACTGTGTGGATTACAATTAACAGTGGCAAATTCTGAAAGAGATGGGAATACCAGACCACCTGACCTGCCTCTTGAGAAATTTGTATGCAGGTCAGGAAGCAACAGTTAGAACTGGTCATGGAACAACAGACTGGTTCCAAATAGGAAAAGGAGTACATCAAGGCTGTATATTATCACCCTGCTTATTTAACTTATATGCAAAGTACATCATGAGAAATGCTGGACTGGAAGAAACACAAGCTGGAATCAAGATTGCCGGGAGAAATATCAATAACCTCAGATATGCAGATGACACCACTGTTACGGCAGAAAGTGAAGAGAAACTCAAAAGCCTCTTGATGAAAGTGAAAGTGGAGAGCGAAAAAGTTGGCTTAAAGCTCAACATTCAGAAAATGAAGATCATGTCATCCGGTCCCATCACTTCATGGGAAATAGTTGGGAAACAGGGGAAACAGTATCAGAGTTTATTTTGGGGGGCTACAAAATCACTGCAGATGGTGACTGCAGCCATGAAATTAAAAGATGCTTACTCCTTGGAAGGAAAGTTATGACCAACCTAGATAGCATATTCAAAAGCAGAGACATCACTTTGCCAACAAAGGTTCACCTAGTCAAGACTATGGTCTTTCCTGTGGTCATGTATGGATGTGAGAGCTGGACTGTGAAGAAGGCTGAGCACCGAAGAATTGATGCTTTTGAACTGTGGTGTTGGAGAAGACTCTTGAGAGTCCCTTGGACTGCAAGGAGATCCAACCAGTCCATTCTGAAGGAGATCAGCCTTGGGATTTCTTTGGAAGGAATGATGCTAAAGCTGAAACTCCAGTACTTTGGCCACTTAGTGCAAAGAGTTGACTCATTGGAAAAGCCCTGATGCTGGGAGGGATTGAGAGCAGGAGGAGAAGGGGACGACAGAGGATGAGATGGCTAGGTGGCATCACCGACTCGATGGATGTGAGTCTGAGTGAAATCTAGGAGTTGGTGATGGACAGGGAGGCCTGGCGTGCTGCGATTTATGGCGTCACAAAGAGTTGGACATGACTGAGCGACTGCACTGAACTGAACTGAACTGATACTCAAATTTGGAAAACTCAGCAGTGGTCACAGGACTGGAAAAGATCAGTTTTCATTCCAATCCCGAAGAAAGGCAATGATAAAGAATGCTCAAACTACCACACAATTGCACTCATCTCACACACTTGTAAAGTAATGCTCAAAATTCTCCAAGCCAGGCTTCAGCAATACATGAACCATAAAGTTCCAGGTATTCAAGCTGGTTTTAGAAAAAGCAGAGGAACCAGAGATCAAATTGCCAACATACGCTACATCATCGAAAAAGGAAGAGAGTTCCAGAAAAACATCTATTTCTGCTTTATTGACTATGCCAAAGCCTTTGACTGTGTGGATCACAATAAACAGTGGCAAATTCTTAAAGAGATGGGAATACCATACCACCTGACCTGCCTCTTGAGAAACCTGTATGCAGGTCAGAAAGCATTAGTTAAAATTGGACATGGAACAACAGACTTGTTCCAAATAAGAAAAGGAGTACGTCAAGGCTATATATTATCACCCTGCTTCTTTAACTTATATGCAGGGTACGTAATGAGAAACACTGGGCTGGATGAAGCACAAGCTGGAATCAAGATTTGCATGAGAAATATCAAGAACCTCAGATATCCAGATGACACCACCCTTATGGCAGAAAATGAAGAAGAGCTAAATAGCCTCTTGACGAAAGTGAAAGAAGAGAGTGAAAAAGTTGGCTTAAAGCTCAACATTCAGAAAACGAAGATCATGGCATCTGGTCCCATCATTTCATGGCAAATAGATGGGGAAACAGTGGCTGACTTTATTCTGGGGGACCTCCAAAATCATTGCAGATGGTGATTGCAGCCATGAAATGAAAAGACGCTTACTTCTTGGAAGGAAAGTTATGACCAACCTGCTGCTGCTGCGTCGCTTCAGTCGTGTCCGACTCTGTGTGACCCCACAGACAGAAGCTCACCAGGCTCCCCCGTCCCTGGGATTCTCCAGGCAAGAATACTGGAGTGGGTTGCCATTTCCTTCTCCAATGCATGAAAGTGAAAAAACTGAAAGTGAAGTCGCTCAGTCGTGTCCAACTCTTAGCGACCCCATGGACTGGAGCCTACCAGGATCCTCCGTCCATGGGATTTTCCAGGCAAAAGTACTGGGGTGGGGTGCCATTGCCTTCCCCGTATGACCAACCTAGATAGCATATTAAAAAGCAAAGACATTACTTTGCCAACAAAGATCCATCTAGTCAAGTCTCTGCTTTTTCCAGTGGTCATGTATGGTTGTGAGACTGTAAAGAAAGCTAAGCACCGAAGAACTGATGCTTTTGAACTGTGGTGTTGGAAAAGGCTCTTGAGAGTCCCCTGGACTCTCAAGGAGATTCAATCAGTCCATCCTCAAGAAGATCAGTCCTGGGTTTTATTGGAAGGACTGATGTTGAAGCTGAAACTCCAGTAGATAACCATCTGATGCGAAGGGCTGACTCATTTGAAAAGACCCTGATGCTGGAAAAGATTGAGGGCAGGAGGAGAAGGGAACAACAAAGGATGAGATTGTTGGATGGCATCACCAACTCAATGGACATGGGTTTGGGTAGACTCCGGCAGTTGGTGATGAACAGGGAGGCCTGGCGTGCTGTGGTTCACGGGGTCACAAAAAGGTGGACACAACTGAGCGACTGAACTGAACTGAACTGATTCCTAAGTAGTTTATTCTTTTTGTTGCAATGGTGAATGGAATTGCTTCCTTAATTTCTCTATTTTCTTATTGTTAGTGTATAAGGATGTAAGGGATTTCTGTGTGTTACATTTATATCCTGCAAGTTTACTACATTCATTGATTAGCTCTGGGAATTTTCTGGTGGAGTCTTTAGGTTTTTCTATGTAGAGGATCATGTCACCTGTAAACAGTGAGAGTTTTAATTCTGCTTGTCCAATCTGGATTCCTTTCATTTCTTTTTCTTCTCTGATTGCTATGGCTAAAATGTCCAAAACTACATTGAATAGTAGTGGTGAAAGTGGGCATGCTGGACTTGTTCCCGACTTCAGAGGAAATGCTTTCAACTTTCACCACTGAGGTTAATGACTGCTGTGATCATTAACTGCTTAATATGCTGGTATATATCTGATCAATATGCTGCTCATCATATACGGCTCCTATTATGATGACACATGTTCCTACTATGCCTGCTTTCTGAAGGGTTTTTATCATAAATGGATACTGAATTTTGTCAAGGGCTTTCTCTGCATCTATTGACATAACCCTATGGGTTTTATCCTTGAATTTGTTAATGTGGTGTATCACATTGATGGATTTGCGACTATTGAGGAATCCTCGCATCCCTGGGATAAAGCCCACTTGGTCATGGTGTATGAAATTTTTAATATGATTTTGGATTCTGTTTGCTAGAATTTTTTAAGGATTTTGGCATCTATGTTCATCAGTGACATTGGCCTGTAGTTTTCTGGCATCTTTGTCTGGTTTTGGTATTAGGGTGATGGTGGCCTCATAGAATGAGTTTGGAAGTGTCCCTTCCTCTTCAATTTTCTGGAAGAGTTTGAGTAGGGTAGGTATTAGCTCTTCTCTAAATTTTCAGTAGAATTCAGCTGTGAAGCCGTCTGGTCCTGGGCTTTTGTTGGCTGGAAGATTTCTGATTATAGTTTCAATTTCTGTGCTTGTGATGGATCTGCTAAGATTTTCTATTTCTTCCTGGTTCAGTTTTGGAAATTGTACTTTGCTAAGAATTTGTCCATTTCTTCCATGTTGTCCATTTTATTGGCATATGTTGCTTATAGTAGTCTCTTACAATCCTTTGTATTTCTGTGTTGTGTGTTGTGATCTCTCCATTTTCATTTCTAATTTTGTTGGCTTGATTCTTCCCCCCCCCCCCCCCGCCTTTTTTTTTTCTTGATGAATCTGGCTAATAGTTTGTCTCTTTTATTTATCTTCTGAAAGAAACAGCTTTTGGCTTGTTGATTTTGGCTATGGTCTCCTTTGTTTCTTTTGCACTTATTTCTGCCCTAAGTTTTATGATTTCTCTCCTCCTACTAACCCTGGGGTGCTTCATGTCTTCCTTTTCTAGCTGCTTCAGCTGTAAAGTTATGTTATTTATTGGATGTCTCTCCTGTCTCTTCATGGAGGCTTGTGTTGGTATGAACTTTCGCTTTAGCACCGCTTTTACTGAATCCCATAGGTTTTGGGTTGTTGTGTTTTCATTTAGATTCTTTTTATGCATATTTTTATTTCTTTTGTGATTTGTTGATTATTCAGAAGTGTGTTGTTTAGCCTTCATATATTTGTATTTTTAATAGTTGTTTTCCTGTAGTTGACATCTAATCTTACTGCATTATGATCAGAAAAGACGCTTGAGATTATTTCAAGTTTTTTGAATTTACCAAGGCTAGATTTATGGCCCAGGATGTGATCTATCCTGGAGAAGGTTCCATGTGCACTTGAGAAAAAGGTGAAATTCATTGTTTTAGGGTGAAATGTCCTATAGATATCAACTAGGTCCAGCTGGTCCATTGTATCATTTGAAGTTTGTATTTCCTTGCTACATTTCTGTTTAGTTGATGTGTCCACAGGTGTGAGTGGGGTATTAAAGTCTCCCACTCTTCTTGTGTTAATTTCCCCTTTTATACGTGTTAGCATTTGCCTTACATATTGCGGTGCTCCCATGTTGGGTGCATATATATTTATAATTGTTGTTTCTTCTTCTTGGATTGATCCTTTGATCATTATGTAGTGTCCCTCTTTGTCTCTTTTCACAGCCTTTATTTCAAAATCTATTTTATCTGATATGAGTACCGCTACTCCTGCTTTCCTTTGGTCTCCTTTTGTGTGAAATATCTGTTTCCAGCCCTTCACTTTCAGTCCGTGTGTGTCCCTTGTTTCGAGGCGGGTCTCTTGGTGACAGCATATACAGGGGTCTCGTTTTTGTATCCATTCAGCCAGTCTTTGTGTTTTGGTTGGAGAATTCAACCCATTTACATTTAAGGTAATTACTGATAAGTATGATCCCATTACCATTTACTTTGTTGTTTGGGTTCAAGTTTATAAGCCTTTGCTGTGTTTCCTGTCTAGAGAAGATCCTTTAGCATTTGTTGGAGAGCTGGTTTGGTGGTGCTGAATTCTCTCAGCTTTTGCTCGTCTGTAAAGCTTTTGATTTCTCCATATTTGAATGAGATCCTTGCGGGGTACAGTAATACGGGTGTAGGTTATTTTCTCTCATCACTTTAAATATGTCCTGCTATTCTCTTCTGGCTTGAAGAGTTTCTATTAAAAGATCAGCTGTAATCCTTATAGGGATCCCCTTGTGATCTCTATATTTGGTGTTTTTATCTTGCTGCTTTTAATATTTGTTCTTTGTGTTGACCCTCATTAATTTGATTAATATGCATCTTGGGGTGTTTCACCTTGGGTTTTTCCTGTTTGGGACTCTCTGGGTTTCTTGGACTTTGGTGGCTCTTTCCTTCCCCATTTTATGGGGACGTTTCAATTATTATCTCCTCAAGTATTTTCTCATGCCCTTTCTTTTTGTCTTCTTCTTCTGGGACTCCTATGATTCAAATGCTGGGGTGTTTAACATTGTCCCAGAGGTCTCTGAGGCTGTCCTCGTTTCTTTTCATTCTTTTTTCCTTTTTTCGTCTCTGCCTCATTTACTTCCACCGTTCTACCTTCCACCTCACGAATCCGCTCTTCTGCCTCAGTTATTCTGCTGCTGGTTCCCTCCAGAGTGCTTTTGATCTCAGTTGTAGCATAAATATTCATGATTGATTGACATTTTTTTATTTCTCTAGGTCCTTGTTAAACTTTCCTTGCATCTTCTCATTCCTTGACTCCAGACTATTCATCTGCAAGTCCATTTTGTTTTCAAGATTTTGGATCATTTTTACTGTCATTACTCTGAATTCTTTTTCAGGTAGACTCCCTCTCTCCTTCTCTCTTGTTTGGTTTGGTGGGCTTTTGTCGTGTCCCTTTGCCTGCTGAATATGTCTCTGCCTTTTCATCTATTTAGGTTGCTGTGTTTTGGGTGGCCTTTCCTCTTACTGCTTTTATAGGGTTTTTTCTGTTTGGGGGGCGGGGGCTTTCTGTGTGCTCTTTATATTGGATACCTTTCATTAGTCTATCTTCCAGGTCACTTATTCTTTCTAATATTGCATTCACCCTGCTATTCATTGCCTTGAGCTCAGCATTCATCTCAGCAAAGGAATTTTCTAATTTTTCTTGCTCCTCCTTGAGTTTTTAATTTATTTTAACAGTAATCTGCCTTCCTGTGGATAGACTTTCATAATTCCTTCAGTATTTTCATTAGTCCTTTGTGAACTTGGGGTCCTTAGGCTCAAGAGGTTTACTCCTTCTGGGGAATTCCCTTGGTCTTTTATGTGGGAGTGCTTTCTCTGATTCTTCATTTTGATCATATTTCTCCCAGTCTGTGAGTTTAGGAAAAACAGTTGTCTACAGTGGTCTTCGTGGGCTATTTTATAAGGGAGTAGCCTGCGTGGGTTTAATGTACTTTGGTGCAAAGTCTGTTTTAGTGTGAATGCCTGCCGTCCCTGTGCACAGAGTGTGCAGGCCGTCAGTCATCCCCTTGACAGGAGGTGTGCACTGGGCACTGAGCAAGGTTTCCACTTTGCTCTGTGGGTGTCACAGCCCTGTTGGGGAAAAGTCTGCACCCTCGCTGTTGGACTAGAGGCCCTCTGATCTGTTTCTGAGTTGCATTTAGGATCTGTGGTGGGTGGCAGGTGTGACTGGAGCACCGCCACTGGAGAGAAGCCACTGAGTGTTCCTCCTCTGGAGCTGTTCATCCAGGAGTGTGCGGTGCTGTGTCACCTGCCACCCGATGTGACAGCTCACAAAGCACACTGCTGCTGGCACTGCCCCCGGCCCCACCTCATTGGTGGGGATGCTGGCAACCTGCCCTGGTGTCCCTCAGTCATTGTTTTCACAAGGCCACCAGCTCAGATACGCTGAAGGCAGCCTCCAGGAACACAGCAGTTGTGCGCCTGGACCTACCATGGAGGCAGCTCAGAGCCAGACCCAGCCCAGTACTGGCACGCATGCACCTACACAGCCCACAGCTGCCAGGAACAGACCTTTCCAGCTTCTGGAGAACCTGCTGTCCATCTGGATGACCTACAGCTGCTGAGTTCACAAAGATAGCCATGGTGATAAATTCACAGCTCACACAGCCACGGGAGGTGATCTCAGCCCTGCTTCCTAAGTCAAACAGACCCTGGGGCTCAATTACGGTTTCACCCCACCTCCATGAGTGGGCAACCCACTGTGTCTGCTCCTGGAGCCTGCCAAGGCAGCAGCAGCTGAGATGTACACTCCTGAACCTGCCACTGTGGTCCTGTTGAGTGCACCCCAAAAACTGCCAAGGTGCTATCCTATTGATCACATCCCAGAGCCAACCAAGGTGGTGTCCTGATGGGCGAACCCTGGAGCCCACCACCGTGGTTTCCGATCTGGCACACCCTGATACCCTCCATGGTGGTGTCCTGTTGGACGAACCCTGGAGCCCTCCATGATGCTGTCCTATCATACACACCCAAAAGCCCACCAAGGTGGTGTCCTGTGGGGCTCACCCTAGAACCCATCAAGCTGGTGTCTTGTGGGGCTCACCCTAGAACCTATCAAGGTGGTGCCCTGTGGGGTGGCACCCTAGAACCCACCAAGGCGGTGTCCTGTGCAGCACATGGGGAACAAGGTTGCTAAGGCATGTCTTGCCCAGTCATTCACAAGCCCCTCACCAATGGTGCTTTGCTTCTAAGGCAGGTCAAGACTTCTTCCATGTACTCCCCTGATTGCAGCCGTACCACACTCCTGCCCCTTCAGGCTGTCTCTGTGCAGCCAACAGCACTTCTCTTCCTGAGTCCTCTAAACTTCAAGTTTCATCCCTCAGTCCCTGCCACACACCTCCTGCCACAGGGAGCTGATATGGCTCCAAGCAGAAGCAGCACCACCAGCATAAAAGCAGCTGGCCATAAGTAGGCTGACTGAGACGGGTCAGTTATGGTGGAGGACGGTGGGGGGCACCTTTGGATGTGAAAGCCAACTCATCACCACGCCTTCAAGGGGGATCTTCCTATTGGGGGAGCTGTGCGTGCCATGTTATCTGGTTCTGTCCGTCCTGAGACCTCATCCACAGGAGAGCCACTTTCCCCAGCATGGTGTGGGTGGTCAGTCAGGACCCATGATCACTGGGAGCCATCCGAGGATTCCAAGGGCACTTGGCTCTTCTCCTGGCCCTTCCCTTTACCACTGGCTGGAAATTAATGGAGGCAGGAGTCTGTGGGAACGATGAAGGAGAAGTTCACAGCAGGAAAGAACCTCAATATCCAAGTCACGACTGCCCTCAGGAGAAAAGCTGGCAAACTACCTCAGACACGCATAAGACTTGGCAAGGTGACCTACTGCATGCAAAGAAATTCACGCAAATACCTGCAAACTAATGAGTGTAAGCACATTCGTCCAAGCAAGTGCCCACAGCAGTGCCAGGGCCCCCGCTAGGTGCCCTGCCTGTCCTATAGGTGAGGGTGAGTGCCCACACCCTAAGCCCCACCTAGCGCTGTGGATCCCCCCTGGGACTGCTGCCCAGGCACTGGCCTTGGCCTGATGGATGTGACCTTAGGGCAAAGGAGGGCTCATGAAGGGGGTATCGTGGTCACTGAGACCCTGCTAAATGTGCAGGTCATTGTCCTGAAGGGATAAGCATGTCCCACTGTCAGGGGGATTCTGCCCCAGAATCTGGGGCCCCTGCCCTTTCACTGAGAACCCATCCACGTTGCTCACACCCTTTCCCTGGCAGCTCACATGGCAGCCAATCTGTCCAGGCAGAAAGGAGAGGCTAAGACAAGGCACTCAGAAACAACTCTGCCTCCCCGGAATCTACCAGAGGAGAATGCTCTGGGTCCCAGAGCACTATGGATGCAGCATCGATCTGAACATGGAGGTGTGGAAGCACCGGGGCTCCCCTTCCTGCATGAACAGCCAGGGTGCAGTAGGCGTGACTGGCTGCCGCTCTTCCTTCCTGCCGCAGGGCTGGGGAGAGGGCCCATCAGGCTTCCAGCCATGGCAGCCGCCCGATAGTCCTGAGGGAATGGCCAAGATGTCCTCAGAGACACAGCCCGCCCCCATACCCTCAGCCTAGACCAAGTTCCCACCCAGTCTCCATACTTGTGAGGAGGCCAGCCATCCTTGGTCGTCCCAGGGAAGGTCAAGCCTCTGTCACCTGCAGCTGGAGGTGTCCTTCCCATGGAGTACCAGGGCACCCCAGGTCAGTGTCCTTCCCCAGGACCATAGGGACTAAGAAGATGTCTCAAAGCTTTAACCCCCAAACTGCATCTTCTGGGCTGTAGGGGTGGGGGGCAAACAAGCCAGTGGACACAAGAATCTTTTGCTATTTTCTTGAAATTTGCCTTTTGAAACTTACAGCATGTGTTGGTTCCCCTCCCCACCCCACCTTTTAAAAACGTTGTTAGTTGTTACCTTTTCCTCTGGTTTTTACCTCCTTTGCTCACCCCCTTGGGTGTCACTGGAAGGTTCCCACAGACTTCTTTTCCCTTTGGAGACCTCTTGCACATGTTGATTTATCAACTGAGGCAGCAATAGCCCTGGTGTAGCTTCTGATCTAATCAATGAAGTTTCAAGATTTTTTCCTCTTGTGTTTTTGCCCATAAGGACCCACCTTCTGGAACAAGTGTCCAGAATAGTTTCTGTCCATGAGGGGATGCCGTCAGAAGCAGCATCTCACATACAAGCACTCTCCCCACAAACTCAAGGAAGGTCTTTGCTGCTGCTGAGTCACTTCAGTCGTGTCTGACTCTGTGCGACCCCATAGATGGCAGCCCACCAGGCTCCCCCGTCCCTGGGATTCTCCAGGCAAGAACACTGGAGTGGGTTGCCATTTCCTTCTCCAATGCAAGAAAGTGAAAAGTGAAAGTGAGGTTGCTCAGTCGTGTCCTACTCTTAGAGACCCCATGGATTGCAGCCCACCAGGCTCCTCCATCCATGGGATTTTCCAAGAAAGAGTACTGGAATGGAGTGCCATGGTCTTTATCACTTGTCAAATCTCACCACATCCTGGACATCTGGTCTACCTCAGTGCAGGCCCTAGGAAACAAAGTCCTAGAGTGGGATTCACTCACCAAGTCTGCAGGGAGTGGAGAGCCCTGGGCCCACCCACAGCCCCCACCCTAGGCAAGGTCTCTGATCACCCAAGCAGATGTCATCTCTGTCTTTTCCATCTCCTGAATGCTGTGAGCCAGAATTTCAAGGAGCTGAGACCTCCCTCCCATCACAGCTCACCCAGTGGTCTTCCCCTCTGCCTTGGACATCAAGGCCCAAGAGCCCTTGTAGCTCACTGGCTACTTTCAGAAGCAATTGCATGGATGTGCCCTGACTCTAATGAGGCGGCTGTGTGACCAGGGCAACCTTTCCTGCTGCCTCAGGGGTCAAGTTCTCAACTGGACTCCACACCCTGCTTAGGGCAGCCCAGTCAAGAGACACCTTCACAGCCTCGTGCTCCACAGTGGAGTAGGTCACCCACCCTCCAGAGTAGTGTGGGCGGAACACAGGAGACTGACTCAGCATGGCCAGTGGGCAAGGTTCCATCTGCTCCATCACAGAGATCCAGACATGTCACCTGGCAAGTTGCTGGGGCACACGCCTGTGGCATCATGGTCTTTGTCTGGTTTGAGAAGAGTGGGGGCAGGACAGGATCCCAGAACTCAGCCACGGGATGCCATAGAAGGAGCCCAGCCTGGGCTGAACACGGCCAGCTGCATGGTCTACAAGCTCTGGACCTGCCACCCCTGCACTTACCCAATCTCTGCACACCATTGCTGGGAAGAGGCAGTTGTGGGGTGGAGGGGGAGGCGGGCCAGACTCTGAAGGGCTCAAAGGTCACAGCCATATCCTGTCACTCGTGAGGGCCAGACAAGGGCAGGGCTGCCACCTACACAGGGCTCACGATGTTGTGACCTGGCTGATCCTGTGCCAGCAGGGCCCTGGCTGCCTGGGGCTGGAGATGCAAGCCCAGTGAGGGGGCTGGCAGGGCACCACGGGCACCTCCCCTCCCCCAAGCAGGAACCAGAGACACAGGAGGGCCACAGCAGTTGTTACCTGGAGGGCCTAGGGCAGCCACATCCCCCATTTCCTGAAAGGGAGATAGGAGGCCCCAGAGCCAAAAGCAGGTCTCTCAACAAGCCCCCCATCCTTCAGCCTCTTTGTGGGGCACACAGGTGCTGGTGGTGGTTTAGTCGCTAAGTCATGTCCGACTCTTTGTGACCCCATGGACTCTAGCGTGCCAGGCTCCTCGGTCCGTGGGATTCTCCAGGCAAGAATACTGGACTGGGTGGCCATTCCCTTCTCCAGGGGATCTTCCCGACCCAGGAATCAAACCTGGGTCTTCTGCTTACGGGCAGATTCTTGACTGACTGAGCAATGGGCACCCAGGTGGATGAATTAAAGCTTAGCTGGCAGTCCAGGTCCCTTTAAGGAGTGGGTGCAGGCCTTGGGTTTTTGCTCAGCCCCTAGTGGGACCCATGGCACTGTTACTATTTTGATCACTGAGGCCAAGGAATCCTGGTCACCATCTCCTCAGGTGAGTCCTCAACAGCCCTCTCTCCTCACTCTCTCTCGGGATTTTGGTGCACTTTGGGGAAAATTGAGGATGTCGGGTCTAGAGGGCCTTGGACGGCCGGGGGTCAGAGACTGGGAGGGCCCAGGGGCCCAGCCTTACAGCACCGAGGAGCAGAGGCTCCAGGCACCCTCTCCTCCTGGGCTCTGTAGCCAGGGCTTTCTCTGGGGGCCTCAGCCACCCTTGGGCTCTGGACTCCCGAGGTCCCAGCTGTGTGAGGTGGTCCAGAGGACTCAGCCGGCCACGAGCTCTTGCCTGGGGTCCCAGCATCGTTGCCGCCGTGTAACAACTGGCTCAAGCAGTGGGGTCGGGAAGCCTGGGCACTGTCTGCTCAGCTGAGCCCTCACCACCCCACTTCACTGCACCTGGGGAGACCCGGGGTGTCAGAGATCCAGGGGCCTTCTGGAGGTTTAGAAAGGGAGCTGGGGAGAGGGTTCCGGTAAACAGGCAGAGCCAGACCTCCCCGCCCCAAGGACACTGTGATGTGGGTACGAGGCAGCTCCTTCAGCAGGTGTGGCTGTCTGACTTGAGCAGGACCGAAGGCTTCCATCACTTTCTGGGGCAGGTGGCAGCTCGAGGCTGGACTTAGGCGTCTGTGGTTCACGGTCCACCAGCCCAGCCAGGCAGTGGTCTGGCCTCTGGGGGCAAGAATGGGGCATAGTGTCTGGCACAGTCAGGTAGGGCAGAGCCAGCAGAGGGTCACGGACAAGTGACTTTGACCAATGGCTTCCCTGTGGCGCCTGGAGATGGGGTGGGGGGCCGGGCGCCTCGAGCCTTGCCAGGCTCCCGAGGTTTTTGTTGGGTGAGGCGGGAGATATCACCACTGTGTTTACTACGGTATAGACATCTGGGGCCACGGGGCCGTGGTCACCATCTCCTCAGGTAAGAGCGGCCCATCCAGGGCCTTTGCTTTTATCTCATTTCATGGGATTTTTCTGAGCATCACTGTCTGGTCCTCTGATGTGTCCTTGTCCCCTCCTCCCCGGGGGAACTGGGCAGACTGGCCAGGAGGGGACCAGCTGCCCTCTGTATTTCAGAGTCTCTATTTTCTGAGGCCTTTAAAAAATCAGAATCTCGCTGGCATTGAGAGGGGGCTTGGGCGGGAAGGGCCACCAGTGGGGGAGTCCCAGGCCCCCCTTGGCAGCTGGCAGATTGGGATGCGGTGGAAGGCAACTTGCTGTGGTCCTAGCATCTGCAGAGAAATGTGTCTGGATAACTTAGGGTCTTAGGAACGCTGACTGCAGCAGGCGCAGAGAATGCCCTCCTCGGGTGAGATGTGTTCTGCACTAGACTGTGTTTAAAATTCTTTATTGGGTAGGAAGAGAATTGTCTAGTTGAGGACGGACATGCAGTGTCCCGACCGTGGCGAGAGAGGGGAGCCTGGGAAGGTGACGGGCTCTGGGCTTTGTGAGGCCACTCTAAGAGAAAGAAAGGCCATTCGCCAGAGGAGGTGTGCTTGCGAATACCAAGACAGGGCATCTTTGAAGTGACTCCTGATAGTCTGGAAAATTGAAACTTTAAAAAGAGAGACATTTAAAGTATTTTAAATTTTTATCATTTTATTAACATCTGCAAATCATGGCTTTGGAGAGTTGAGACGGGTACAAGTTTGGCCGAAAAGTACTACCTAGGTTCCATAAGCCCTGGCCCCAATTCAGGGCTGTTTAGAGAATAATAAATTCAGCTTATTTTTTTAATGTAATTGGTGGTGCCGAGTTAGTCAAGATGGCCACGGGCAGGACTGACCACCTGCAGCAGGTGGCAGGAAGCTGAGAGTCTGTTTTTGGAAGCAAGAAAACACAGTTGGTAAATTTATAGCTTCTGGTTCCCAAAAGGTGGTTTGCGGCTGGTTTTGCCCAGCCCCACAGAACCGAAAGTGGTCCCCTGAGCAGAGCAACACCTGGCTAATCTGCATTTCTAAAACAAGGCACAGAAGCGGACCTAAACTGGAAGGTTCCTCTTTTAACTATTTGAATTTACTTCAGCTTTAGCTTACCAACTGCTCACTTATATTCATTTTCAAAGTCGATGTTTAGGAAATTCATTTGTCTCAGGTGCATTTTATCAATGCATTCGTACGCTCTTTAATGAGTTACGCCTTCAAGGTAGTTAAGCTGAGACTGTGCACACGCTGTGTGCACTGTGAGTGTGCTCACAATCTAGCTGGCCGGCTCCCTCCTGGCAATGAAGCAGCTTTTCTCAGTGCGGCTCCTTCACTGCAGAATGTTCAGGGCCGCCTTTCGGGTACCCGTCTCAGGACAGACTTGGGGTGAAACGGGGGCATCCGCCGTGAGTTTCTCTGGCTACACTACTAGCTGGGGGACTGAGAGGATGCCCGGTGGGGTGGGAGTCAGCAGGGCCTGGGAGCATCTGGAGGGACAGTCTCTGCTCTGAGTCCCTAGGCTGAGCTTGCTGAGGCTGGGGGTCTCCTGGGACTGCCCACACCTGGGGACGTGCAGGCCTGGCCTCTGCCGCCAGGCCAGTGAGCAGGTCACGAGTTAGCACAGTGAAGGGATTCGGAGGAATCTGCCCAGGTCAGAGAGCCCACGGGACGTACCAGGGACCAGGTGCCGAGCTGTGAGGGGCAGGAGCCGGTGCAGCCAGACTCGCTGCCCTGGGACGTTGGTATGAGTTGTTTTTGTTTCTACTTGAAAGGGAATCTGTCTTTACCTACTGCCTTCAATGCCGGGGTACTTCACACCCACAGGGACCACTTGCCATGTCCACACTTAGGTGTTCAACACAGCTTTGGGGTTCAGATGGTCGCTGTGTGCTAGAGAGTATCCTCTTTCTCAGCAGAACTGTGATAAAGACAGAATTGGGAGCAGGTTCAGATAAGATGCATTTCCCATGGTTTTTAATGAGGACATTGGCCAGAGAGCAGTTAGTCACCAGGACTCTTTTAGACTCAGGGCAGGATCTCAGGCCCATGGCACGTGCCCAGGCGGCCAGGCCCCAGGAACATGTGCCCAGGCTCTCCTCTCCCAGAGAAGCAGCACTGCCCACTCAGCAGAGACAGGGCCTCTGTCTGAGGATGGCAAGCGTGCCTCAGGCTGTGAGATGCGCTAGGAAAACTAAAGTCGCCAGCAAGCTTTTCACCCAGAGTGGTGGGTGGTGGTGACTGACGGCTGGGAGAAGGGCTGGCTGGGCCTGGTGTGGGGATGGAGGCATCAGGCACCCAGGGGAAGGGATGAGCAGGCTCCCAGGAGGAGAAGCAGGAAGAGGCTGGGGGGGTGAGCCCCAGCTGGACAGTGTCCTCAGATCAGGGTCTTTAGCCGAAGCCATGGTCCAGGATCTGACCCTTTCTTGTCAGAACCACTGGGCTTTCACGTCTGTGAGGACAGCCCGGGCCACCGCCAGCAGGTGAGCTGGGCTGAGCCAGGCTGATCCGGGTTGAGCCAGGTTGAGCTGGGCTGGGCTGAGCTGCGCTGCACTGCACTGAGCTGAGCTGAGCTGGGTTGGGCCAACCAGGTGAGCTGGGCTTAGCTGCACTGATCTGAGCTGGGCTGAGCTGGGTTGAGTTGAGCTGGGCTGAGCTAGGTTGAGCTGGGTTGAGTTGAGCTCAGCTGGGTTGGGCCAACCAGGTGAGCTGGGCTGAGCTGAGCTGGGCTGAGCTGAGCTGAGCTGGGCTGAGCTGAGCTGGGCTGGGCTGAGCTGGGCTGGGCTGAGCGGAGCTGGGTGGAGTGGGTGAGCTGGGCTGAGCTGAGATGGGCTGGGCTGGATGGAGTGGGTGTGCTGGGCTGAGCTGGGCTGAGCTGGGTTGAGCTGGGCTGAGCTGAGCTGGGTTCAGCTGGGTTGAGCTGGGCTGAGCTGAGCTGGGTTGAGCTGGGCTGAGCTGGGCTGAGCTGAGCTGAGCTGAGCTGGGGTTGAGCTGGGCAGAGTGGGTGAGCTGGGCTGAGCTGGGGGGAGTAGGTGAGCTGGGTGGGCTAAGCTAGGCTGAGCTGAGCTGAGCTGGGTTGAGCTGGGCGGTGAGCTGGGCTGAGCTTTGCTGAGCTGAGCTGGGCAGAATATGTGAGCTGGGCTGTGGTTGAGCTGGGTTGAGCTGGCCTGAGCTGGGCAGAGTGGGTGAGCTGGGCTGGGCTGAACTGGGCTGAACTGAGCTGAGCTGGGTTGAGCTGGGCTGTGGTGAGCTGGGCAGAGTGGATGAGCTGGGCTGAGCTGGACTGAGCTGGGCTGGGCTGAGCTGGGCTGAACTAAGCTGAGCTGAGCTAAGCTGGGCTGTGTTGAGCTGGGCAGAGTGGGTGAGCTGGGCTGAGCTGAGCTGAGTTGGGCTGAGCTGAGTTGGGCTGAGCTGGGCTGGGCTGGGCTGGGCTAAACTGGGCTATGGTGGGCTGGGCAGAATGGGTGAGCTGGGCTGAGCTGGGTTGAACTGAGCTGAGCTGAGCTTAGCTGGGCTGTGCTGGGCTGAGCTGGGCTGAACTGAGATGAGCGGGGCTGACCTGGGCTCTTTGAGCTGGGCAGAGTGGGTTAGCTGGGCTGGGCTGAGCTAAGCTGAGCTGAGCTGAGCTGAGTTGGGCTGTGCTGGTGGAGTGGGTGAGCTTGGTTAAGCTGAGTTGGGCTGAACTGGGCTTAGCTGGCTGAGCAGATGAGCTGGGTTGAGCTGAGCTGGGCTGGGCTGACCTGGGCTGAACTGAGCTGGGCTGGGCTGACCTGGGCTGAACTGAGCCGAGCTGAGCTAAGCTGGGCTGTGTTGAGCTGGGCAGAGTGGGTGAGCTGGGCTGAGCTGAGCTGAGCTGAGTTGGGCTGAGCTGGGCTTGGCCGGGCTGGGCTGAACTGGGCTATGCTGGGCTGGGCAGAATGAGTGAGCTGGGCTGAACTGAGATGAGCGGGGCTGACCTGGGCTCTTTGAGCTGGGCAGAGTCGGTGAGCTGGGCTGAGCTGAGCTGAGTTGAGCCGGGCTGGGCTGAGTTGAGCTGGGCTGGGCTGAGCTGGTGGAGTGGGTGAACATGGTTAAGCTGAGTTGGGCTGAACTGGGCTTAGCTGGCTGAGCAGGTGAGCTGGGCTGAGAGGGTTGAGCTGAGCTGAACTGAGCTGGGCTGAGCTGGTCTGGGCTAGCCGGGGCTTAACTGGGGTGTGCTGGGTTAACCATGGTGGGCTGAGACTGGGCCAACAGAAGTGAACCCACTGAGCTAGCTTGACTTGGGCAAATTGTTGAGATGCTTTGGGTCCATTTAACCTCCACTGAGGCTGGTGGGTCTAGAAGGACTGAGCTGACCACACTGGACTGTCCTGGTCAACAGTGGGCTGGCCTCAGTGATCTGGTTGTGCTGAGGACTGGGGGCCTGAGTGTGTATCAGTCTTATTGATGACCCCAGACCCCAGGGCAGGCCCAGGTGGCTGAGCCGTGGGCAGTGAGGGTGGGCTGGCAGGGCCAAGCGTGCCCTCTGCTCCACTGTCCCAGAGAGAAGGTGGAGCTGCCCACACCCCGACCAGCATGACGCCTCTCACCCTCCTCTTCTCTGTGTCCTCTCTCGGATCCCCAGAAGCTGAATCTCTCCCGAGAGTCTTCCCCCTGGTGTCCTGCATGAGCTCCCCATCCGATGAGAGCACGGTGGCCCTGGGCTGCCTGGCCCGGGACTTCATGCCCAATTCTGTCAGCTTCTCCTGGAAGTTCAACAACAGCACAGTCAGCAGCGAGAAATTCTGGACCTTCCCTGAAGTCCTGAGGGGCGGCTTGTGGTCGACATCCTCTCAGGTGGTCCTGTCCTCCTCAAGCGCCTTTCAAGGGCCAGATGACTACCTGGTGTGCGAAGTCCAGCACCCCAAGGGAGGAAAGACCGTTGGCTCCGTGAGGGTGGTCACTCAAAGTGAGTCAGGCCCATCCCATGGTTGGGTGTGGGGGAGGGTCCAGGCCCCGCTGACCCCTTGTCCTTCTCTGCAGAACCGGAACCGTTGTCCCCCCTCGTGAGTGTCTTTGTCCCGCCTCGCAACAGCCTCTCTGGTGACGGCAATAGCAAGTCCAGCCTCATCTGCCAGGCCACTGACTTCAGCCCCAAACAGATCTCCTTGTCCTGGTTTCGTGATGGAAAGCGGATAGTGTCTGGCATTTCTGAAGGCCAGGTGGAGACTGTACAGTCCTCACCTGTAACATTCAGGGCCTATAGCATGCTGACCATCACGGAGAGAGACTGGCTCAGCCAGAACGTGTACACCTGCCAGGTGGAACACAACAAGAAAACCTTCCAGAAGAACGCATCCTCCTCATGTAATGCTGGTGAGTGCAGCCCTGGGTGGGGGGGCTCACCCTCAGGTCTGCAGACACTGCCCCAGACGTGCCAGCTGCTCCCTGAGCCTCGGCTTCCCAGAGCGGCCAAGGGCAGGAGGGGCTGTGCAGGGCGGCTGGGGGCCGGCGCCCCTCCAACAAGGCCCCAGGTTCACAGGGGACTCAGCCAAGTGGGCCCTGCTCTTTGGGCGGACCTCTCCCTTCACCTGGTTTCACTCCAAGCAACTCTCTCCCACCTGCAGCACCACCATCTGCCATCGGGGTCTTCACCATCCCCCCATCCTTCGCCGACATCTTCCTCACGAAGTCAGCCAAGCTCTCCTGTCTGGTCACAAACCTGGCCTCCTATGATGGCCTGAACATCAGCTGGTCCCGTCAGAACGGCAAGGCCCTGGAGACCCACACTTATTTTGAGAGACACCTCAATGACACCTTCAGCGCCAGGGGTGAGGCCTCGGTCTGCTCGGAGGACTGGGAGTCTGGAGAGGAGTTCACGTGCACAGTGACCCACTTGGACCTGCCCTTCCCAGAAGTGACCACCATCTCCAAGCCCAAAGGTAGGCCCAGCCCTGCCCCTGCCCTCCACCTCAGACTCTCCCATGGCTTCCGGGGTCTGGGGACAGCAGGCAAGGCCAGGAGAGGACCCACTGCTGGGGTCCAGCCCTGGTGGGTCCAGGGAATTCGAAGGAGAGATGGCATTGGTGATCAGGAAACAACAGCTTATTTAAATGTTATATAAAGATAAAAAGAGTGGTTAAATAAAGATAGCTCAGTGAGAAAATTTAGTGGAGAAAAGAGGCTGAATAATTCAGCCAGAAGGTAAGAGAAAGAATGACAGGGGGAGACCAAATTTAGGTGAACAAGGCCCACACTTTATTTTCCAAAGTAGTTTTTATACCTTAAATGCATAGAGGATAATGGGGGAAGGGGTAGAGTCATGCAGTAAGCAAGGCTTTCTTCCTGCAAACTTATCATATGCCAAAGTTTAGATGATTTGCATCATCTTCTGGCCCGGAGGCCTGTTAACATTTCAAGACCCTTTCTTCAGAAAACTTATTTTTCTCTGCTGCTGCTGCTACTGCTAAGTCGCTTCAGTCGTGTCCGACTCTGTGCGACCCCATAGACGGAAGCTCACCAGGCTCCCCCATCCCTGGGATTCTCCAGGCAAGAACACTGGAGTGGGTTGCCATTTCCTTCTCCAATGCATAAAAGCGAAAAGTGAAAGTGAAGCCGCTCAGTTGTGTCCGACTCTTAGCGACCCCATGGACTGGAGCCTACCAAGCTCCTCCGTCCATGGGATTTTCCAGGCAAAAGTACTGGGGTGGGGTGCCATTGTTCTAAAGTTAGGCACCAGCCTCCAAAAAGTATTAGATAAAGTTGCATTCCTATAGGGCAAAGGTGAGGTGGGCTCAATCAAGAAAAGAATTAACTCAAGGGTCCAAAGTTACAAACACTGAGGCTACTGCTTACATTTCTATACACCAATTATATCAATCAATACACTGCCAAGGACACAGTAGGTAAGGGATATGGAGACTTAGCAGCAAACATTGGCCCACCAAGTGAAAAATCCTTCACCAATACAATTTCTAATCAATCTTTTAACTGCTGAAAGGAATCTGTATTTAGACAGTTTAGAACATCTCATGCCTCTCACAGTTGGGAGGCTCTGAGCAATCACATGTGGCCGGAAAAACCTATTCAGGCAGGCAAGAGGATTTGCAAGAGTTTGTAGGTTGAAACCCTATCACACCCAGGAATTATTAACTGGAGCTGTAAGCCAACTCTTTTTTCAGAGAGAGGTAGTGGGGGACAGCCCCCCATAAAGTCAGAGGTGTAGGTGAGAGCAGAAAATACGCAGACTGGTTTTCGGGGTAGATGCTCAAGAATTTCCAGGTGGGCTCCTGAGGCTCAATCTGGCCTTTGCATATGATAAGCCTCTTTCCTCATGACCTTTGCCATGGGCGGAGCTCGCTCCCAGCAACCCACGTTCCCCGATCTCACCACTGTGCCCCCTCCCCCACCGCAGACGTGGCCATGAAACCGCCGTCCGTGTACGTGCTGCCTCCGACGCGGGAACAGCTGAGCCTGCGGGAGTCGGCCTCCGTCACCTGCCTGGTGAAGGGCTTCGCGCCCGCGGACGTGTTCGTGCAGTGGCTGCAGAAGGGGGAGCCCGTGACCAAGAGCAAGTACGTGACCAGCAGCCCGGCGCCCGAGCCCCAGGACCCCAGCGTGTACTTCGTGCACAGCATCCTGACAGTGACCGAGGAGGACTGGAGCAAAGGGGAGACCTACACCTGCGTCGTGGGCCATGAGGCCCTGCCCCACATGGTCACCGAGCGGACCGTGGACAAGTCCACCGGTAAACCCACCCTGTACAACGTGTCCCTGGTCCTGTCTGACACAGCCAGCACCTGCTACTGATGCCTGCTCAGAGCCCCTAGGTGACCGTCGCTGTGTGTGTGCACGAGTGCAAACTGACCATGTTGATGCGTGAGATGTTGCATTTTATAAAACTTAGAAATAAAAAGATCCATTCAAAAGATGCTGGTTGTGAGTGAGCAAAGCTCTCCCTGCCAGGCCCACGGCTGTCTGCCCTCACCTTGCAGCCCACCCCCACCTCCCAACTCGCTTCCAACCTACGCCCAGGAGCCCTGGTGCTCCTTGTGGGACGCCCACAGTAGGCCGAGCCCATGCTCGCTGTGCCTCTAGTCGCTTCCATGGCCACACTGGGGGCACACGGGTGTGCAACACACACACATGCACACAGTCACATACACACATGCAGAGAGACGCATGTGCACACACACATGCACGGACATGCAGACATGCACGCCATTGGACAGAGATATGGGCACATGTGACACAGACGTGTATGTGATGGACCTGGGTGAGCAGGAACACACAGACATGGACACATGAACATGTGGACGCACAGACACACATGCACACGGGCGCTCACACGCAAGTGCACACAGTCACTCATAGGCCATGCACACGGGCACTCACAGACACATGAGGACAAGCCATAGATGTGTAGACATACACGCACAGATGTACACATGCTCGTGCACACACATAAATACACTGCACACTCCCAGGCTCACACAGATCCCAGCCGTTGCACACCTGTGGTCACTCTGCCCTGTCTGGTGGGGTCCATCTGCACCCCTCCCATGCTCTGCTTGTCCCTCTGTCTCAGCTTGGAGGTGCATCTGGAGGCCGGCCCAGCCTGGACTCCCCCACAGCCAACAGCCCCAGCCTCAGAGCAGGGTGCGCAGAGGGCCACTCTGGGCCTGGCCAGAGGCAGCTCCTCAGGACACTCACGGCCCCTGTCCAGGAGGGATGCTTCTCCCAGTCCAGGACTTGTGAAGGTGGCGGGGCCCCAGCTCTCCCCCTTCCCTGTGAAGAGACAGAGTCAGGCGAGTCCTGACAGAGCGGGCCATGCCTGGGAGGCCCCCCGGAGTAGGCAGCTGCAGGGCCCCCGTGAACCTGGAGTGGTGGGCACTGAGACGACGGGCGAGCGGGCCTGCCCTGCTGACCACACCAGTGCCCCTTCAGGCTGACTCCCGACCTGCCCTGACTCCTGCTCTTTAGGGGCCAAGGGCCCATCAGTGTTGCGGCTGCAGACCTAGGTGACTGTCCTCAGCCCTTGTCCGAGTGTCACTCTCCCTGGGCCTCAGATGTCTATCTGACCTCCTGATCCCACACCTGTGAGTCCTGCAGTCCAGGCCCCAGCCAGGGCCCCACATGGCCTCTCTCGTACGTGCCATGGCTGCAAGACAGAGAGAGATGGAGGCTAGAGGGATGGGCCCCTTGGCACAGGCAGCCATCTGCCCCCAGGGCTGGTCCTCACTGGCTGGGGAGCCCACCCCAAACCCCCAGAGACAGGACACCCCACCACCGCTGTCAGCCCCAAGTGGCCCCGCGTCCTCCAGAGGGGCGAGGACACAGGGCCACTCCCTCACCTCCAGCCCAGCGAGACCCCACCCTTGTGTGTATGTGTGTGCTCTGTCTCGCTCTCCGCCACCCTGGCGCTCCTAGGGCCAGGCACTCAGGCCACTGCTTGGCTCAGCCTCAGCCGCGCTCCGCCCCTGCTGGCTGTGGAATCGGGCGGCCAGGGGCCTACCACGCCTGGCCAAGATGCTGCCTAACAAGGCCCGGAGCTCCCAGCTGCTCCGGGGGTGCAGGGGAGGCAGGCACACGCCTGCTCGCCTGCCTGCTCGCATCTGAAGTCCCCCAGCCCTTCTGGCGGGTCAGGGCAGCCGATGGGGGCCAGGGCGGGCTCTGCGGGCAGCTCAGCCGTGCTGACCACCTTGCCCTATCTCCCACAGAGGGGGAGGTGAGCGCCGAGGAGGAAGGCTTCGAGAACCTCAACACCATGGCCTCCACCTTCATCGTGCTCTTCCTCCTGAGCCTCTTCTACAGCACCACGGTCACCCTGTTCAAGGTAGGCCGCCTGGGCCCAGGGAGGGGGTGAGGCCACAGAGCCCCGGGGCTGCAGACCCCCAGCGCCCCTGCACCCACTCACGCTGTCTCTGTCGCCTGCAGGTGAAGTGACGGCAGCCCAGAACATGGGGTACCAGAGAAGGAACACGAGGGGCTGCCTTGGGGCCGGGTCCCTGGCCTCTGTGGCTTGTCCGCTTGTACTGAAATTTTCCCTGTGTCCTCTCCAGCTTCAGGTTGTAAGAAACTGGCTTTTCTCGGAGTGGCTGAGTGTCATGCCCAAGCGTGGAGCCCGCGGTTATAGGCTCCACCTGGCCCTGCTTTGCAATGTCGCATTTGTGGCCTTGAAATAAACTAGTATAATTTATCCTGTGAAACCGCTTCCTCGTGAAGGTTTTTTCCCCCCAAGCCACACTCCTGTGTGCTGCATATCCTGAGCCCTGAACCCATTACTGACGGGAAAGGGACGTGTGTCTCCTCCCAGGCCAGTGGCGCTACGCTGGGGTGGTGTCCTGGGGCTGGTTCAGATGGAGGAACATGGCCGAGATGCAGAAGATCCCAGGACTGGTTTCCCAAGGTGGCCTGAGCCGGGGCCACTGTGTGCATCTGTGAGGACCCTGCCCCAAGCCCCAAGGGCACCCTGTCCCTCTCTGCCACCAGTCCTAGAATCCCAACCACGGGAGGGCTTGTCCAACCTCGGGTGCGCGTACTGTGTGCTGAAGGGACTCGGGAGGAGGGCCGGTATGTGTCTGCAGGAGCGCGAGACCTCACCTATAGGCCAGAAGACGGTGACTGGAAGGTGAAAGGAAGCCTCAGGTGAAGCTGCAGGGGCGGTGCAGGACTGCAGAGGCACGGAGGAAAGGCCTGGAAAGAGGGGGCAGCTGGCAGCGGGGCAGGGGAGAGGGGAATTAGCCCTCGGAGACAGGCTGTGGGGGTCCAGGTGGGGGCCGACAGGGGCGGCGGCACACTCAGGCCCCGGGGAGGTCCAGGTTAGCTGTGGCAGCAGTGGCCAGGGTAGGGTGGGTGGTGGGATGGGAGAGGACACACCGGGGGCCAGGGGAGGGAGCTGGGTGAGGGAGATCTCCCTCTCCAGGGAGGCAATTTCAGGGGCTGGAAGGGGACCTGGGCTTCCCAGGACGCCTCTCATGGGGCCGCCCAGGGCCAGACAGTGACTGTCCAAGGGAGTGGGAGTGGACCTGGTCCCCAGAGAAGGCCGCCTGCCAGCAGTAGGCTCCTGGAAGGCATTTCTGGTTAAATGGTGTCCTTTGCAGCCCAACCCATCAGGCGGGGGAACGTTTGGTGAGCAGCTCCACAGCAGGCAGGGTGCCTCAGGCTGGGGAGGGGGGCAGCTGCACAGAGGCCGAGGGGCTCAGGCCAGGACCTGTGGGCTTGTCTGGGGGCCTTGACGACAAAGAAGCACAGGCCAGGCGTGAACAACAGGAGCTGGCTCTCTCCCAGCGTGAGGAGGGGCCCAGGGCCCAGGTGTCAGCAGGGCTGGCCCCTTCTGGGGCTCCACGGGGAGTTCGTTCCCTGCTCCTGGCGGTTCTCAGCACCTGTTGGAATGTATTTACTCAGAGCCTATCAACTGCTCACTTATATTCATTTTCAAAGTCGATGTTTAGGAAATTCATTTGTCTCAGGTGCATTTTATCAATGCATTCGTATGCTCTTTAATGAGTTACTCCTTCAAGGTAGTTAGGGTGAGACCGTGCGCACGCCGTGTGCACTGTGAGTGTGCTCACAATCTAGCTGGCCGGCTCCCTCCTGGCAATGAAGCCGCTTTCTCAGTGTGGCTCCTTCACTGCAGAATGTTCAGGGCCGCCGCTCAGGTACTCTTCTCAGGACAGACTTGGGGTGAAACGGGGGCATCCGCCGTGAGTTACTCTGGCTACACTACTAGCTGGGGGACTGAGAGGATGCCCGGTGGGGTGGGAGTCAGCAGGGCCTGGGACCGCCCGCAGCTGGGGACGTGTGGGCCTGGCTTCTGCCACCAGGCCAGTGGGCAGGCCACGAGTTAGTGCAGTGAAGGGATTCGAAGGAATCCGCCCAGGTCAGAGAGCCCACAGGACGTGCCAGGGACCAGGCGCTGGGCTGTGAGAGGCAGGAGCCGGTGCAGCCAGACTCGCTGCCCCAGGACATCTGCACAACCCCCTCAACTTAACATCTGCTTACGTCTTCATAAGCCCAATGTAAGTTGAAAGTAGTTTGAAATTCCATTTAATGTGCTTTGCAGGCCAAACACCAGGGCTTATCTTCACCTGCCTTCAAAGGCTCAGAACACTTACATTAACTGACACTCGGGTAAAATCATCTAACTCAAGCCTTGTGGCTGCTCCATTGCTCAGTCGTGTCCACATTTTTGTGACCCTATGGACTATAGCACAGCAGGTTTTCCTGTCCATCACCAACTCCCAGAGCTTGCTCAAACTCATGTCCATTGAGCCAGTGATGCCATCCAACCATCTCATCCTCTGTCACCCCCTTCTCCTCCCACCTTCAATCTTTCCCAGCATCAAGGACTTTTCCAATGAGTCAGCTCTGCACATTAGGCGGCCAAAGTATTGGCGCTTCAGCTTCAGCATCAGTCCTTCCAATGAATATTCAGGACTGATTTGCTTTAGGATTGACTGGTTTGATCTCCTTGCTGTCCAAGGGACTATTAAGTCTCCTCGAACACCACTGTTCAAAAGCATCAATTCTTCACTGCTCAGCCTTCTCTATGGTCTCACATCTGTACATGAGTACTATGGAAAAACCGTAGCTTTGAATATACAGAACTTGTTGGCAAGGTGACGTCTCCACTTTTAATATGCTGTATAGGTTGGTCAGAGCTTTTCTTCCAAGGTGCAAGCATCTTTTAATTTCATTGCTGCAGTCACGATCTACAGTGATTTTGGAGCCCAAGAAAATAAGTCTGCCACTGTTTATATTTTTTTTCCCCATCACTTTGCCAGGAAGTGATGGGACTGGATGCCATTATCTTAGATATTGGAATGTTGAAATGGGGCCACTTTTTTCACTCTCGTCTTTAACTTCATCAAGAGGCTGTCTCTCTATGTTGGTCAAGTCTGTCCAGGCTCTTCTGACTCTTAGGACATTAGATTCCTTCTTCAACGCCCAGGTCAAGGACAACCTCAGCTGGTACCTGCTGGTTCCTGCATCAAGAGGTAGTGTGTGTGGAGACTGTCATTTCCATCATTAAAGCAAGGAAATTCTCAACACTAGAAGTTTCCCTGGACCTAACAGAGTCGTAACACTGCAGGGAATCTCCCAGCACAAAACCAGAGAGGTGGGCAATCCACAGTCCAGGTGAGACCTGCCCATGGATGTCAAGTTTCAAGAGGAGCACCTTCAGGGTAATTACTACCAATTCCTGGAGGACCAGCAATAACCACTGTGAGGATGAGATCCTGGGGCCACACTCCATGGTGTGTGGGATATAACTCCAGAGACATCCTGGTCTTCAAGGTGAGTGTTCATATTAATCACCTCAGGACACCTGACGGATGAGGGGAAGGCCAACACTAAGAAACGTTAACACATACCCAGAAGGTTCATCAGGCAGAGCCTCCATGGAAGAGGTCTTCCCCCAACTTCTCCTAGGAGGTGAACAGAAATTCTTGTCTACTACAGACCTACACAGGGGGCAGATCTCATGGCTAAGAAAAAAGGACTGCACCGGTGCACTGCAGCCCAGGAGGGAGTAGAACATGGATGAGCCAATACTGGAGACCCTGGCAATGCTCACGGCAGACCCGCTCCCCTGAGTTGTGGGTGTTCAACCTCAATAATGCAGGAATCCCCTAACCACATGTGACCCCCAGGGACCTGGCAGAGGTATAATATGCTGCCTCTTTGAGGAGGGGAGCTAGTGTGCGGAGACCACAGCCAGGCAACATCCAGGAGGCAGGGCTCTGTGGGTCTGGTACCCATGGCCGGAGACAGACTTGCTCACCTTACTACTGGCCTCAGACTCGCTCTCCTGCCTGATCGACCTGGCCAGAATCCCTCTCCTGCTCTTGGGTATCTGACGTGCTCAGGAGTATTTATGAAGTTTCCATCAGAGACTCAGAGCTGGGGGAAGCAGGTTTGTCACAGGGTCCTGCTGGAGGAGACGTGGCTGACTCAGCAGTGGGTCTGTCTCCCCACTGACACCAGGACCTGAGGTCCTCGGGCCGAGGGTCAGGAGGGACGGTGAGAAGCAGGATGGAGTCTGAGGATAGATGCACCCCGAGGCCGTCCTGCTGAAGAGATGTCCTGCCAGGGGACACGCACATGGCTGACCTAGCTTCTCTGCAGGGTGCTGTTGTGGCAACCCACTCCAGTGTTCCTGCCCAGAGAATCCCATGGACAGAGGAGTCTGGTGGGCTGCAGTCCGTGGGGTCTCAAAGGGTCAGACACGACTGAGGTGACAGAGCATGCTCGCCGCCCCATTCCCTGGGTGAGCACTCCCTCAGGGCAGCCTCCCCTGAGTCAGCTGACAAGGGCTCTGCCTCATCCTCCTCCGACGTCTCAGGTGTCTCCTCTCACAGGTGTGGGCACTAGGAGCCCCTCAGGTGTTTGTGCTGTGAGTTGTCAGGGGCGACTGCACTGGTTTCCGACAAGGGGGCTGGTCTGGACCTTCTTGTGGGGCCCCTGCAGGGTCCAGGTGCTACAAGAGCAGGTGAGCCCAGGAGTGAACTGTAGGTGCAGTGCGCATTGAGCCCCATGCTTCTGTGTGCGGCTCTCCTGTGACATGATGTTAGCCCACAGGGGGCTCCAGGAGGCGAAGGGACCCCAAGTCCTCGAGAGTCTCTGGACTCACTGTGAGTGTCACTGCGTCAGTGCACCTGCAGCCCCAGGTAGGCGATGTCCAGGTGTTCTCACAAACTCCTTTCTTGGGGTCTCTCTACAGAGTGCGTGCGTTTATTGAGGCTATTTCTAGAGATGATTAAAGATGCTATTTCTAGAGATGCTGTCTCTAGAAGAATACTCTGAAGATGGAACACAGCCACTTAATACCAGACCAGAAACACTGCTAGGACTGCTCTGTGAGCCCAGGCAGGGGTGCCCAGGACCCCAGTGCAGGGCTGCTGCCCAGGAGCATGTAGGGAGGGGCCAGGAGTCTCAGAGATGGAGTCTTCTCTTTTCCCTGAAAAAAATAACTAGCAGGACAAGGACTGGTGACATTTAATATTGGGGCCTGTTGGGAATACACTGCTCAGTGAGGCAATGAGAAGTACAGGTGTATATGTCTGTTGAGTGTGTGTGTGTGAGTGTGTGTAAGTGTGCATGTGAGTGTGTGGGTGCATATGTGTGTGCATGTTTGTGTGTGTGTATATGAGTGAGTGTATATGTTTGCATGTGAGTGTGTATACGTAAGTGTGAGGGTGTGTATGTGTGCATCTGAGTGTGTGAATGTGTGTGATTCGGTTTGTGACTGTATGTGAGAGTGTGAAAGTGTGAGTGTGTATGTCTGTATGTCTGTGTGGCAGGTGTGTGTTTGTGTAACAAATGTGTATGTGACAAGTGTGTGTGTGTGATTGGTATGTGTGTGACATGTGTGTGTGCCTGTATGTCTGTGTGACATCTGTGTGTCTATGGATCAGGTGTGTGTGTGACAGGTGTGAGTTTGTATGTAGCATGGGTGTGTGTTACAGGTACGTTTGTGATTGTATAACTGGTGTGTGTGACACAGGTGTGTCTGTGTGAGACAGGTGTGTGTTTGTTTAGTGTGTGTGATGTGTGTGTGACAGGTGTATGTGTATGTGTGACAGGTGTGTTTTGTGTGACAGGTGTGTGTGTGTATCTGTATGTCTGTGTGACAGGTGTGTGTGTAATGGTGTGTGTCTTTGTGTGTGTGTGTGTGTGTGTGTGTGTGCGCAACAGATGAATGTCTGTGAATACCCAGTGGCGGCTGACTTTGGGGAAACACACTGATTAGAGGTGAAGATGTCTCTGTGGCACTAAAGGCTGGTTCACGACAGAGACTGTGTCCTGTGGGGTGGGTCCTACACTGGAAGAGCTCTGTGTGCACAGGGGTCAGGGACCTGGCAGGACACACACCCTCAAACAAGAATGAGGACACGGACACACACCCACTGAGCATAGCCATGGATCATAAGTCTGCTCCTTCCTAATATCACCCATGTATTGAGTGTAAAGATTTCAGCCTCTAGAACATGCAGGTGACCTGAGGTGTCCTAGGTTAAATATGGATATTCTGAGCCCTGAGAACATCACCCAGAGCAACACCGGCTCTGCACAGCAGTCCTGGGAGCACAGCCCTCACCAGGGACTGGAGCTGGAGAGTCCTCCTCCTGGTGGCCTTGGCTCCAGGTCAGGGTCATCCCGGTGCTGCGGTGAAGGAAGGGACAGGGTCCAGTCAAGGGGGTTCATGCACTTCTGTCCCCTGTCCACAGGTGTGCACTGCCTAGTGCAGCTGGTGCAGTTGGGGCTGAGCTGAGGAAGCCTGGGGCATCAGTGAAGGTGTCTGCAAGGCTTCTGGATACACCTTCAGCGACTACTACATGCACTGAGTGCGACAGGCCCCTCAGCAAAGGCTTGAACGTATGGACAGATTGAAAGCAAAGATGGTGGAGCAAAGTATGCACAGAAGTTCCAGGGCAGAGTCACGTTGGCTGCAGACATGTCCACCAGCACCGCCTACGTGGAGCTGAGCAGTCTGAGGTCTGAGGACACAGCTGTTTATTACTGTGTGAGACACACAGTGTGAGAACCCACATCCTGAGGGTGTCAGAAACCCTGAGGGGCAGGGCGGCTGTGCTGGGGCTGATGATGACAAAGACGATAGGGTTGGGGTCCTGAGAAAAGTGGGTACAAACATGTATTCACTGTTACGGGAGTGTGTTCTCTGTCAGAGGGGTGTGCTCATTCTCAGGGAAGTGTGTTCCGTGTCAGAAGAGTGTGTTCCCTGCCAGAGGAATGTGTTCTCTGTCAGGAGTGTGTTCATTTTTGGAGGCGTGTGCTCACTGTAGCAGGAGTGTGTTCAATGTCACAGGAGTCTGAGGAGTGTGTTCACTGTCAGAGGTGTGTGCTCACTGTTACAGGAATGTTTTCCATACAATAGATTGTCAGAGGAGTGTGTTCTGTACAGTAAACATTCTGTAAGCAAAATATCAGCACTGCAGGGAAAGCATTGGTGCACTCTACAGACATGAGCCCCTGTGAGGTCTCTGTGCGGACCTGAGTCTTTGCCTCAGAGCCATGGCTCCATCCCACGTCAAGTCCAGCTTCATCTCCATGCAGATGTGTTAAGTCGTCTGCAGGTGGTTGAGCCTTTTGCAGCCCCGCCCAGGAGTGAACAAACACCCCTTTTGCTCTATGTCATGTGGAGGACCTGGTATGTTCTGGGTCCCAGCCATTCTAACTGTGCAGTGGTACCTCATGGTCCTTTAAGCATGAGGTCCCTGAAGGCTCGTGATGTGGAAGGTCTTTCCAAGTGCTCACGTGTCAGCTGTCCATCTGTGGGGGCAAGTTCAGACCTCACTCATTTTCACTGGGTTGCTTACCTTCTGTTGTTCAGTTATGAGTGTCCACATGCATTCATAGCACAAAGTTCTTACCAAATATGCTATTTATAAATGTATCTTTCCAGCCTGTGGCTTGCCATTAGATTCCCTTAACAGTGAGTTCAGAAAACAAGTGCTTTTCATTGTGATGCTCTCCAATTTTGGAGAAGGCAATGGCACCCCACTCCAGTATTCTTGCCTGGAAAATCCCATGGATGGAGGAGCCTGGTGGGCTGCAGTCCATGGGTTCGCTAAGAGTAGACACGACTGAGCAACTTCACTTTCACTTTTCACTTTCATGCATTGGAGAAGGAAATGGCAACCCACTCCAGTACTCTTGCCTGGAAAATCCCATGGATGGAGGTACCGGGGCCAGCCCCACTTGGATCCAGGGATTCCCTCAGGAGGACAGTGCTGGTGATTAGAATAGCAAAGCGTGAGAGATTTTAGAGGCTCATTAATAACTGATTTACACGGGAAATCAATAAAGTTCGTGACACCGAACTTGCTCTGGCTACGGAGGCCGCAGGCACCCTCTCGAATAGCGGAAGGTGCCCCACCTTGGGCACCTTCTCATGTGGGTCTTAGAAGCCCAGGCAAATAAGTAGTCCCAGAGGACCCCCATGCTCCAATATTTTGGCCTGAAAGGCTAGAGAAGAAAAGGAGAGAAAAGGAAGCAAGAAAGTTCGACACGGGGAGACCAAGCTTTGAGCAAGGCCCGTAGCTTTATTTTCAAAGGGAGCTGATACACCCTAAGTTGTGCATAGAGGATAATAGGGGGTGTGAAATCATGCAAAGTCAGCAGTCTTTGATCCTTATCGAAACCAGGCTTTCTTTTCTGCAAATTTATCGTATACAAACGGCTTAGGTGATTTACATCATCTTCTGGCCAGAAGGCCTGTTAACATTTTATGACTCTGATAAAGGTTTATCAACCATAAGACTTATTTTCTCTAAGAGTAATTATTTTAAAGTTTGGCGCCATCCTCCGAAGGTGTTAGATAAAGTCGCATTCCTACAGGGCAGAGGTGCAGTGGGTTTGCAACAAGGAGAGAATTTATTACCTTCAGGGTCTAAAGTTGTTAGCGCCAAGGCCACTACTTATTTTTGCTATGTACCAACTATATTAATAACACACTTTGAAGCAAACGATGCAGGGGGTGTGGAAACTTGGCAGCAAGCATTGGCTCAGCAGTGAAATCTTCTACTAGTTCTAACAGTCTCTAACTCTCTGAGAAGCGCTATACTATTTGAATATCCTAAGCTTCCCGCGCCTCTCGCAGTTGGGAGACTGTAAACAATCGTACACACAGCTGTAGGAGTCCGGGTAAACCTGTCAGGCAAGTTAGAGAGCCCTCTTCAGGGTTTGGATTGAAACACTCCTATTATGCCCAGGAGGCTAATTAGCTAGAGCTCTAAGGTGATTTCCTTCAGAGAAAAGGTGGTCGGGGAGAGCCCCCCGTGACTGTCAGAAGAGTTGGTGAAAGTCTCGAAGAAGTAAAACAGACAGACTCTGGTTTTGGGGTAGACGCTCAGGCAGGCCCAGAGGGGCAGCCCTCGAGTTCTGGCTCGCCTTGCCCACCAGAACTCTCCCACGTGAACTTGTCGTGGGTGGGGACTCCCGTGCTGGCTCCCAGCATGGAGGAGCCTGGTAGGCTGCAGTCCATGGGGCCGCTAAGAGTCGGACACGACTGAGCAACTTCACTTTCACGTTTCACTTGTCACTGGTGACAGTTTTGGCCGGAAGTGCTAGAGGGTCAGCCTCACCAGCCCGCAGCCCCCCAGGCCCCTCCAGAGACACGGAGCCCTCAGAGAGGACAGAGTCCTGACCCAGTCCCTGCTCCCTTGTGGCCAGTGGCCACAGTAGCCTCGTCACTCACACATGGCCACACTTCCTGGTCCCTCTTAAACCAGAGTCGCGGGCACCCGCTCCCGCTTCTCCCGTGGCACAGCTGTCGCCTCTGTGCGGGGGGCACTCAGCTCTCCCCTGAGTTACAGTGACTGAATCAGCCTGTTTCCACCACTTCCATGGTAAAGGCCCCTGGACAGTAACTGTGTGAACAGCTAACCTGGACAGTGAACACACAGCCCAGGGCCATCTGCCCCTCGCAGGCCGGCCCTCAGGTCAAGCCCAACTGGGGCTGGGAGGCGGCAAGCCAGGCCCTGACTCACCTGGACGTCCAGCCTCCCTGGGCAGCAGGTGGCCCCTGGCAGGCTCCATGAGGGTCCTTAGAAGGACGTGCACTGGAGCCAGGGAAGAGGGTAGGGAAGGCCGGTCACCAGAGACTTCCCAACCAACGTCGGAAACAGCACGTCACGGCTGGGGCGGGCCATCTGCACCCGAAGCTGGGAGGGGAGGGCCCCCCACAGCCATAGACTGGATCCGATCTCTCATCCAAGCAGCCATCCCCCGGCTCCAGGTGGCTGACGCATGTGCCAGGTGTCAGCCCAGCCACCATCAGCAACTTCCAACAGATGTGAGCTGAGGGCCAGGGATGCTAGCCCTCACTAGTCAGGCCAGGGACAGGGAAACTCTGCAAGGGGCCCACAGGGCAGCAAGGACACAACCAGAACCCCTGAGCCGAGCGGACTGCCCGTGGGACCCATAGGCAGATCTCAGTGGGCCCCAGACCCAGAGAGGGAGTGCCAACCCCCGAGCCACACAGACTGCCCGTGGGACCCATGGACAGATCTCAGCAGGCCCCGGGCCCAGAGACAGGGTGCCACCGCAGAGCCACGCAGACTGCCCGTGGGACTCATGGGCAGATCTCAGCAGGCTCCAGGCCCAGAGAGGGGGTGCCAAACCCCAAGCCACGCAGACTGCCCGTGGGACCCATGGACAGATCTCAGCAGGCCCCGGGCCCAGAGAGGGGGTGCCAAACCCCAAGCCACGCAGAGTGGCCATGAGACTCATGGGAAGATCTCAGCAGACCCCAGCCCCAGATAGGGCTGCCTCTTCACCCATGGGCAGATCTCAGCAGGCCCCAGGCCCAGAGCGGGGCTGCCTTGTCACCCAGGGAGGTTTGGGTCAGACTCACCCTGCACCCTGCTCACCCCCGGGGTTCAAAGCAAAAACCATTGGAAACACAGCGTCCCCACCTCAGAGACAGCTCAGTACACCTGGGCGGCCACACACACACAGCTGGGTATGGAGGATTTTGCAGGTGTGCGTGTCACCGTGAGAATACCGTGATGATGGTTACTGATACACCCAGAGTGACTCAGGCCCTGACACAAAGCCCGACCCGCACACAGGTGTGGAGCTGGGCAATGCGTCCCCAGGGGCACTGGGCTCCCAAGCAAGGTGCCTCCCCCACCAACTCAGGACAGTGAGCCAGAAGGGATGTGTGGGCATGGGCCCTGGGCTCGGCCCATGGCCAGGGGACAGGGAAGGGCCCGGGGTCCAGGCCATCTACCGAGAGCAGTGAGCAAAGGTGGTTGAGGTCCCAATGAGGCAGCCGTCCCAGGGAGCCCCTGACCCCTCCCCAGGACCAAGACTCCCCAGGACCAAGACTTGCCAGCAGGACAGGGGTCCCGGCAAAGGGCCAGCCTCCAGCCCTGGCAGCACGCACCCCCTGCAGGCGAAGGGGCACCTCTCGATGCCCCGGGGTGTTAGGGGGAGACCAGATCCAGAGGACTGTCCACATTCCTGCAGGGACTCTGCTGGACAAGCCAGAGCGTCCAGGCCTGATTGCAACCCATCACCCAAAATCAGTGTGGAGGGGGGGTCACTGAGGGCCTCAGAGGGTGGGTCTCAAACATGCTCCAAGGCCTGGAGCCATGAGGGCACAGAAGGCATGAACCGACTGTGGAGGAGGGCCCTGCCCCTCAGCGAATGCACTCATCCTGGGCCGTTGGGCCCCCGGGGTCAGAGCAGGGACGGATGCAGGGTTGGGGGACGCAGCTCCCTGCACCTGCTCCCAGTCCCGCTGGAGGCACGAGGATGAGCAGCTCAGCGCTAGCCCTCGGGGCTGGGCCAGCAAAACTGGGCCTGGACTCCCAGGACGGGCAGCAGCAGGAATGACCCTGCTCTGCGCCTGGGTTTCCTGGCGGGAGGGGCCTGCTGGCCTGAGGCCTGGCCTTGTGCAGGCCTGAGGCAGGCTGGGCCTCTGAGGGGAAGCCATGGTCTCAGCCACTCATAGTGACGGCCACAGGTGGGAAGTGGGCCAGGATCAGACTCAAAGACCCACACTCCTGGGTCATGTCCTGCCCGACAGCCCAACCTCCTCACAGAGGCCCCGGCCTGGGGCCCAATGGGGATGCTGGGCAACCCTGGGTCACCGCAGAGCTGAGGGGAGCAACACCACGAGAGAAGATGTAGCCATACCGGCCCCCTAGGTACCCGACCCCGGGCCAGAGGTCAGAGAGCAGAGTGTAGCCCGGCCCACACCGCCTCACCTGGGGTGAGCCAGTAGCGCCCAGCAGTGCCTCGTCTCCAGGTTCTGGAGCTGGGCAAGTCACGGGGTCTCTCCGCCCAGCCCTTGGACCTGTGACAGCAGACCCTGTGCCTCCACGGCCATCCTGACAAGCGTCTGTTGCCCCAGCTCCCTCCTGGGTCCATCTGGAGCCCACCCAGACTTCCTGCGCTACACCTTTGCCCTCCCAGCCCCTCCCGCAGACTGCACACTGCAGACCCCAATGCCTGTCTCAGCAACTGGACACACATCTGGTCCCAGGGCAGCTCCTGCCTCCTCTGAAGCCCCAGTGACCTCCAGTGTGTCCAGACACCTGGCTCCTCCTTGGCCTAAGAAGGACCTCCCTCTGCCCCGGCCTTCATGGATGGCAACCACGGCGACTGCCCAGATGGCAACCAGGCCCAACTGGTGGCCACCCCCACACCCTCAGGGCCCCACACTCTGACCCCAGGATTGGCAGCTTGCTCCTAGAGTCTGGAGCCCTCAAGGCCACTAACCTCTGGCATTCGGGCCTGGAGAGATGGGCCCCTGCAAGCTGGGAGAACCCCAAGACTGAAGGCACACAGGCTGTGGGGACCTGCAGGGCCATCGTGGCCTAGGGGCAGTGCTGGGGCCCAGCCCGAGGAAACCAGGAGGGTCAGCCTGGCACCCAGAGGCCCTGGTCGGGGGCCAGTGCCTGAGCCCACACAGAGCCGGAGCCAGAACCTGAGGGAGCTGATCAGCGGGCAGCCGCCCCCATCCCCAAGGACGCCGATCAAGGAGCCCCAGGCTGGGCTCCAGGGACGTGACAAGGAGGCCCCTCATGCTCACATCCACCCTCCCCAAGGGGGCTCATCGGCACCATCCACGATGGGCACTGCAGGCTTGGGCCGGGCCTCCGCAGCCAGAGGGAGAGGAGGCCGGGCGCCCGGGAGGCAGGTGGGCAGCTGTGTGCATCGCTCCAGGGCTGGGCCCTGGCCACCCCTCCCCTCCATCCTCGCTGCCTCCACATTCTTGGCCTGTGCTAAGAGCTCCCTCGGGGAGGGGCGGTCACGGAGGATTTGGCAGAGGGTGCCTCGCCCTGAGACTGAAGTGGAGGTTACCACTGTCTGCGGTGCACATAGCTGCGGGCCCATCCCCACGACTCCAGGGCACGGTCCTGCCCCGTCCAGCTCCCGCGCTGCACCTAGACAGATGGGGTGGCCAGGACACCTGGGCTGGGCAGGGGAGCTCAGCAGTAGATTCCTTCCTCCCACCTGCTGCCTGCCCCCCGAGGAGCAGGCTAGAGGGAGACAGCAGCTGAGGTCTCCCATGGAGGGGACAACAGCTCAGTGGCCCGACCACAGCCAGAGCCCCACATGAGCCCACTGTACCCCTGCCCTCAGGCCCCCTTCAGCCGGCAGGGTGACCACAGCTGGGGTCAGACCCCTGCACCAGGATGGGGGCCAGCTCCAAGGGGGCCCAGAGCCTCAGGAGCTCGGAGTGCGGCCGACGGGACATCAGACTGGGGCTGAGAGAGCCACTCAGCCATAGCCTTACACCTGACGAGGGCCCTCCACGGCCGCAGAGTGGGCTGGGGACCGGACCCTCAGACCCTCCCCACCACGGGGCCCGCCTAGACCTGGACCAGCTGACAGCTCCCAAGGGCTCCACGCCCAGCAGACAAGGCCAAGAGGGCACTGAAGGCCAGCAGCCCGGGTTTCTGATCCCAGTGGTGTCATGGTGTGTTCTGATGATTCTGGTTATAGTTTTTGTGCTTATACAGTGACACTCTCAGGGTCAGAAACACCCGCCCCGAGGTCCCAGAGCAGGGAGCCTGTCCTCCAAGACCGGGGTACCGCCCTGCCCTGCTGACCATCGGACTCCACCCTGCACGCCGCATCCCTGCTGTCTCACGGCAGCAACAGCCTGAGGAAGGGCGCTGGGCGAGGAGCTGGGCTGCTGGGACTCAGACAATAAGACCACCAGCAGTTTCCAGCCCCCTGACCCCAGAGGAGCTTGTGCAAGCTAGAGGCCAGCTGGGGACCAGACCCTCAGAACCCTGCCCACCACGGGGCCTGTCCAGACCTGGACCAGCTGACAGCTCCCGAGGACTCCACGCCCACCAGATGAGACCAAGGGGGCGCTGAAGGCCAGCAGCTGGGGTTTCTGCTGCCGGCTGTGTCACGGTGTGTTATAGAAATAGATATAGATATGGAAATTATGGTACCACAGTGATACTCTCACTCTCTGTCAGAAACCCCCGCCCCTGAGGGTCCACAACCAGGGATCCTGTAGGCTGTGTTGGGGGCACCGCCCTGCCCTCCTGACCATCAGACTGCATCCTACACGCCCTCACCCTGCTCACTCAGGAAAGCAACAGCCTGAGGAAGGGTCCTGGGCCAGAAGCTGGGCTGTGGAGACCCAGACAGGAGACCCCCAGCAGGTTCCTGCCCCCTGACCCCAGAGGAACTTCCACAGGCCTGAGACAGGCTGGGGACTGACCCTAAGTACCCTCCCCCACAGGGGCCCCTTCAGACCTGGACCAGCTGACATCTCTTGAGGGCTCCACGTCCACCAGACGAGACCAAGGGGCGCTGACGGCCAGCAGCTAGGGGTTTCTGATGCCGGCTGTGTCATGGTGATGATATGATAGGTATGGTTGTAGTTACTGGTATGGTATTGCTACCACAGTGACACTCTCACCGTCAGAAACCCCTGCCCCGAGGTCCCAGAGCAGGGAGCCTGTCCTCCAGGTCCGGGTCACCACCCTGCCCTCCTGACCATCAGACTGCACCCTGCACGCCCTCACCCTGCTGTCTCAGGGCAGCAACGGCTGAGGAAGTGTCTTGGGCCAGGAGCTGGGCTGCAGAGATGGATACAGGAGACCCACAGCAGTTCCCAGCTGCCTGACTCCAGAGGAGCTTGTGCAGGCTGGAGGCCGGCTGGAGACCGACCAGACCCTCAGAACCCTTCCTGCCACGGGGCCTGTCCAGACCTGGACCAGCTGACAGCTCCCGAGGACTCCACGCCCACCAGACGAGACCAAGGGGGCGCTGAAGGCCAGCAGCTGGGGTTTCTGCTGCCGGCTGTATCACGGTGGTGTTATAGTGGTTATGGTTGTTGGGGTAGGTTATAGAAATGCTGATTATGGAACCACAGTGATACTCTCACTTTCAGAAACCCCTGCCCCTGAGGTTCCACGACCAGGGATCCTGTAGGCTGTGTTTGGGGCACCGCCTGCCCTCCTGACCATCGGACTGCATCCTGCACGCCCTCACCCTGCTGACTCAGGGCAGCACCAGCCTGAGGAAGGGTCCTGAGCCAGGAGCTGGGCTGCGGAGACCCAGACAGGAGACCCCCAACAGCTTCCCGCCCCTGACCCTGGAGGAACGAATGCAGGCATGAGGCAGGCTGGGCCTCTGCTGGGACGCCATGGTCTCAGCTACTCATACCACCTGTCATGGGCGGACAATGGACCAGGATCAGACTGAAAGACCCACACTCCTGGGTCTTTCTGCCCGGCAGCCCAAACTCATCACAGAGGCCCTGGGCCTGGGGTACATGGGGAATCCAGGCAGCCCTGGGTCACCACAGAGCTGAGGGGAGGACTCCGCGAGAGGAGATGTAAAATGAACCGGCCCTCAGGTACCTTACCCCTGGGCAGCAGAGCGCTGCCCAGCCTGCACCGCCTCAGACCTGGGGTGAGCCAGCAGCGCCCAGAGGTGCCTCCTTCAGGTCCTGGAGCTGGGAGAGTCATGGGTCCCGACTGTGTCCCCACCCTCCTCCATGTCTCCAGAGTCACCGACCAGAGCTGCCCCCACTGTCCCGAGCTGCCCAGGGTGGTGTACAGTCCCTGCAGACACCGCATAGACACCCAGGAGGCTCAGAGCCACACTGTCCACAAGTGCCCACCAGGACCACAGCCCCCCATGCCCTGCCTGCTGCCCAGGGCTGTCTGCAATGCTGGCTCACAGGGAGCAGACCGGGAGGACTCCATGAGGGGCAGGATCAAGGCACACTCAGGCCCTGATTCAGGAGGGGCCCCGGGAAGCCCACCCCAAAAGAGGTCCTCAGGCCCTCCTCCCAGGCACGGGGGAGCCCCAGGGCCGTCTGCTCCTGGGGGACAGTCTCTCACACAGGTCCTCCTCAGGAGCCCTGCAGCATAGCCTCTCCGGGTATTCACACCTCTTCCCCAGGTCTGGGGTCTCGGCCACCCCAGGCAGCCATGTTACCCCAGCCCACAGCAGGACCCCCAGAAGTCTGTGGGCCTGGTGGGCTCTATGTTCTGGTGTGTCCACAGCCTGGGCCTGCCTGCCATCACCCTGAACCTGTCTGCAAAAGGAACTGGACCCCGCTCGGGGGAGGGGTTCAGGGCGGCACTCACCAAGCTCCTTTCCTGGGAGCGGGCCATGTGCCAGAGCTCAAGGCCAGCGCTGGTCTCTTCAGGGAGGTGGCTTGACACAGCTGGGCACCCCAGCAGCCTCTTCTCTTTGTGGCAATGCCTCACCCCACCACTGCCCCCAGACAGGAAAGCCCTTAAGCCCGAAGCAAGCTCCAGTGACAGCTGCTCTCTGAGTCTGACTGCAGAGCCCCTTCCTGCCTGGCTTCCTGCCCTGCCCCACCTCACACACAGGCTTGGAGGTGCACAGAGAGTTCTAGCAGAGAGCCGGACTGCCCTGCCCAGAGGCAGGGTGCCCTCCAGTTCTTCCCTCGCTCACCCTCCCGGGACCCTGCACAGGGCCTGGGCGGGGGCCACAGTGAGGTGCAGGCCTCGCTGCATTCCATGAGTGAAGACGCAGAGAATGGCAGGGAGGCCGGGTCTCCCTGCTCAGGCTGGTCTGGAGTCAGTCAGGGTGACTTCCCGGAGGAGGGGGCACTTTCAGCTACAGTTGGAGGGAGGAGCATCTAGGACTCGGTGACAGGACACAGGGGTGCACAAGGGCACCCCACGACCCTGCCTGCACCGGCCAGGGGAGGGCGAGGAAACAGCTCAAGGTCTGGAGGCTCAGGGCTCTGACTCCCTGCACTCAGCCAGGAAGGGCTCCAGCAGGCGGGGGCTCCTTGGCCCCAAAGCTCTCAGTGCTCCTGACCCTGCGCAGTGGGGAGGGCCTGAGGGTCATGCAAAGGCCCCCCACACCTGCTCCAGGTCCCTAAGATCCACACACAAAGCTCTAATCCCCAGGGTCAGCCAGAGTCTCACTGAAATGCAGAAAGCGGTGCAGCAGTCGGGGCAGGGGGCACCCAGGAGACCCCATGGTCCACAATGCTGGGGACCCTAGAGAGCCCTGACAGCTCCCTCCCTGGTCACACTGCCATCCACCTGGAGCTCGACACGGACCGCTGGGAAAGCCCTCCCTGGACCCTGAGAGCCGCTGTTCCCCTCGCTGTCAGTCACCAGCATGCACACCCTCAGGTCCTGGCTGCTCACAGGCCCCGGCCTCCTCTCCCTCCAGCCTGGCCCAGGCCAAGTGCCAGACACTGCCACACCCACGGCCCCACCTCCGGGATCACACTCTGCCCGCCCACTCCACTCTCCAGTTCCATCCTTACAGTCCCCTGACCCCCAATCCTGCACCTTTATCCTCCCCACCCCACCCCCTCAGTTTTCCCTCCATGAACCCCCTGCACTGCTACTCCCCTCTGTGCCCTGGCCCTGGGGTCTCCTCACCCAACTAGGACAACCCAACACCACACCCAAGCCCCGAGCCCCCTTCTGCCCATCACGCCTATGAGGGACACCTCCACCCACAGCTCCTGTCCTTCATCTCTGGGGCCGATCTTCCTCACATCCACCCAACACCCATCCTCCCCTTGTCCTTCCCAGTGCAGCCCGGGCCCCTCTGTCCCCAGAGGCATCCACGTGACCCTTGTATTCACTGTGAGATGCACCAGGGTCCAAGGGCAGGGCTTCCAGAGTGCGGCTCACTCTCTGCCCATCCGGGGATGCAGATGCAGTATCTGGGATGAGCAGCCCATTTGCCCACCAACTAAGGACAGCAGAGGAGAACTCAGACACATCCTTGGTCCCAGTGGTGAAGAATTGATGCTTTTGAACTGTGGTGTTGGAGAAGACTCTTGAGAGAATCCCTTGGACTAAAAGGAGATCCAACCAGTCCATTCTAAAGGAGATCAGTCTTGAGTATTCATTGGAAGGACTGATGCTGAAGCTGAAACTCCAATACTTTGGCCACCTGATGCGAAGAGCTGACGAATCATTGGAAAAGCCCCTGATGCTGGGAAGGATTGAAGGCATGAGAAGAAGGGACAACAGATGATGAGATGGTTGAATGGCATCACTGACTCAATGGACATGAGTTTGAGCAAGCTCCAGGAGATGGTGAAGGACAGGGAAGCCTGGCGTGCTGCAGTCCATTGGGGTCGCAAAGAGTCAGACACGACTGAGTGACTGAAGAAACTGCACATGACTTCAAAATAAGCAAAGCAGCACCTACACATGATCAGACCAAATGGAAGAGGTGAGGAATTGGGCCCTATTTCCTTATAAAAAAATTCTGTCAGTGCCCATAAAACTGTGTTGAAGGGAAAATGTGATCCAAGAATTTTATGCCCTCCAAAAAAGCAACTAGTATTGAAAAATATTTTCCACAGGCATCAACTTGGGAGAGTGTCTCCTTGAGGTCCTTCACAATTGAATGAATTTTATATTTATGTGTATATATATAGAGAGAGAGTTTTAAGAAAATATAATATTATCCTCAATAGTCTGTATTGTTCCTATTGAATATATATGCATATGTCCCTGCATACACATATATTTCATATTCATATGTATAGTATTGTTCAGTTGCTAAGTTGTGTCCGACTCTTTGTGACCCCGTGGACTGTAGCCCCCAAGCTCCCCTGCCCTTCACGATCTCCCAGACCTAACTCAAATTCAAGTCCACTGAGTCAGTGATGCTCTCTAACCGTCTCATCCTCTTACGCCCCTATTTCTTTTTGCCTTCTGTCTTTCCCAGCACCTGAGTCTTTTCGCTGACTCTTGGCATCAGGGTTACAAAGTAGTGGAGCTTCAGCATCAGTCCTTCCAATGAATAATCTGGGTTGATTTCCTTTAGGAAGACTGCTTGGATCTCCTTTCACTCCAAGGGACTCTCAAGAGTCTTCTCCAACCCGCAGTTCAAAAGCATCAATTCCTCAAAACTCAGCCTTTTTTGTGTGCAACTCTCATTTCTGGGCATGACTACTGGAAAAGCCATAGCTTTGACTACATGGAACTTCTGGCAAAGTGATGTCTCCTTTTAATATGCTAAGTTTGTCATAGCTTTCCTTCCAAGGAGCAAGTGTCTTTTAATTTCATGGCTGCAGTCACTGTCTGCAGTGATTTTGGAGCCCAGGAAAATAAAGTCTGTCACTGCTTCCACTTTTTCCCTTCTATTTGCCATGAACTGATACTACCAAATGCCATGAGCTTAGTTTTTTGAATATTGAGTTTCAAGCAGCTTTTTCTTTTAATTTTTTTAAAATTTATTTTATTTAACTTTACAATATTGTATTGGTTTTGCCATATATCAAAATGAATCTGCCACAGGTATACATGTGTTCCCCATCCTGAATCCTCCTCCCTCCCCATACCATCCCTCTGGGTCGTCCCAGTACACCAGTCCCAAGCATCCAGTATTGTGCATCGAACCTGGACTGGCGACTGTTTCATATATGATATTATATTTCCTTCTCCTTTTTCACCATCATGAAGAGACTAGTTCTGCCTCGAGTTTCTGCCATTAAAGTGGGATCATCTGTGTATCTGAGGTAGATATTTCCCCAGAAATCTTGATTCCAGCTTGTGATTCATCCAGTTCAGCATTTCACATGATGTACTCTGCATAGAATTTAAATAAGCAGGGTGACAATATACAACCCTGTTGTACTCCTTCCCCAATTTGGAATCAGTCTGTTTTTCCAAGTCGTGTTCTAACTGTGGCTTCTTGACACACATACACACTTCTCACAAGATAGGTAAGGTGATCAGGTTCTCCTATCTCTTTAAGAATTTTCCATGTTTGTTGTGATCCACACACTCAAAAGTTTTATCATCATCAATAAAGCAGAAGTAGATGTTTTTCTGGAATTCTCTTGCTTCCTCCATAACCGATCAAATGTTGGCAATTTAATCTGTGGTTACTCTGCCTTTTCTAAATGCAGCTTTTACATCTGAAAGTTCTCAGTTCACATTCTGTTGAGGTCTAGCTTGAAGGATTTTGAGCGTTACCTTGCTAGCATGTGAAATGAGCACCCGTGTACAGTGACTGGAACATTCTTTGGCATTGCCCTCTTTAGGTGCCGGGAGCCGAGGAGCTCAGCCCATGGCAAAGGTCATGAGGAAGGAGGCTGGGCATATGCAAAGGCAGGATTGAGCCTCAGGAGTCCCCCTGGAAGTTCTTGAACATCTACCCCCAAAACCAGAGTCTGCCTACTTTACTGCTTTGTGCTCTCACCTACACCTCTGACTTTATGGGGGGCTGTCCTGGGCGTGACAAGAGTGTTTTAGTTCACAACCTTGAGAGGCATGAGATGTTCTAAACTGTCTGAATACAGATTCCTTTGAGCAGTTAAAAGATTGATTAGAAATTGTATTGGTGAAGGGTTTTTCACTTGTTGGGCCAATGTTTGCTGCTAAGTTTCCGTATCCCTTACCTGCTGTGTCCCTGGCAGTGTATTGATTAATATAATTGGTGTAAGTAGTAGCTTTAATGTTTGTAACCTTGGACCCTTGAGTTAATTCTTTTTCTTGTTATAGCCCACCACACCTTAGCCCTGTAGGAATGCAACTTTATCTAATACTTTTGGAGGGTGGCACCTGACTAATCACCTTTAGAGAAAAATAAGTTTTCTGAAGAAAGGGTCTTAAAATGTTAACAGGCCTCCGGGCCAGAAGATGATGCAAATCACCTAAATTTTGCATATGATAAGTTTGCAGGAAGAAAGCCTGGCTCACTGCATGACTCTACCCCTTCCCCCATTATCCTCTATGCATAACTTAAGGTGTAAAAACTACTTTGGAAAATAAAGTGTGAGCCTTGTTCACCCAAACTTGGTCTCCCCATGTCATTCTTTCGCTCACCTTCTGGCTGAATTATTCAGCCTCGTTTCTCCACTGAATTTCCTCACTGAGCTATCCTTATTTAACTATCTTTATATCCTTAATTAACGTTTAAATAACCAATTGTTTCCTGATCCTCGAGGACATCATCCCCACTTCAAGTTCCCTGGACCCACCGGGGCTGGACCCCGGCACTTAGGGATTGGAATGGAAACACCACTTCCAGTCATGTGATCACTGCTGAGTTTTTGAAATTGGCCAACACATTGAATGCAGTCCCTTAACAGCATCATTTTTTAAGATCTTAAATAGCTGGGCTGGAATTCTGTCACCTCTACTAGATTTGCTCCTCATAATTCTTCCTAAGGCCCATTTGATTTCACGTCCCAGGATATCTGGCTCTAGGGGAGTGACCACACCATCTTGGTTATACAGGTCACTAAGGCATCTTTATATAGTTCTATGTATTCTTACACTTCTTCTTAATGTCTCCTGCTGCTGTTAGGTTTTATTTGAGATTTTTCTTATTTTTCTATGAAGGCTGAATCACTAGGAACTCCCTCTAAAAACTGCCTTTGCTGTATCCCATAGACTTTGTGTGTGGTTTTGTTGTCTTTTGTCTCAAGATATTTTCCATTTCCACTTTGATTTCCTCGTTGACTCGTTGGTCTTGTAGTAGCACGTTATTCAGTCTCCACATAGGGGTTTTTTCTCATTTCCTTCTCTGTGGTTGGTTAGTAGTTTCATGCTGTGTGGTCAGAAAAGGTACTCGAGATAACTTCTACACTCTGAAGTGTGCTGAGGCTTGTTTTGTGCCCCAGTTTGAGCTCTGGAGAGTGTTCCTTGTGTGCTTGAAGAGAACGCGTGTTCTGGTGTTTGGGATGCAATATCATGAACACATCAGTCAAGTCTTACTGGTCTATTTTGCATCATTTCGTATCCCTGCTGTCTTATTGATTCTCTGGAAGATCTGTCCGTTGGTGTCAGTGGAGGGTCAAAGTCTCCTATTGCTGTATTCCCATCAATTTCTCCTTTATGTCTGCTGGGATTTGCTTTACGTATTTGGGTGCTCCTGTATTCGGCGTATATATGTTGGTGAGTGTGAAATCCTCTTGTGGTTCTTTTATCAGCATTTAGTGTCCTTCTTTATCTTTCTGTATGGTCTAAGTTTTAAAGTCTATTTTGTCTCATATGAATATTGTGATTTCTGCTTTCTGGTCATGTACTTTTGAGTGGAATATCTTTTCCATTCCCTCAGTTTAAATCTATGTATGCCCTTTGTCCTAAGGTCAGTCTCATAGGCAGCACATTTCCAGCTCTTCTTCCTTTATCTAGTATGCATTCTAATACATCTGGTAGGAGCATTTAGACCATTCCTATTTAAGATAATTATGAAAGATATGTGTTTATTGCCATTTTAAACCTCATTTTCTAATTGCTTTTATATATTTCCTTTTTTTTTTTTTCTTTTCCTCTTGTGGTGGTCGGTCTAATCAAGGCTATGGTTTTTCCAGTAATCATGTATGGATGTGAGAGTTGGACTGTGAAGAAAGCTGAGCATCGAAGAATTGATGCTTTTGAACTGTGGTGTTGGACAAGACTCTTGAGAATCCCTTGGACTGCAAGGAAATCAACCAGTCCATCCTAAAGGAGATCAGCCCTGGGATTTCTTTGGAAGGAATGATGCTAAGGCTGCAACTCCAGTACTTTGGCCACCTCATGCAAAGAGTTGACTCATTGGAAAAGTCTCTAATGCTGAGAGAGATTGGGGGCAGGAGGAGAAGGGGATGACAGAGGATGAGATGGCTGGGTGGCATCACCGACTCGATGGACATGGGTTTAAGTGAACTCTGGGAGTTGGTGATGGACAGGAAGGCCTGACATACTGCAGTTCATGGGGTCGCAAAGAGTCGGACATGACTGTGTGACTGAACTGAACTGAACTATGGTTTGAAAATTTCCTTTTATTTTATGCTATTGTTGTATTATCTTTTGGGGTTTTGTTGATCTACTGTATTTTTTTGATTTGTGGTTGCCTCATTTTTAAGTATTAGTTAGTGAGTGAAGTGAAGTCACTCAGTCATGTTCGACTCTTTGCGACCCCATGGACTGTAGACTTCCAGGCTCCTCTGCCCATGGAATTTTCCTGGTGAGAGTTCTGAAATGGGTTGCCATTTCCTTCTCCAGGGAGTCTTCCTGACCCAGGGATCAAACGCAGGTCTGCCACATGGTAGGCAGATATTTACCTTCTGAGCCACCAGGAAGCCCTTCCTATATTAAGTACGTTCAGTTCAGTTCAGTTCAGTCACTCAGTCGTGTCCGACTCTTTGCGACCCCATGAATCACAGCACACCAGGCCTCCCTGTGCATCACCAACTCCAGGAGTTCACTGAGACTCATGTCCATCGAGTCAGTAATCCCACCCAGCCATCTCATCCTCTGTCATCCCCTTCTCCTCCTGCCCCCAATCCCTCCCAAAATAAGAGTCTTTTCCAATGATCAGCTCTTTGCATGAGGTGGCCAAAGTCCTGGAGTTTCAGCCTTAGCATCACTCCTTCCAAAGAAATCCCAGGGCTGATCTCCTTTAGGATGGACTGGTTGGATCTCTTTGCAGTCCAAGGGACTCTCAAGAGTCTTCTCCAACACCACAGTTCGAAAGCATCAATTCTTCGATGCTCAGCTTTCTTCACAGTCCAGCTCTCACATCCATACATGACACTGGAAAAACCATAGCCTTGACTAGACGGAGTTTGGTGGCAAAGTAATGTCTCTGCTTTTCAATATGCTATCTAGGTTCGTCATAACTTTTCTTCCAAGGAGTCAGCATCTTTTGTTTTCATGGCTGAAGTCACCATCTGCAGTGATGTTGGAGCCCCCCAAAGTTAAGTATGTTAACCAATCCTATATGTACTCACTATAGACTGATAGTTATTTTGGCTAAATCACATCCTAAAAAGTATTTGTATTTTCTTACTCTCCTTTTCCATATTTGATGATTTTCATGTCCTTTTATACATCTTCATTTTTATCCTTTTTCTGATCATTGGGGTTGTTATTACTTTTCACAATGTTTTTTTATTTTTTAAATATGTATACTGGTTTATTTATGTGATTTACTTTCCAGTTGTGATTTTCTCATTCTTAGAGCTTCTTTCTTGTTTTCTATGTAGAGAAGACCTTTAATATTTTCTTGGACTTCCCTAGTGGCTCAGATAGTAAAGCGTCTGTCTGCAATGCAGGAGACCCGGCTTCGATCCCTGGGTTGGGAAGATCCCCTGGAGAAGGAAATGCAGCCCACTCCAGTACCCTTGCCTGGAAAATCCCATGGACAGAGGAGCCTGGTAGGCTGCAGTCCGTGGGGTCGCTAAGAGTTGGATACGACTGAGCGACTTCCCTTTGACTTCTCGCTTTCATGCATTGGAGAAGAAAATGGCAACCCACTCCAGTGTTCTTGCCTGGAGAATCCCAGGGACGGAGGAGCCTGGTGGGCTGCCGTCTATGGGGTCACACACAGTCGGACACGACTGAAGTGACGTAGCAAAGCAAAGCAAAGGATAGGTTTAGTATTGCTGTATTCTTTAAGTCTTTGCTTGTAAGAGAGATTCTTTATCTCTCCTTTCTGAATGATAATCTTGCTGGGTAAAGTATCCTAGGCCATAGGGGTTTTCATTTCAGAACTTTGAATATATCTTGCCTTCTGGCCTACAGTTTCTGTAGAGAAATGGGATGATGGCATTGCAGAAGTTCTTTGTTTTCATCTTGCTGCCTTAGAATCCTCTCTGAATCTTTAAATTTTCCCCTTTTACTATACTGTGTCTTGGTGTAGGTCTGTTCAAGTTCATCTTGTTTGGAACCCTCTGTGCTCCTGTATCTGGATAGCTGTTTCCTTCTTCAGGTTTGAGATATTTTCAGCCATACCTTCTTCAAATACTTTTCAATCCCTTTTTCTCTTTCTTCTCCTTGTGGATTCTCTATTATGCATAGATTTGCACACTTTATATTATCCCATGGGTCCCTTACTCTTTTCTTTTTAATTTATTTTAATTGGAGGCTAATTGCTTTACAGTATTGTGGTGGTTTTTGCCATACATTCACATGAATCAGCCAAGGGTATACATGTGTTCCCCATCCTGACCATCCCTCCCACCTTCCTCCCCATCCCATCCCTCAGGGTCATCCCAGTGCACCAGCCCTGAGCACCCTGTCTCATGCATCAAACCAGGACTGGCAATCTATTTCACATATGACAATATACATGTTTCATGCTATTCTCTCAAATCATCCCACCTCGGCTTCTCTCACAGAGTCCAAAAGTCTGTTATTTACATCTGTGTCTCTTGCTGTCTCGCATATAGGGTCATGATTACTGTCTTTCTAAATTCCATATATGTGCATTAATGTAGTGTATTGGTGTTTTTATTTCTGACTTATTTCACTCTGTATAATAGGCTCCAGTTTCATCCACCTCATTAGAACTGATTCAAATGCATTCTTTTTAATGGCTGAATAATACTCCATTGTGTATATGTACCACTGCTTTCTTTTCCATTCACCTGCTGATGGACAGCTAGGTTGTTTCCACGTCCTGGCTCTTATAAACAGTGCTGTGATGAACATTGGGGTACACGTGTCTCTTTTAATTCTGGTTTCTTCGGTGTGTATGCCCAGCAGTGGGATTGCTGAGTCATATGGCAGTTCTATCTCCAGTTTTTTAAGGAATCTCCACACTCTTCTCCATCGTGGCTGTACTAATTTGCATTCTCACCAACACTGTAAGAGGGTTCCTTTTTCTCCACCATCTTCAGCATTTACTGTTTGTAGACTTTTGGATAACAGCCATTCTGACTGGTTTAAGATGGTACCTCATTGTGGTTTTGATTTGCATTTCTCTGATAATGAGTGATGTTGAGCATCTTTTCATGTGTTTGTTAGCCATCTGTATGTCTTCTTCGGAGAAATGTCTGTTTTGTTCTTTGGCCCATTTTTTGATTGGGTCACTTATTTTTCTGGAATTGAGCTGCCAGAGTTGTTGTATATTTTTTAGATTAATTCTGTGTCAGTTGCTTCACTTGCTATTATTTTGTCCCATTCTGAAGGCTGTCTTTTTACTTTGCTTATAGTTTCCTTCATTGTGCAAAAGCTTTTAATTTTAATTGGGTCCCATTTGTTTATTCTTGCTTTTATTTCCATTACTCTGGGAGGTGGGTCATAGAGGATTCTGCTATGATTTACGTCAGAGTGTGTTTTGCCTATGTTTTCTCTAGGAGTTTTGTGGATTCTGGTCTTCATTTAGATCTTTAATCCATTTTGAGTTCATTTCTGTGTATGTAGTTAGAAAGTGTTCTAGTTTCATTCTTTTACAAGTGGTTGACCAGTTTTCCCAGCACCACTTGTTAAAGAGATTTTCTTTTCTCCATTGTATATTCTTGCCTCCTTTGTCAAAGATAAGATGTCCATAAGTGCCTGGATTCATCTCTGGGCTTTCTATTTTGTCCCACTGATCTATGTTTCTGTCTTTGTGGCAGTACCATACTGTCTTGATGACTGTTGTTTTGTAGTATAGCCTGAAGTCAGGCATGTTGATTCCTCCAGTTCTACTCTTCTTTCTCAAGATTGCTTTGGCTCCTTGAGTTTTTTTGTATTTCCATGCAAATTGTGAAATTATTTGTTCTAGTTCTTTGAAAAATACCATTGGTAGCTGGATGAGGATTGCTTTGGCTAGTTTACTCATTTTCACTATATTGATTCTTCCAATCCATGAACATGGCATGTTTCCCCATCTATCTGTGTCATCTTTGATCTCTTTCATCAGTTTTATAGCTTTCTATACATAAGGCTTTTGTTTCTTTGGGTAGTCTTGAGAACCCCATGAACAGTATGAAAAGGCAAAATGATAAGATACTGAAAGAGGAACTCCCCAGGTCAGTAGGTGTCCAATATGCTACTGAAGATCAGTGGAGAATTAACTCCAGAAAGAATGAAGGGATGGAGCCAAGGCAAAAAGAATACCCAACTGTGGATGTAACTGGTGATAGAAGCAAGATCCGCTGTTGTAAAGAGCAATATTGCATAGGAACCTGGAATGTCAGGGTCATGAATCAAGACAAATAGGAAGTGGTCAAATAAGAGATGGCAAGAGTGAATGTCGACATTCTGGGAAACAGTGAACTAAAATGGACTGGAATGGGTGAAATTAACTCAGATGACCCTCTTCCAACAACACAAGAGAAGACTCTAAACATGGACATCACCAAATGGTCAACCCCGAAATCAGACTGGTTATATTCTTTGCAGCCAAAGATGGAGAAGCTCTATACAGTCAACAAAAACAAGACTAGGAGCTGACTGTGGCTCAGATCATGAACTCCTTATTGCCAAATTCACACTGAAATTGGAGAAAGTAGGGAAAACCACTAGACCATTCAGGTATGACCTAAATCAAATCCCTTATGATTACACAGTAGAAGTGAGAAGTAGATTTATGGGTCTAGATCTGATAGATAGAAAGCCTGATGAACTATGGAATGAGGCTCATGACATTGTCAGGAGACAAAAAAGCAAAATGGCTGTCTGGGGAGGCCTTACAAATAGCTGTGAAAAGACGAAAAGAGAAAAGCAAAGGAGAAAAGGAAAGATATAAGCATCTGAATGCCGAGTTCTGAAGAATAGCAAGAAGAGATAAGAAAGCCTTCCTCAGCGATCAATGCAAAGAAATAGAGGAAAACAACAGAATGGGAAAGACTAGAGATCCCTTCAAGAAAATTAGAGATACCAAGGGAACATTTCATGCAAAGATGGGCTCAATAAAGGACAGAAATGGTATGAACCTAACAGAAGCAGAAGATATTAAGAAGAGGTGGCAAGAATACACAGAAGAACTGTACAAATAAGATCTTCACAACCCAGATAATCATGATGGTGTGGTCACTGACCTGGAGCCAGACATTCTGGAATGTGAAGTCAAGTGGGTCTTAGAAAGCATCACTACGAACAAAGCAAGTGGAGGTGATGGAATACCAGTTGAGCTATTTCAAATCCTGAAAGATGATGCTGTGAAAGTGCTACACTCAGTATGCCAGCAAATTTGGAAAACTCAGCAGTGGCCACAAACTAGAAAAGGTCAGTTTTCATTCCAATCCCCAAGAAAGGCAATGCCAAAGAATGCTCAAACTACTGCACAATTGCACTCATTACACACGCTAGTAAAGTAATGCTCAAAATTCTCCAAGCGAGGCTTCAGCACTACGTGAACTGTGAAATTTCAGATGTTCAAGCTGGTTTTAGAAAAGGCAGAGGAAGCAGAGATCAAATTGTCAACATCCTCTGGATCATGGAAAAAGCAAGAGAGTTCCAGAAAAACATCTATTTCTGCTTTATTGACTATGCCAAAGCCTTTGACTGTGTGGATCATGATAAACTGTGGACAATTCTGAAAGAGATGGGAATACCAAACCACCTGACCTGTCTCTTGAGAAACCTGTATGCAGGTCATGAAAGAACAGTTAGAACTAGACATGGAACAACAGACTGGTTCCATATAGGAAAAGGAATACGTCAAGGCTGATATGCAGAGTACCTCATGAGAAACACTGGACTGGAAGAAACACAAGTTGGAATCAAGATTGCTGGGAGAAATATCAATAACTTCAGATATGCAGATGACACCACCCTTATGGCAGAAAGTGAAGAGGAACTCAAAAGCCTCTTGATGAAAGTGAAAGTGGAGAGTGAAAAAGTTGGCTTAAAGCTCAGCATTCAGAAAACGAAGATCATGGCATCCGGTCCCATCCCTTTATGGGAAATAGATGGGGAAACAGTGGAAACAGTGGCAGACATTATTTTTCTGGGCTCCAAAATCACTACAAATGGTGACTGCAGCCATGAAATTAAAAGACACTTACTCCTTGGAAGGAAAGTTATACCCACCCTAGATAGCATATTCAAAAGCAGAGACATTACTTTGCCAACAAAGTTTCACCTGGTCAAGGCTCTGGTCTTCCCTGTGGTCATGTATGGATGTGAGAGCTGGACTGTGAAGAAGGCTGAGCACCGAAAAATTGATGCTTTTGAACTGTGGTGTTGGAGAAGACTCTTGAGAGTCCCTTGGACTGCAAGGAGATCCAACCAGTCCATTCCGAAGGAGATCAGCCCTGGGATTTCTTTGGAAGGAATGATGCTAAAGCTGAAACTCCAGTACTTTGGCCACCTCACGCGTAGAGTTGACTCATTGGAGAAGACGCTGATGCTGGGAGGGATCGAGGGCAAGAGGAGAAGGGGACGACAGAGGATGAGATGACTGGATGGGATTACTGACTCGATGGACATGAGTCTGAGTGACCTCCGGGAGTTGGTGATGGACAGGGAGGCCTGGCGTGCTGCTTTTCATGGGGTCACAAAGAGTTGGACACGACTGAGCGACTGATCTGATCTGATCTGATAGTTTCCAGTTGTCATTATGGATGTGAGAATTGGACTATAAAGAAAGCTAAGCACCGAGAATTGATGCTTTTGAACTGTGGTGTTGGAGAAGGGTCTTGAGAGTCCCTTGGACTGCAAGGAGATCCAACCAGTCTATCCTCAAGAAGATCAGTCCTGGGTGTTTATTGGAAGGACTGATGTTGAAGCTGAAACTCCAATAGACGGCCACCTGATGCCAAGGGCTTGCTCATTTGAAAAGACCCTGATGCTGGAAAAGATTGAGGGCAGGAGGAGAAGGGGACAACAGAGGATGAGATGGTTGGATGGTATCACCGACGCAATGGACATGGGTTTGTGTAGACTCCGGCAGTTGGTGATGAACAGGGAGGCCTGGCATGCTGTGGTTCATGGGGTCACACAACTGAGCGACTGAACTGAACTGAACTGATTCCTAAGTAGTTTATTCTTTTTGTTACAATGGTGAATGGAATTGTTTCCTTAATTTCTCTTTCTGTTTTCTCATTGTTAGTGTATAAGGATTGTTGGGGTCCAGCCCCGGTTGGGTCCAGGGATTCCCTCAGGATGATGGCGTCGGCGATAAAGGGATAGCAAAGGCTGAGAGATTTATTAGATGCTCAATAATAACTGGTTTACACGGGAAATCAATAAAGTTCGTGACACCAAACTTCCTCTGACCACGGAGGCTGCAGGTGCTCTCTCAAATAGCGGAAGGTGCCCCACCTTAGGCACCTTCTCGAGTGGGTCTTAGAAGTCCAGGCAAATAAGTGGTCGCAGAGGACGCCCACACTCCAAATTATTTTGGCATGAAGGAAGAACAGAAGAGAAAAGGAGGAAAAGGAAACAAGAAAGAATGAAACGGGGAGACCAAGCTTCAGTGAGCAAGGCCTCTAGCTTTATTTTCAACAGGGGCCTTGACACCCTAAGTTACACATAGAGGATAATAGGGGATGTGAAATCATGCAAAGCCAGCAGTCTTTGATCCTTATCAAAAACCAGGGTTTCTTTCCTGCAAATTTATCATATACAAATGGTTCAGGTGAGTTACATCATCTTCTGGCCAGAAGACCTATTAACATTTTATGATTCTTGACAAAGGTTTGTCAACCGCAAGACTCATTTTCTCTAAGAGTAATTATTTTAGGGTTTGGTGCCATCCTCATCTGAAAGTGTTAGATAAAGTTGCATTCCTATAGGGCAGAGGCGCAGTGGGTTTACAACAAAGGAAAGAATTTATTACCTTAAGGGTCCAAAGTTGCTAGCACCAAGACCACTACTTATTTTTTCTACATACCAACTATATTAATTAATACACATTCAAGGATACAATACAGAGGATGTGGAAACTTGGCAGCAAGCATTGGCTCATTAATGAAATCTTTTACTAGTTTTATTCTGACAGATTCTAACTTTCTGAGAGGCTCTAAGCTATTTGAATATCTTAAGCTTCCCATGCCTCTCATGGCTGGGAGACTGTAAACAATCATATGCATTGCTGTAGGAGTCCGGGTAAATTTGTCAGGCCAGTTAGAGAGCTATCTGAGGGGTTTGGATTTAAACACTTCTAATACCCAGGAACTTATTAACTGGAGCTGTAAGTTAACTTTATTGCAGAGAGCGAGATGGTGGTGGGGGACAGCCCCCAGTAAATTCAGGAGTGAGAGCATAAAGCAATAAAGTAGGCAGACTCTGGTTTTTGGGGGGTAGTGCTCGAGAATATCCAGGGGGGCTCATGAGGCTCAATCCAGCCTTTGGGTATGCCAAGCCTCCTTCCTCATGACCTTTGCCACAAGGGGAGCTCTCCACACCGGCTCCCAACAAAGGATGTAAGGGATTTCTGTGTTACATTTATACCCTGCAACTTTGCTACATTCATTGATTAGCTCTGGTAATTTTCTGGTGGAGTCTTTAGGGTTTTCTATGTAGAGGATCATGTCACCTGCAAACAGTGAGAGTTTTACTTCTGCGTGTCCAATCTGGATTCCTTTAATTTCTTTTTCTTCTCTGATTGCTGTGGCTAAAATGTCCAAAACTATGTTGAATAGTAGTGGTGAGAGTGGGCATGCTGGACTTGTTCCTGACTTTAGAGGAAATGCTTTCAACTTTCACCATTGAGGTTAATGACTGCTGTGATCATTATCTGCTTAATATGCTGATATATATTTGATTAATATGCTGCTTATCATATACGGCTCCTACTATGCTGATGCATGTTCCTACTATGCCTGCTTTCTGGAGTGTTTTATCATAAATGGATGTTGAATTTTGTCAAGGGCTTTCTCTGCATCTATTGACATAACCCAATAGTTTTTATCCTTGAATTTGTTAATGTGGTGTATCACATTGATGGATTTGCGACTATTGAGGAATCCTCACATCCCTGGGATAAAGCCCACTTGGTCATGGTATATGAACTTTTTAATATGATGTTGGATTCTGTTTGCTAGAATCTGTTAAGGATTTTGGCATCTATGTTCATCAGTGACATTGGCCTGTAGTTTTGTGGCACCTTTGTCTGGTTTTGGTATTAGGGTGATGGTGGCCTCATAGAATGAGTTTGGAAGTGTCCCTTCCTCTTCAATTTTCTGGAAGAGTTTGAGTAGGGTAGGTATTAGCTCTTCTCTAAATTTTCAGTAGAATTCAGCTGTGAAGCAGTCTGGTCCTGGGCTTTTGTTTGCTGGAAGATTTCTGATTACAGTTTCAATTTCTGTGCTTGTGATGGATCTGCTAAGATTTGCTATTTCTTCCTGGTTCAGTTTTGGAAGTTATACTTTGCTAGGAATTTGTCCATTTCTTCCGTGTTCTACGTTTTATTGGCATACCGTTGCAGAGAGTAGTCTCTTATGAACCTTTGTATTTCCGTGTTGTCTGTTGTGATTTCTCCATTTTCATTTCTAATTTTGTTGGTTTGATTCTTCTCCCCCTTTTTTATCCTTGATGAATCTGGCTAATGGTTTGTCTCTTTTATTTCTCTTCTGAAAGAAACAGCTTTTGGCTTGTTGATTTTGGCTATGGTCTCCTTTGTTTCTTTTGCACTTATTTCTGCCTAATTTTTATGATTTCTCTCCTCCTACTAACCCTGGGGTGCTTCTTGTCTCCTTTTCTAGCTGCTTCAGCTGTAAAGTTATGTTATTTATTGGATGTCTCTCCTGTCTCTTCATGGAGGCTTGTGTTGGTATGAACTTTCCCTTTAGCACCGCTTTTACTGAATCCCAGAGGTTTGGGGTTGTTGTGTTTTCATTTTGATTCTTTTTATGCATATTTTTATTTCTTTTTTTATTTCTTTTGTGATTTGTTGATTATTCAGAAGTGTGTTGTTTAGCCTTCATATATTTGTATTTTTAATAGTTTTTTTCCTGTAGTTGACATCTAATCTTACTACATTATGATCAGAAAAGATGCTTGAGATTATTTCAAGTTTTTTGAATTTACCAAGGCTAGATTTATGGCCCAGGATGTGATCTATCCTGGAGAAGGTTCTGTGTGCACTTGAGAAAAAGGTGAAATTCATTGTTTTAGGGCGAAATGTCCTATAGATATCAACTAGGTCCAGCCGGTCCATTGTATCATTTGAAGTTTGTGTTTCCTTGCTACGTTTCTGTTTAGTTGATGTGTCCACAGGTGTGAGTGGGGTATTAAAGTCTCCCACTCTTCTTGTGTTAATTTCCCCTTTTATACTTGTTAGCATTTGCCTTACATATTGCAGTGCTCCTATGTTGGGTGCATATCTATTTATGATTGTTATTTCTTCTTCTTGGATTGATTCTTTGATCATTATGTAGTGTCCCTCTTTGTCTCTTTTCACGGCCTTTATTTCAAAGTCTATTTTATCTGATATGAGTACCGCTACTCCTGCTTTCCTTTGGTCTGCTTTTGTATGAAATATCTGTTTCCAGCCCTTCACTTTCAGTCCGTGTGTGTCCCTTGTTTCGAGGCGGGTCTCTTGGTGACAGCATATACAGGGGTCTTGTTTTTGAATCCATTCAGCCAGTCTTTGTATTTTGGTTGGAGAATTCAACCCATTTACATTTAAGTTAATTATTGGTAAGTATGATCCCATTATCATTTACTTTGTTGTTTGGGGTTCAAGTTTATAAACTTTTGCTGTGTTTCCTGTCTAGAGAAGATCCTTTAGCATTTGTTGGAGAGCTGGTTTGGTGGTGCTGAATTCTCTCAGCTTTTGCTCGTCTGTAAAGCTTTTGATTTCTCCATATTTGAATGAGATCCTTGTGGGGTACAGTAATACGGGTGTAGGTTATTTTCTTTCATCACTTTAAGTATGTCCTGCCATTCTCTTCTGGCTTGAAGAGTTTCTATTAAAAGATCAGCTGTTATCCTTATGGGGACCCCCTTGTGATCCCCATATTTGTTGTTTTTATCTTGCTGCTTTTAACATTTGTTCTTTGTGTTGGCCCTCATTAATTTGATTAATATGCATCTTGGGGTGTTTCACCTTGGGTTTTTCCTGTTTGGGACTCTCTGGGTTTCTTGGACTTTGGTGGCTCTTTCCTTCCCCATTTTATGGGGACGTTTCAATTATTATCTCCTCAAGTATTTTCTCATGCCCTTTCTTTTTGTCTTCTTCTTCTGGGACTCCTATGATTCCAATGCTGGGGTGTTTAACATTGTCCCAGAGGTCTCTGAGGCTGTCCTCGTTTCTTTTCATTCTTTCTCCTTTTTTCGTCTCTGCCTCACTTACTTCCACCGTTCTACCTTCCACCTCACGTGTCCTCTCTTCTGCCTCAGTTATTCTGCTGTCAGTCCCTCCAGAGTGCTTTTGATCTCAGTTGTGGCATAGATATTCATGATTGATTGACACTTTTTCATTTCTCTAGGTCCTTGTTAAACTTTCCTTGCATCTTCTCATTCCTTGTCTCCAGACTATTCATCTGCAATCCATTTTGTTTTCAAGATTTTGGATCATTTCTACTATCATCACTCTGAGTTCCTGTTCAGGTAGACTCCCTCTCTCCTCTCCTGTTTGGTTTGGTGGGCTTTTGTCCTGTCCCTTTGCCTGCTGAATATGTCTCGGCCTTCTCATCTATTTAGGTTGCTGTGTTTGGGAGGCCTTTCCTCTTAATGCTTTTATAGGGTTTTTCTGTTTGGGGGGCGGGGGGCTTTCTGTGTGCTCTTTATATTGGATACCTTTCATTAGTCTATCTTCCAGGTCACTTATTCTTTCTTATATGGCATTCACCCTGCTATTCATTGCCTTGAGCTCAGCATTCATCTCAGCAAAGGAATTTTCTAATTTTTCTTGCTCCTCCTTGAGTTTTTAATTTCTTTTAACAGTAATCTGCCTTCCTGTGGATAGACTTTCATAATTCCTTCAGTATTTTCATTAGTCCTGTTTGAACTTGGGGTCCTTAGGCTCAAGAGGTTTACTCCTTCTGGGGAATTCCCTTGGTCTTTTACGTGGGAGTGCTTTCTCTGATTCTTCATTTTGATCATATTTCTCCCAGTCTGTGAGTTTAGGAAAAACAGTTGTCTACAGTGGTCTTCATGGGCTATTTTATAAGGGAGTAGCTTGCGTGGGTTTAATGTACTTTGGTGCAAAGGCTGCTTTTAGTGTGAATGCCTGCCGTCCCTGTGCACAGAGTGTGCAGGCCGTCAGTCATCCCCTTGACAGGAGGTGTGCACTGGGCACTGAGCAAGGTTTCCACTTTGCTCTGTGGGTGTCACAGGCCTGTTGGGGAAAAGTCTGCACCCTCGCTGTTGGACTAGAGGCCCTCTGATCTGTTTCTGAGCTGCATTCAGGATCTGTGGTGGGAGGCAGGTGTGACTGGAGCACTGCCACTGGAGAGAAGCCACTGAGTGTTCCTCCTCTGGAGCTGTTCATCCGGGAGTGTGCGGTGCTGTGTCACCTGCCACCCAATGTGACAGCTCACAAAGCACACTGCTGCTGGCACTGCCCCTGGCCCCACCTCATTGGTGGGGATGCTGGCAACCTGCCCTGGTGTCCCTCAGTCATTGTTTTCACAAGGCCACCAGCTCAGATACGCTGAAGGCAGCCTCCAGGAACACAGCGGTTGTGCACCTGGACCTACCATGGAGGCAGCTCAGAACCAGACCCAGCCCAGTACTGGCACACACGCACCTACACAGCCCACAGCTGCCAAAGAACAGGCCTTTCCAGCTTCTGGAGAACCTGCTGTCCATCTGGATGACCTACAGCTGCTGAGTTCACAAAGACGGCCATGGTGATAAATTCACAGCTCACACAGCCACGGGAGGCGATCTCAGCCCTGCTTCCTAAGTCAAACAGACCCTGGGGCTCAATTATGGTTTCACCCCACCTCCATGAGTGGGCAACCCACTGTGTCTGCTCCTGGAGCCTGCCGAGGCAGCAGCAGTTGAGATGTACACTCCTGAATCTGCCACTGTGGTCCTATTGAGCACAGCCCCAAAACTGCCAAGGTGCTATCCTATTGATCACATCCCAGGGCCTACCAATGTGGTGTCCTGATGGGTGAACCCTGGAGTCCACCACGGTGGTGTCCAATCAGGCACACCCTGAAACCCGCTATGGTGGTGTCTTGTCGGGCGAGCCCTGGAGCCCGCCACGGTGGTGTCCTGTCGTACACACCCAAAAGCCCACCAATGTGCTGTCCTGTGAGGCGCACACTAGAACCCATCAAGCTGGTGTCTTTGGGGGCACACCCTAGAATTCACCTAGGTGGTTTCCTGTGCGGCACAACCTATAACCCAACAAGGTGGTGCCCTGTGGAGCTCACTGTAGAACCTATCAAGGTGGTGCCCTGTGGGGCTCACCCTAGAAGCTATCAAGGTGGTGCCCTCTGGGGCTCACCAAGAATCTATCAAGGTGGTGTCCTGTGGGGTGCACCCTAGAACCCACCAAGGCGGTGTCCTTTGCAGCACATGGGGAACAAAGTTGCTAAGGCATGTCTTGCCCAATCATTCACAAGCCTCTCACCAATGGTGCTTTGCTTCTAAGGCAGGTCCAGACTTCTTCCATGTACTCTCCTGATTGCAGCCGTACCACACTCCTGCCCCTTCAGGCTGTCTCTGTGCAGCCAACAGCACTTCTCTTCCTGAATCCTCTAAACCTCAAGTTTCATCCCTCAGTCCCTGCCACACACCTCCTGCCACAGGGAGCTGGTGTGGCTCCAAGCAGAAGCAGCACCACCAGCATAAAAGCAGCTGGCCATAAGTAGGTTGACTGTGGCAGGTCAGTTATGGTGGAGGACGGTGGGGGGCACCTTTGGATATGAAAGCCAACTCATCACCATGCCTTCAAGGGGGATCTTCCTATTGTGGGAGCTGAGCATGCCATGTTTTCTGGTCTGTCCGTCCTGAGACCTCATCCACAGGAGAGCCACTTTCCCCAGCATGGTGTGGGAGGTCAGTCAGGACCCATGGTCACTGGGAGCCATCCGAGGATTCCAAGGGCACTTGGCTCTTCTCCTGGCCCTTCCCTTTACCACTGGCTGGAAATTAATGGAGGCAGGAGTCTGTGGGAACGATGAAGGAGAAGTTCACAGCAGGAAAGAACCTCAATATCCAAGTCACGACTGCCCTCAGGAGAAAAGCTGGCAAACTACCTCAGACACGCATAAGACTTGGCAAGGTGACCTACTGCATGCAAAGAAATTCACGCAAATACCTGCAAACTAATGAGTGTAAGCAGGTTCGTGCAAGCAAGTGCCCACAGCAGTGCCAGGCCCTGCTAGGTGCCCTGCCTGTCCTATAGGTGAGGGTGAGTGCCCACACCCTAGGCCCCGCCTAGGGCTGTGGATCCCCCTGGGACTGCTGCCCACACTGGCCTTGGCCTGATAGATGTGACCTTAGGGCAAAGGAGGGTTCGTGAAGGGGGTATCGTGGTCACTGAGACCCTGCTAAATGTGCAGGTCATTGTCCTGAAGGGATAAGCATGTCCCACTGTCAGGGGGATTCTGCCCCAGAATCTGGGGCCCCTGCCCTTTCACTGAAAACCCATCCACGTTGCTCACACCCTTTCCCTGGCAGCTCACATGGCAGCCAATCTGTCCAGGCAGAAAGGAGAGGCTAAGACAAGGTGCTCAGAAATAACTCTGCCTCCCCAGAATCTCCCAGAGGAGAGCATTCCCGGGTCCCGGAGCACCATGGATGCAGCATTGACCTGAACTCCCATGGAGTACCAGGGCACCCCGGGTCAGTGTCCTTCTCCCAGGACCGTGGGGACTTCGGAGACCTCTCAAAGCTTTAACACCCAAACTGCCTCTTCTGGGCTGTAGGGGTGGAGGGCAAACAAGCCAGTGGATACAAGAATCTTTTGCTATTTTCTTGAAATTTGCCTTTTGAAACCTACAGCATGTGTTGGTTCCCCTCCTCGCCCCACCTTTTAAAAACATTGTTAGTTGTTACCTTTTCCTCTGGTTTTTACCTCCTTTGCTCACCTCCTTCGGTGTCACTGGAAGGTTCCCACAGACTTCTTTTCTCTTTGGAGACCTCTTACACATGTTGATTTATCAACTGAGGCAGCAATAGCCCTGGTATAGCTTCTGACCTAATCCATGAAGTGTCAAGATTTTTTCCTCTTGTGTTTTTGCCCATAAGGACCCACCTTCTGGAACAAGTGTCCAGAACAGTTTCTGTCCACGAGGGGATGCCGTCAGAAGCAGCATCTCACATACAAGCACTCTCCCCACAAACTCAACCAAGGTCTTTGGTGCTGCTGAGTTGCTTCAGTCGTGTCCGACTCTGCATGACCCCATAGATGGCAGCCCAACAGGCTCCCCCATCCCTGGGATTCTCCAGGCAAGAACACTGGAGTGGGTTGCCTTTCCCTTCTCCAAACCATGAAAGTAAAACGTGAAAATGAAGTCGCTCAGTAGTGTCTGACTCTTACGACCGAATGGACTGCAGCCCACCAGGCTCCTCCATCTATGGGACTTTCCAGGCAAGAGTACAGGAGTGTGGTGCCATGGTCTTTATCACTTGTCAAATCTCACCACATCCTGGACATCTGGTCTACCTCAGTGCAGGCCCTAGGAAACAAAGTCCTAGAGTGGGATTCACTCACCACGTCTGCAGGGAGTGGAGAGCCCTGGGCCCACCCACAGCCCCCACCCTAGGCAAGGTCTCTGATCACCCAAGCAGATGTCATCTCTGTCTTTTCCATCTCCTGAACGCTGTGAGCCAGAAGTTCAAGGAGCTGAGACCTCCCTCCCATCACAGCTCACCCAGTGGTCTTCCCCTCTGCCTTGGACATCAAGGCCCAAGAGCCCTTGTAGCTCACTGGCTACTTTCAGAAGCAATTGCATGGATGTGCCCTGACTCTAATGAGGCGGCTGTGTGACCAGGGCAGCCTTTCCTGCTGCCTCAGGGGTCAAGTTCTCAACTGGACTCCGCACCCTGCTTAGGGCAGCCCAGTCAAGAGACACCTTCACAGCCTCGTGCTCCACAGTGGGGTAGGTCACCCACCCTCCTGAGTGGTGTGGGCGGAACACAGGAGACTGACTCAGCATGGCCAGTGGGCCGGGTTCCAGCTGCTCCATCACAGAGATCCAGACACGTCACCTGGCAAGTTGCTGGGCCACACGCCTGTGGCATCATGTCCTTTGTCTGGTTTGAGGAGGGTGGGGGCAGGACGGGATCCCAGAACTCAGTCACGGGATGCCATAGAAGGAGCCCAGCCTGGGCATGAACACGGCCAGTCTGCAAGCTCTGGACCTGCCACCCCTGCACTTACCCAAGCTCTGCACACCATTGCTGGGAAGAGGCAGTTGTGGGGTGGAGGGGAATGCATGCCAGACTCTGAAGGGCTCAAAAAGTCACAGCCATATCCTGTCACTTGTTGGGGCCAGGCAAGGGCAGGGCTGCCGCCACACAGGGCACCCGATGCTGTGACCTGGCTGATCCTGTGCCAGCAGGGCCCCGGCTGCCTGGGGCTGGAGATGCAAGCCCAGTGAGGGGGCTGGCAGGGCACCGTGGGCACCTCCGCTCCCCCAAGCAGGAACCAGAGACACAGGAGGGCCACAGCAGTTGTTTCCTGGAGGGCCTAGGGCAGCCACATCCCCCATTTCCTGAAAGGGAGATAGGAAGCCCAGAGCCAAAATCAGGTCTCTCAACAAGCCCCCCATCCTTCAGCCTCTGCTGGGCACACAGCTGCTGGTGGTGGTTTAGTCGCTAAGTCATGTCCAACTCTTTGTGACCCCATGGACTCTAGCCTGCCAGGCTCCTCTGTCCGTGGGATTCTCCAGGCAAGAATACTGGACTGGGTGGCCATTCCCATCTCCAGGGGATCTTCCCAACCCAGGAATCAAACCTGGGTCTTCTGCTTGCAGGCAGATTCTTGACTGACTGAGCGATGGGCACCCAGGTGGATGAATTAAAGCTTAGCTGGCAGTCCAGGTCCCTTTAAGGAGTGGGTACACTTTCTCGCTCATGCTTTCCTTAAGCCTGTGCAGCAGAACCGGCCTTTCTTTAGGAGCTAATGATCACACAGCACAATGTCTTGTTCATGGGAGTGCTTTTCTGAGGCTTTATGTTAATGCTTTAGATTGTTAGTTAGCATGTTAATGCTAAGATCAAATTGCCAACATCCGCTGGATCATGGAAACAGCAAGAGAGTTCCAGAGAAACATCGATTTCTGCTTTATTGACTATGCCAAAGCCTTTGACTGTGTGGATTACAATAAACAATGGAAAATTCTGAAAGAGATGGGAATACCAGACCACCTGATCTGCCTCTTAAGAAATCTGTATGCAGGTCAGGAAGCAACAGTTAGAACTGGTCATGGAACAACAGACTGGTTCCAAATAGGAAAAGGAGTACGTCAAGGCTGCATATTGTCACCATGTTTATTTAACTTATATGCAGAATACATCATAAGAAATGCTGGACTGGAAGAAACACAAGTTGGAATCAAGATTGCTGGGAGAAATATCAATAACCTCAGATATGCAGATGACACCACTCTTATGGCAGAAAGTGAAGAGGGGCTAAAAAGCCTCTTGATGAAAGTGAAAGTGGAGAGTGAAAAGGTTGGCTTAAAGCTCAACATTCAGAAAACGAAGATCATGGCATCTGGTCCCATCACTGCATGGGAAATAGATGGGGAAACAGTGGAAACACTGTCAGACTTTGTTTTTCTGGGCTCCAAAATCACTGCAGATGGTGATTGCAGCCATGAAATTAAAAGACGCTTACTCCTTGGAAGGAAAGTTATGACCAACCTAGATAGCATATTCAAAAGCAGAGACATTACTTTACCAACAAAGGTTCGCCTAGTCAAGGCTATGGTCTTTCCTGTGGTCATGTATGGATGTGAGAGCTGGACTGTGAAGAAGGCTGAGCGCCGAAGAATTGATGCTTTTGAACTGTGGTGTTGGAGAAGACTCTTGAGAGTCCCTTGGACTGCAAGAAGATCCAACCAGTCCATTCTGAAGAAGATCAATCCTGAAATTTCTTTACAAGGAATGATGCTAAAGCTGAAACTCCAGTACTTTGGCCACCTCATGCGAAGAGTTGACTCATTGGAGAAGACTCTGATGCTGGGAGGGATTGAGGGCAGGAGGAGAAGGGGACGACAGAGGATGAGATGGCTGGATGGCATCATTGACTCGATGGATGCGAGTCTGAGTGACCTCCGAGAGCTGGTGATGGACAGGGAGGCCTGGCGTGCTGCGGTTCATGGGGTCGCAAAAGTCGGACACGACTGAGCGACTGATCTGATCTGATCTGATGTTAATGCTTATTGAGTCTTGCCTGGGAACCTATTTCTCAAGACTTGTATCCCTGATTACACAGCAACAGGATGTGTCTCACCCAGAGACGTTGCCCAGAACTCCCTGGCTAACCTTGTGCTGAAGTTATCTCAGGACGTGTGCCTTGGGAAAGGGTCTGGTGGAACTCCTACAACCTTGAGCCATGCTTCTTACCTGTTCTCAGCAGCCAGTTGAGAAGTAGTTAAGACTAACTAGGTCGGTACTCTCCTACCCTCTTCTGATGTCTGTCAGAAGCTTTTCTGTCACTTTCACTTCAAGTAAAATTCTACACAAAGCTCTAGTGACAGACTGTCTTTGGTCCCAGAGTTAAATCTTCCCCTTTGGAGACCACAAAGGAGACCAGGCACTGTTCACCAAGCACTTTAAGCTCTCACAGGTCACCTTTAAATCCAACTACAAAATCTACCAGCCATTCTCCTCCGGGCACAAGGCCCGGCCTCTAGTCATGGCCTCAGCTGGACTCAGACACAGAGAGACTTCCCAATTTGCTGTCCACTCAGCCCCTCCCTCAGCAAGCCTCCAGGGCATGGTCACGCCCCCTAGTCCAAGCCAAATCTGGGCCCTTCTCTCCCACCCCCAACAGTGGTCCAAGGGTAAGCATGCCCACCACGCTCACACCCGGACCCCCTGAGGGCCCATATGTGGTGCACCCATGGGTCCTGGCACCCCAGCCCCAGCTCTGATGCTGTTGAGGGCAGACCCCCTCCCCTCCAGCCCCCAGGGTGTGTGCAGGTCTGGAGGGGGAGTGATCCTCTCCTTGAAACCATCATGCCCCTCCCCTCTCACCTGCCCGCCTGCCAGGGCCACTTAGAGCCGAACATCCTCCCCGAGGATAGCAGCCGGTGGACAGAGCAGGCCCCAGCCCTGGGGTCACCCCGTGGTCCAGCATGCAGTGCAGCCGCAGCCCCTGGATGCCACCCCCATGGAAGCCAGTGAGACGTGGAGTTAATAAGGGGCTTCTGCCAGCTTCACAGCCACAGCCAGAGAGAGCCCCTGACAGACCCCCGGGGCCAGCCACCCAAAGGGCCAGCAACAGTCCAGGCCCGCCCCCCACCCACTGCCCCACGGGCCTTTCTCCAGCTGAGAACACAACTCCAGTGTGGGTGGATGCAAGACAGCTCGAATCTGCCCTCATTTCCAGAAGAGAGGGACCCAGTGCAGGCCACCTTCAGTACCGTGAGGATCACTAACAGTGACAGACTCCGTGTGTCCAGCCCAGAAATGACCATGGGGATCAGTGGGCAGGTCTCTCCAAGGGGCTCCATGGCGGACCCTCCGGGCCCCAGCTCGCCCATGGCCAGCCCTCAGGGTTTTGGCCAAGCCAGGAACCACAGTGGAACTGAGTGGGGCCACAGAGATTGACAACTTTACAAAAACCCCTGAGCAGCGTGGCCCCAGGTAAGCGGGGCGTCTCACTCTGAGGGCTCCCTGTCAGGGCACAGGGGATCAGGTCAGCCTGGAGCCTGAAGGCACTGGAGAAGAGCCACCTGGGCTGAAGGTGGGAGGGGCCTCCCAGGCGGGCACTAACAGGGCCCAGCTCAGGGGAGGGGCTAGGTCCCCAAGGCCTGGGGCACAGGGAGTCCATGGAGTCGGGGGTTGAGGCGGTGAGCCTCGGAAGGGGCAGGGAGCTCGGGACCTCATGGGAACAAAGCTGGTCAGGAGACAGCAGACACTCAAATCCCAGACCAGGGGCCTGAGGCGGGCAGGTGCTTGTGGGGTGGGGGGCGAGTATTCAGGAAGACAGACTTGAGCTCCTGGGGGCCCTCTGGGGAGCCTGGGTGGGTTTCCGTGCCCCCAGCACGGGGCCAGCCCACTGTGACTATGCTGACTTCCATCTCTGGGGCCAGTCTGCCCTGGGCACCGTCTCCTCAGGTGAATCTGGTGTCTAGTGTCCAAGTCAGGGGACAGCAGGACTTGGGTGGACTTGTGATGGGAGTCAGGGCCAGGAAGGAGGTAGGGTGTGTTTTTGTGGAAAAGAAGCAGCAGAATGGGAAGCCATGCTGCTGGGACTTGGATCACTGGGGCCAGCGCACCCCAGTCACCATGTCCTTTGGGAGTGTTTCCCTTGCAGCACTGCCTGGGCCTCGGGCAGTTCCCTGGGGTCCTTGCAGCCCCACAGTGCCCTGAGCACGGCAGGGTCCTGGTCCAACGGGGTCCCGCCCTTGGATCTTCCAGAGCCCCCGGAGGTGAGCCAGCTGAGGCCTGAGGGGAGGACAGGAGCTGGCTGGGTGGGAGGAAACGTGGGCAGAGCCCGACGGGGCAGGGTCTGTGCTGTGAGGGCAGGGGAGACCCCCGGGCCTGGCCTCCCCAGGGCTCATGTCTTGGGGGCATGAGCAATGCTCTTGACTCCTGGGGCCAGCGCGCCCCGCTCACCGTCTCCTCAGGTGAGACGGCTCCCTGCCTGCTCCGTCCTGGCCGGGGAGACGTCTCCAGAGGCCCCTTGGTCTGTGGCAGACCTTCTGTGGTCCCTGGGGGATCTGTGTCTGAGGCCGTTTGCCTCTTTGCCCTGTTGAAGTGGCGCCTCTGCCTGTAGGACACGGCCAGGCAGAGTGGGCTCTGTGGACCTGGGGGCCTGGCTTTGCATGGGGGCAGAGGTCACCTTGGGTTTTTGCACAGCCCCTAGCGGCGCCCACAGCACTGTGACTATATCGACCTCTGGGGCCGAGGAATCCATGTCACCGTCTCCTCAGGTGAGTCCTCAACAGCCCTCTCTCCTCACTCTCTCTCGGGATTTTGGTGCACTTTGGGGAAAATCGAGGATGTCGGGTCTAGAGGGCCTTGGACGGCCGGGGGTCTGAGACTGGGAGGGCCCAGGGGCCCAGCCTTACAGCACCGAGGAGCAGAGGCTCCAGGCACCCTCTCCTCCTGGGCTCTGCCACCCTTGGGCTCTGGACTCCCGAGGTCCCAGCTGTGTGAGGTGGTCCAGAGGACTCAGCCGGCCACGAGCTCTTGCCTGGGGTCCCAGCATCATTGCCACCGTGTAACAACTGGCTCAAGCACTGGGGTCAGGAAGCCTGGGCACTGTCTGCTCAGCTGAGCCCCTCACCACCCCACTTCACTGCACCTGGGGAGACCCGGGGTGTCAGAGATCCAGGGGCCTTCTGGAGGTCAAGAAAGGGAGCTGGGGAGAGGGTTCCGGTAAACAGGCAGAGCCAGACCTCCCCGCCCCAAGGACACTGTGATGTGGGTACGAGGCAGCTCCTTCAGCAGGTGTGGCTGTCTGACTTGAGCAGGACCGAAGGCTTCCATCACTTTCTGGGGCAGGTGGCAACTCGAGGCTGGACTTAGGCGTCTGTGGTTCACGGTCCACCAGCCCAGCCAGGCAGTGGTCTGGCCTCTGGGGGCAAGAATGGGGCATAGTGTCTGGCACAGTCAGGTAGGGCAGAGCCAGCAGAGGGTCACGGACAAGTGACTTTGACCGATGGCTTCCCTGTGGCGCCTGGAGATGGGGTGGGAGCCCGGGCGCCTCGAGCCTTGCCAGGCTCCTGAGGTTTTTGTTGGGTGAGGCGGGAGATATCACCACTGTGTTTACTACGGTATAGACATCTGGGGCCACGGGGCCGTGGTCACCATCTCCTCAGGTAAGAGCGGCCCATCCAGGGCCTTTGCTTTTATCTCATTTCATGGGATTTTTCTGAGCATCACTGTCTGGTCCTCTGATGTGTCCTTGTCCCCTCCTCCCCGGGGGAACTGGGCAGACTGGCCAGGAGGGGACCAGCTGCCCTCTGTATTTCAGAGTCTCTATTTTCTGAGGCCTTTAAAAAATCAGAATCTCGCTGGCATTGAGAGGGGGCTTGGGCGGGAAGGGCCACCAGTGGGGGAGTCCCAGGCCCCCCTTGGCAGCTGGCAGCTTGGGATGCGGTGGAAGGCAACTTGCTGTGGTCCTAGCATCTGCAGAGAAATGTGTCTGGATAACTTAGGGTCTTAGGAATGCTGACTGCAGTAGGCGCAGAGAACGCCCTCCTCGGGTGAGGTGTGTTCTGCACTAGACTGTGTTTAAAATTCTTTATTGGGTAGGAAGAGAATATTCTAGGTGAGTTTGGACACACAGTGTCCCGATCGTGGCGAGAGAGGGGAGCCTGGGGAGGTGACGGGCTCTGGGCTTTTTGAGGCCACTCTAGGAGAAAGAAAGTCCATTTGCCAGAGGAGGTGTGCTTGCGAATACCAAGACAGGGCATCTTCAAAGAGACTCCTGATAGTCTGGAAAATTGAAACTTTAAAAAGAGAGGCATTTAAAGTATTTAAAATTTTTATCATTTAATTAACAACTGCAAATCATGGCATTGGAGAGTTGAGACGGGTACAAGTTTGGCCAAAAAGTACTACCTAGGTTCCATAAGCCCTGGCCCCAATTCAGGGCTGTTTAGAGAATAATAAATTCAGCTTATTTTTTTAATGTAATTGGTGGTGCCGAGTTAGTCAAGATGGCCACAGGCAGGACTGACCACCTGCAGCAGGTGGCAGGAAGCTGAGAGTCTGTTTTTGGAAGCAAGAAAACACAGTTGGTAAATTTATAGCTTCTGGTTCCCAAAAGGTGGTTTGCGGCTGGTTTTGCCCAGCCCCACAGAACCGAAAGTGGTCGCCTGAGCAGAGCAACACCTGGCTAATTTGCATTTCTAAAACAAGGCACAGAAGCGGACCTAAACTGGAAGGTTCCTCTTTTATCTATTTGAATTTACTTCAGCTTTAGCTTACCAACTGCTCACTTACATTCATTTTCAAAGTCGATGTTTAGGAAATTAATTTGTCTCAGGTGCATTTTATCAATGCATTCGTATACACTCTTTAATGAGTTACGCCTTCAAGGTAGTTAAGCTGAGACCGTGCGCACGCCGTGTGCACTGTGAGTGTGCTCACAATCTAGCTGGCCGGCTCCCTCCTGGCAATGAAGCAGCTTTCTCAGTGCGGCTCCTTCACTGCAGAATGTTCAGGGCCGCCTTTCGGGTACCCGTCTCAGGACAGACTTGGGGTGAAACGGGGGCATCCGCCGTGAGTTTCTCTGGCTACACTACTAGCTGGGGACTGAGAGGGTGCCCAGTGGGGTGGGAGTCAGCAGGGCCTGGGAGCATCTGGAGGGACAGTCTCTGCTCTGAGTCCCCAGGCTGAGCTCGCTGAGGCTGGGGGTCTCCTGGGACTGCCCACACCTGGGGACATGCAGGCCTGGCCTCTGCCGCCAGGCCAGTGAGCAGGTCACGAGTTAGCACAGCGAAGGGATTCAGAGGAATCTGCCCAGGTCAGAGGGCCCACGGGACGTGCCAGGGACCAGGCGCCGAGCTGTGGGGAGCAGGAGCCGGTGCAGCCAGACTCGCTGCCCCGGGACGTTGGTATGAGTTGTTTTTGTTTCTACTTGAAAGGGAATCTGTCTTTACCTACTGCCTGCAATGCTGGGGCACTTCACACCCACAGGGACCACTTGCTGTGTCCACACGTAGGTATTCAATGCAGCTTTGGGGTTCAGATGGTCGCTGTGTGCTAGAGAGTATCCTCTTTCTCAGCAGAACTTTGTGATAAAGACAGAATTGGGAGCAGGTTCAGATAAGATGCATTTCCTGTGGTTTTTAATGAGGACATTGGCCAGAGAGCAGTTAGTCACCAGGACTGTTTTAGACTCGGGGCAGGAACTCAGGCCCACGGCTCGTGCCCAGGTGGCCAGGCCCCAGGAACGTGTGCTCAGGCTGTCCTCTTCCAGAGAAGCAGCGCCGCCCACTCAGCAGAGACAGGGCCTCTGTCTGAGGATGGCAAGCGTGCCTCGGGCTGTGAGATGCACTAGAGAAGCTAAAGTCGTCAGCAAGCTTTTCACCCAGAGTACAGGGTAGTGGTGACTGACGGCTGGGTGAAGGGCCAGCTGGGCCTGGCGTGGGGATGGAGGCATCTGGCACCCAGGGGAAGGGGTGAGCGGGCTCCCAGGAGGAGAAGCGGAAAGAGGCTGGGAGGGGTGATCCCAGCTGGGCAGCGTCCGCAGACCAGGCGCTTTAGCCGAGGCCACGGGTCCAGGATCTGACCCTTTCTCATCAGGACCACTGGGCTTTCACGTCTGTGAGGGCAGCCCGGGCCACCGACAGCAGGTGAGCTGGGCTGAGCTGGGCTGAGCTGAGCTGAGTTGGGTTGGGCCAACCAGGTGAGCTGGGCTGAGCTGAGCTGGGCAGAGTGGGTGAGCTGAGCTGGGCTGAGCCGGGTTGAGCCAGGCTGAGCTGCACTGAGCTGAGCTGGGTTGAGCTTAGCTGAGCAGGGCTGGGCTGAGCTGAGCTGGGCTCACCTGGGCTCAGCTGGTCTGGGCTGACCTGAGCTGGGCTCAGCTGGTCTGGGCTGACCTGAGCTGGGCTCAGCTGGTCTGGGCTGACCTGAGCTGGGCTGAGCTGGGTTGAGCTGAGCTGGGATGTGCGGAGCTGGGCTGAGTAGAGCTGGGTGGAGTGGGTGAGCTGGGCTGAGCTGGGTTAGGCTGAATTGAGCTAGGCTAAGCTGGGCTGAACTGGGTGGAGTGGGTGAGCTGGGCTGAGCTGGGTTAGGCTGAATTGAGCTAGGCTAAGCTGGGCTTGGCTGGGTGGAGTGGGTTTGCTGGGCTGAGCTGAGCTAAGCTGAACTGGGCTGGGTTGAGCTGGACGGAGTGGCTGAGCTGGGCTGGGCTGGGCTGGGGTGGGCTGAGCTGATTTAGGTTGATCTGGGCTTGGTTGAGCTGGGCTGAGCTGAGCTGAGCTTTGCTGGGCTGACCTGGGCTGAGCTTTGCTAGGCTGAGCTGGGCAGAGTGGATGAGCTGGGCTGGGCTGGGTGGAGCTGGCCTGAGCTGGACAGAGCGGGTGAGCTGGGCTGAGATGGGCTGAACTGAGCTGAGCTGGGTTGAGCAGGGCTGTGTTGAGCTGTGCAGAGTGGGTGAGCTAGGCTGAGCTGGGCTGGGCTGAGCTGAGCTGAGCTGGGCTGAGCTGGCCTGGGCTAGCCGGGGCTTAACTGGGGTGTGCTGGGTTAACCATGATGGGCTGAGACTGGGCCAACAGAAGTGAACCCATTGAGCTGGCTTGACTTGGGCAAATTGTTGAGATGCTTTGGGTCCATTTAACCTCCAATGAGGCTGGTGGGTCTAGATGGACTGAGCTGAGCCCACTGGACTATCCTGGTCAACAGTGGGCTGGCCTCAGTGATCTGGTTGTGCTGAGGACTGGGGGCCTGAATGTGTATCAGTCTTATTGATGACCCCAGACCCCAGGGCAGGCCCCAGGTGACTGAGCCGCGGGCAGTGAGAGTGGGCTGGCAGGGCTGAGTGTGCCCCTCCGCTCCACTGTCCCAGAGAGAAGGTGGAGCTGCCCACACCCCCGACCAGCATGACACCTCTCACCCCCCTCTTCTCCTGTGTCGTCTCTCGGGTCCCCAGAAGGTGAATCGCTCCCGAGAGTCTTCCCCCTGGTGTCCTGCATGAGCTCCTCTTCTGATGAGAGCACGGTGGCCCTGGGCTGCCTGGCCCGGGACTTCGTGCCCAATTCTGTCAGCTTCTCCTGGAAGTTCAACAACAGCACAGTCAGCAGCGAGAAATTCTGGACCTTCCCTGCAGTCCTGAGGGGCGGCTTGTGGTCGACCTCCTCTCAGGTGGTCCTGTCCTCCTCAAGCGCCTTTCAAGGGCCAGATGACTACCTGGTGTGCGAAGTCCAGCACCCCAAGGGAGGAAAGACCGTCGGCTCCGTGAGGGTGGTCGCTCAAAGTGAGTCGGGCCCATCCCGTGGTTGGGTGCCGGGGGGAGGGTCCAGGCCCCGCTGACCCCTTGTCCTTCTCTGCAGAGCCGGAAGTGTTGTCCCCTGTCGTGAGTGTCTTTGTCCCGCCTCGCAACAGCCTCTCTGGTGATGGCAATAGCAAGTCCAGCCTCATCTGCCAGGCCACTGACTTCAGCCCCAAACAGATCTCCTTGTCCTGGTTTCGTGATGGAAAGCGGATAGTGTCTGGCATTTCTGAAGGCCAGGTGGAGACTGTACAGTCCTCACCCGTAACATTCAGGGTCTATAGCATGCTAACCATCACGGAGAGTGACTGGCTCAGCCGGAACGTGTACACCTGCCAGGTGGAACACAACAAGGACACCTTCCAGAAGAACGCATCCTACTCATGTGATGCTGGTGAGTGCAGCACTGGGCTGGGGCAGGGCTCACCCTCAGGTCTGCAGACACTGCCGCAGACGTGCTAGCTGCTCCCTGAGCCTCGGCTTCCCAGAGCGGCCAAGGGCAGGAGGGGCTGTGCAGGGCGGCTGGGGGCCGGCACCCCTCCAACAGGGCCCCAGGTTCACAGGGGACTCAGCCAAGTGGGCCCTGCTCTTTGGGCGGACCTCTCCCTTCACCTGATTTCACTCCAAGCAACTCTCTCCCACCTGCAGCACCACCATCTGCCATCGGGGTCTTCACCATCCCCCCATCCTTCGCCGACATCTTCCTCACGAAGTCAGCCAAGCTCTCCTGTCTGGTCACAAACCTGGCCTCCTATGATGGCCTGAACATCAGCTGGTCCCGTCAGAACGGCAAGGCCCTGGAGACCCACACTTATTTTATAGAGAGACACCTCAATGACACCTTCAGCGCCAGGGGTGAGGCCTCAGTCTGCTCGGAGGACTGGGAGTCCGGAGAGGAGTTCACATGCACAGTGACACATTTGGACCTGCCCTCCCCAGAAAAGAGCACCATCTCCAAGCCCAAAGGTAGGCCCAGCCCTGCCCCTGCCCTCCACCCCAGACTCTCCCATGGCTTCCAGGGTCTGAGGACAGCAGGCAGGGCCAGGAGAGGACCCACGCTCCCCGATCTCACCACTGTGCCCCTCCCCCACCGCAGACGTGGCCATGAAACCGCCGTCCGTGTACGTGCTGCCTCCAACGCGGGAACAGCTGAGCCTGCGGGAGTCGGCCTCCGTCACCTGCCTGGTGAAGGGCTTCGCGCCCGCGGACGTGTTCGTGCAGTGGCTGCAGAAGGGGGAGCCCGTGACCAAGAGCAAGTACGTGACCAGCAGCCCGGCGCCCGAGCCCCAGGACCCCAGCGTGTACCTCGTGCACAGCATCCTGACAGTGACCGAGGAGGACTGGAGCAAAGGGGAGACCTACACCTGCGTCGTGGGCCACGAGGCCCTGCCCCACATGGTCACCGAGCGGACCGTGGACAAGTCCACCGGTAAACCCACCCTGTACAACGTGTCCCTGGTCCTGTCTGACACAGCCAGCACCTGCTACTGATGCCTGCTCAGAGCCCCCGGGTGACCGTCGCTGTGTGTGTGCATGAGTGCAAACTGACCGTGTCCATGCGTGAGATGTTGCATTTTATAAAACTTAGAAATAAAAAGATCCATTCAAAAGATGCTGGTTGTGAGTGAGCAAAGCTCTCCCTGCCAGGCCCACGGCTGTCTGCCCTCACCTTGCAGCCCACCCTCCATCATCTGCACCCCCCGCCTCCCCACTCGCTTCTAACCTGCAACCAGGAGCCCCAGTGCTCCTTGTGGGACGCCCACAGCAGGCCGAGCCCATGCTCGCTGTGCCTCTAGTCGCTTCCACGGCCACACTAGGGGCACACGGGTGTGCAACACACTAACATGCACACAGTCACATACATGCAGAGAGACGCATGTGTGCACACACATGCACAGACATGCAGACATGCACGCCATTGGACAGAGATATGGGCGCACGTGACACAGACATGTATGTGATGGACCTGGGTGAGCAGGCACACACAGACATGGACACATGAACATGTGGACACACAGACACACATGCACATGCACACTCACACGCAAGTGCACACAGTCACTCATAGGCCATGCACACGGGCACTCACACGCAAGTGCACACAGTCACTCATAGGCCATGCACACAGGCGCTCACAGACACATGAGGACAAGCCATAGACGTGTAGACATACACACAGATGTACACATGCTCGTGCACACACATGAATACACTGCACACTCCCAGGCTCACACAGATCCCAGCCCTTGCACACCCGTGGTCCCTCTGCCCTGTCTGGCGGGGTCCATCTGCACCCCTCCCGTGCTCTGCTTGTCCCTCTGTCTCAGCTTGGAGGTGCTTCTGGAGGCCGGCCCAGCCTGGACTCCCCACAGCCAACAGCCCCAGAGCAGGGTGCGCAGAGGGCCACTCTGGGCCTGGCCAGAGGCAGCTCCTCAGGACACTCACGGCCCCTGTCCAGGAGGGATGCTTCTCCCAGCCCAGGACTTGTGAAGGTGGCGGGGCCCCAGCTCTCCCCCTTCCCTGTGAAGAGACAGAGTCAGGCGAGTCCTGACAGAGCGGGCCATGCCTGGGAGGCCCCCCTGGAGTAGGCAGCTGCAGGGCCCCCGTGAACCTGGAGTGGTGGGCACTGAGACGACAGGCGAGCGGGCCTGCCCTGCCAACCACACCAGTGCCCCTTCAGGCTGACTCCCGACCTGCCCTGACTCCTGGCTCTTTAGGGGTCAAGGGCCCATCAGTGTTGCGGCTGCAGACCTAGGTGACTGTCCTCAGCCCTTGTCCGAGTGTCACTCTCCCTGGGCCTCAGATGTCTATCTGACCTCCTGATCCCACACCTGTGAGTCCTGCAGTCCAGGCCCCAGCCAGGGCCCCACATGGCCTCTCTCGTACGTGCCATGGCTGCAAGACAGAGAGAGATGGAGGCTAGAGGGATGGGCCCCTTGGCCCAGGCAGCCATCTGCCCCCAGGGCTGGTCCTCACTGGCTGGGGAGCCCACCCCAAACCCCCAGAGACAGGACACCTCACCACTGCTGTCAGCCTCAAGTGGCCCCGCGTCCTCCAGAGGGGTGAGGACACAGGGCCACTCCCTCACCTCCAGCCCAGCGAGACCCCACCCTGTGTGTGTATGTGTGTGCTCTGTCTCGCTCTCTGCCACCCTGGCGCTCCTAGGGCCAGGCACTCAGGCCACTGCTTGGCTCAGCCTCAGCCACGCTCTGCCCCTGCTGGCTGTGGAATTGGGCAGCCAGGGGCCTACCACGCCTGGCCAAGACACTGCCTAACAAGGCCCGGAGCTCCCAGCTGCTCCGGGGGTGCAGGGGAGGCAGGCACACGCCTGCTTGCCTGCCTGTTCGCTTCTGAAGTCCCCCAGCCCTTCTGGCGGGTCAGGGCAGCCGATGGGGGCCAGGGCGGGCTCTGCGGGCAGCTCAGCCGTGCTGACCACCTTGCCCTATCTCCCACAGAGGGGGAGGTGAGCGCCGAGGAGGAAGGCTTCGAGAACCTCAACACCATGGCCTCCACCTTCATCGTGCTCTTCCTCCTGAGCCTCTTCTACAGCACCACGGTCACCCTGTTCAAGGTAGGCCGCCTGGCCGCGGGGAGGGGGTGAGGCCACAGAGCCCCGGGGCCGCAGACCCCCAGGACCCCCGCACCCACTCACGCTGTCTCTGTCGCCTGCAGGTGAAGTGACGGCAGCCAAGAAATGGGGCACCAGAGACGGAACACGAGGGGCTGCCTTGGGGCCGGGTCCCTGGCCTCTGGCTTGTCGGCTTGTACTGAAATTTTCCCTGCGTCCTCTCCAGCTTCAGGTTGTAAGAAACTGGCTTTTCTCGGAGTGGCTGAGTGTCATGGCCAAGCGTGGAGCCCGCAGTTATAGGATCCACCTGGCTCTGCTTTGCAATGTCGCATTTGTGGCCTTGAAATAAACAAGTATATTTTATCCTGTGAAACCGCTTCCTCGTGAAGGTTTTTTCCTCCCCAGCCACACCCCTGTGTGCTGCATATCCTGAGCGCTGAACCCATTACTGACGGGAAAGGGACTTGTGTCTCCTCCCAGGCCAGTGGCGCTACGCTGGGGTGGTGTCCTGGGGCTGGTTCAGATGGAGGAACATGGCCGAGATGCAGAAGATCCCAGGACTGGTTTCCCAAGGTGGCCTGAGCCGGGGCTGCTGTGTGCATCTGTGAGGACCCTGCCCCAAGCCCCAAGGGCACCCTGTCCCTCTCTGCCACCAGTCCTGGAATCCCAACCACGGGAGGGATTGTCCAACCTCAGGTGCTTGTGGTGTGTGCAGGAGGGACTCGGGAGGAGGGCCAGTGTGTGTGCAGCCACACCATGCCCTGCGGGAGCAAGAGTCCTCACCTGCAGGCCAGAAATCGGTGACTGGAGAGAGAAAGGAAGTCTCAGGTGAAGCTGCAGGGAGAGGGCAGGACTGCAGAGGCGGAGGAAAGGCCTGGAAAGAGGGGGCAGCTGGCAGCGGGGCAGGGGAGAGGGGAATTAGCCCTCGGAGACAGGCTGTGGGGGTCCAGGTGGGGGCCGACAGGGGCGGCGGCACACTCAGGCCCCGGGGAGGTCCAGGTTAGCTGTGACAGCAGTGGCCAGGGTAGGGTGGGCGGTGGGACGGGAGAGGAGACCCCAGGGGCCAGGGGAGGGAGCTGGGTGAGGGAGATCTCCCTCTCCAGGGAGGCAATTTCAGGGGCTGGGAGGGGACCTGGGCTTCCCAGGACGCCTCTTGTGGGGCCGCCAGGGGCCTGACAGTGACTGTCCAAGGAGTGGGAGTGGACCTGGTCCCCAGAGAAGGCCGCCTGCCAGCAGTAGGCTCCTGGAAGGCATTTCTGGTTAAATGGTGTCCTCTGTGGCCCAACCCATCAGGCGGGGGAACGTTTGGTGAGCGGCTCCACAGCAGGCAGGGTGCCTCAGGCTGGGGAGGGGGGCAGCTGCACAGAGGCCGAGGGGCTCAGGCCAGGACCTGTGGGCTTGTCTGAGGGCCTTGACGACAAAGAAGCACAGGCCAGGCGTGAACAACAGGAGCTGGCTCTCTCCCAGCGTGAGGGAGGGCCCAGGGCCCAGGTGTCAGCAGGGCTGGCCCCTTCTGGGGCTCCACGGGGAGTCCGTTCCCTGCTCCTGGCGGTTCTCAGCACCTGTTGGAATGTATTTACTCAGAGCCTATCAACTGCTCACTTATATTCATTTTCAAAGTCGATGTTTAGGAAATTCATTTGTCTCAGGTGCCTTTTATCAATGCATTCGTACGCTCTTTAATGAGCCGTGTGCACTGTGAGTGTGCTCACAATCGTAGCTGGCCGGCTCCCTCCTGGTGATGAAGCAGCTTTCTCAGAGCGGCTCCTTCACTGCAGAATGTTCAGGGCTGCCTTTCGGGTACCCGTCTCAGGACAGACTTGGGGTGAAACGGGGGCATTCGTCATGAGTTACTCTGGCTACACTACTAGCTGGGGGACTGAGAGGATGCCCGGTGGGGTGGGAGTCAGCAGGGCCTGGGACCGCCCGCAGCTGGGGACGTGTGGGCCTGGCTTCTGCCACCAGGCCAGTGGGCAGGCCACGAGTTAGTGCAGTGAAGGGATTCGGAGGAATCCGCCCAGGTCAGAGAGCCCACAGGACGTGCCAGGGACCAGGCGCTGGGCTATGAGAGGCAGGAGCCGGTGCAGCCAGACTTGCTGCCCCAGGACATCTGCACAACCCCCCTCAACTTAACATCTGCTTACGTCTTCATAAGCCCAATGTAAGTTGAAAGTAGTTCGAAATTCCATTTAATGTGCTTCGCAGGCCAAACACCAGGGCTTATCTTCACCTGCCTTCAAAGGCTCAGAACACTTACATTAACCGACACTCGGGTAAAATCATCTAACTCAAGCCTTGTTGCTGCTCCGTTGCTCAGTGATGTTCAGAGCGACTGATCTGATCTGATCTGATGGACTATAGTACAGCAGGTTTTCCTGTCTATCACCAACTCGCGGAGCTTGCTCAAACTCATGTCCATTGAGCCGGTGATGCCATCCAACCATCTCATCCTCTGTCGTCCTCTTCGCCTCCTGACCTCAGTCTTTCCCAGCATCAGCTTCTTTTCAAATGAGTCAGCTCTTCACATCAGGAGGCCAAAATATTGGAGCTTCAGCATCAGTCCTTCCAATGAATATTCAGGACTGATTTCCTTTAGGGATTGACTGGTTGGATCTCCTTGCAGTCCAAGGGATCCTCAAGAGTCTTCTCCAACACCATAGTTCAAAAGCATTGATTCCTCAGCACTCAGCCTTCTTTATGGTCCAACTGTCACAACCATACACGACCATAGCTTTGACTAGACAGAATTTGTCAGCAAAGTAAAGTTTCTGCTTTTTATTATTTTTTTTTTATTTTGCTTAACTTTACAATATTGTATTGCTTTTGCCATACATCAAAATGAATCCGCCACAAGTATACTTGTGTTCCCCATCCTGAACCCTCCTCCCTCCTCCCTCCCCATACCATCCCTCTGGGTCGTCCCAGTGCACCAGCCCCAGGCATCCATTATCAGGCATCATACCTAGACTGGCAACTCGTTTCAGATATGATATTATACATATTTCAATGCTATTCTCCCAAATCATCCCACCCTCTCCCTCTCCCAGAGTACAAAAGACTGTTCTATACATCAGTGTCTCTTTTGCTGTCTCGTAAACGGGTTATTGTTACCATCTTTCTAAATTCCATATATTTGCGTTAGTATACTGTATTTTTGTTTTTCGTTCTGGCTTACTTCACTCTGTATAATAGGCTCCAGTTCCATCCACCTCATTAGAACTGATTCAAATATATTCTTTTTAATGCCTGAGTAATACTCCATTGTGTATATGTACCACAGCTTCCTTATCCATTCATCTGCAGATGGACATCTAGGTTGCTTCCAAGTCCTGGCTCTTGTAAACAGTGCTGCTATGAACATTGGGGTACACATTCTGCTTTTTAATATGCTGTCTAGGTTGGTCACAGCTTGACATCCAAGGAGCAAGTGTCTTTTAATTTCATGGCTACAGTCACGGCCCGCAGTGATTTTGGAGAACAAGAAAATAAAGTCTGACACTGATTCCATTTTTCCCCATCTATTTACCCTGAGGTGATGGGACCAGATGCCATGGTCTTAGATTTTTTTACTGATGAGTTTTAAGCCAGCTTTTTCACTCTCTCTTCTTTCACCTTGATCAGTTCAGTTCAGTCACTCAGTCATGTCCGACTCTTTGTGACCTCATGAATCACAGCACGCCAGGCCTCCCTGTTCACCACCAACTCCCAGAGTTCACTCAGATTCACGTCCATTGAGTCAGTGATGCCATACAGCCATCTCATCCTCTGTCGTCCCCTTCTCCTCCTGCCCCCAATCCCTCCTAGCATCAGAGTCTTTTCCAATGAGACAACTCTTCACACGAGGCGGCCAAAGTACTGGAGTCTCACCTTTAGCATCAGTCCTTCCAAAGAAAACCCAGGACTGATCTCCTTCAGAATGGACTGGTTGGATCTCCTTGCAGTCCAAGGGACTCTCAAGAGTCTTCTCCAACACTGCAGTTCAAAAGCATCAATTCTTCAGCACTCAGCATTATTCACAGTCCAACTCTCATATCCATACATGACCACTAGAAAAAACCATAGCCTTGACTAGACGGACCTTAGTTGGCAAAGTAATGTCTCTGCTTTTCAATATACTATCTAGGTTGGTCATAACTTTTCTTCCAAGGAGTAAGCGTCTTTTAATTTTGTGGCTGCAGTCACCATATGCAGTGATTTTGGAGCCCCCCAAAATAAAATCTGACACTGTTTCCACTGTTTCCCCATCTTTTTCTCATGAAGTGATGGGACCAGATGCCATGATCTTCGTTTTCTGAATGTTGAGCTTTAAGCCAACCTTTTCCCTCTACACTTTCACTTTCATCAAGAGGCTTTTGAGTCCCTCTTCACTTTCTGCCATAAGGGTGGTGTCATCTGCATATCTGAGGTTATTGATATTTCTCCCGGCAATCTTGATTCCAGCTTGTGCTTTTCCAGCCCAGCATTTCTCATGATGTACTCTGCATATAAATTAAATAAGCAGGGTGACAATATACAGCCTTGCTCTTTAGTTCCTCTTTGCATTCTGCCGTTAGAGTGGTATCATCCGCATATCTAGTTGTCAGTATTTCTCCTGGCAGTCTAGATTCCAGTTTGTGATTTATCCAGCTGGAAATTTCATATGATGTACTCTGCATATAAGTTAAATATGCAGGGTGACAATATACAGCCCTGATGTCGTCCTTTCCTGGTTTTGAACCCGCTCATTGTTCCATGGCAAGTTCTAACAGCTGCTTTTTGACCCACATACAGGTTTCTCAGGAGGCAGGTAAGGTGTCTGTCATTCCATCTCTTTTAGAAATTTCCAGTTTGTTGTGATTCACAGTCAACGGTTTTCATGTAGTCAGTGAAGCAGAAGTCGAAGTTTTTCTGGAATTCTTTTGCTTTTTTTTTCTGTGATCCAGTGGATGTTGGCAGTTTGATCTCTGGTTCCTCTGCCTTTTCTAAATTCAGCTTGTACATCTGGAAGCTCTCAAGCCTATTTTATTAATGGAAAGTGCAGATCGTCTGGTGTAATTTACTGAATACTGAACGCAAAAAACACAGAGCGGCTGTCAGGGCCCAGGGTGGCTGTGGAGTGAGCTGCTCACCCTCCTGAGCACCGGCGGTCTCGGCTGCAGCCACAGCGCTGCCCAGCTTCCACAGCAGAGGACAGGCTGCATATCGCAGGTGGGAAAGATCGAAATTCGAGTGCGGTCTCTCCTGATTGAGTGTTGCTTCCACAGCATCATAAAGTCAAAGAGTAAAACTTGGAGTCATGAGCCAGGGACCTTCTGTATGAGATGTTTTTGGTTTTACATCAAGGGGAATCAGAGGTCTATTTGTCTGAATTCCTCAAGTGACCACTGCCCAACCCGCTCAGCTTGACTTCCCCTAAAGACAGTTTCTAGGAGAGGGCGGCCAGGGCTGCTCCCCTTCCCTACTGTCTGGATGGCTCAGGCACTTCACACCCACAGGGACCACTTCCTGTGTCCGCACTTAGGTGTTAAACACAGCTTTGGGGTTCAGATGGGGTTCGCTGTGCGCTAAAGAGTATCCTCTTTCTCAGCAGAACTTTGTGATAAAGACAGAATTGGGAGCAGGTTCAGATAAGATGCATTTCCCGTGGTTTTTAATGAGGACATTGGCCAGAGAGCAGTTAGTCACCAGGACTCTTTTAGACTCGGGGCAGGATCTCAGGCCCACGGCACGTGCCCAGGCAGCCAGATCCCAGGAACGTGTCCCCAGGCTCTCCTCTCCCAGAGAAGCAGCACTGCCCGCTCAGCAGAGACAGGGCCTCTGTCTGAGGGTGGCAAGCATGCCTCGGCCTGTGAGACGCACTGCTGCTGCTGCTGCTAAGTCACTTCAGTCTTGTCCGACTCTGTGCGACCCCATAGATGGCATCTCACCAGGCTCCGCCGTCCCTGGGATTCTCCAGGCAAGAACACTGGAGTGGGTTTCCATTTCCTTCTCCAATACATGAAAGTGAAAAGTGAAAGTGAAATCGCTCAGTCGTGTCCAACTCTTAGTGACCCCATGGACTGCAGCCCACCAGGCTCCTCCATCCATGGGATTCTCCAGACAAGAGTACTGGAGTGGGGTACCATTGCCTTCTCCGGTGAGATGCACTAGGGAAAGTAAAGTCGCCAACAAGCTTTTCACCCAGAGTGGAGGGTGGTGGTGACTGACGGCTGGGAGAAGGGCCAGCTGGGCCTGGTGTGGGGATGGAGACGTCAGGCACCCAGTGGAAGGGGCGAGCAGGCTCCCAGGAGGGGAAGCGGGAAGAGACTGGGAGGGGTGAGCCCAGCTGGGCAGCGTCCGCAGACCAGGGGCTTTAGCCGAGGCCACGGGTCCGGGATCTGACCCTGTTTCATCAGGACCACTTGGCTTTCAAGCCTGCTGAGGGCAGCCCCGGGCTGCCCACAGCAGGCTTGAGCTGGGCTGAGCTGTGCTGAGCTGGACTGAGCTGGGCTGGGCCAACTGAGTGAGCTCGGCTGAGCTGGACTGGGCCAACTGAGTGAGCTGGGCTGAGCTGGGCTGAGCTGGGTTAAGCTGAGCTGAGTTGGGTTGATCGGGGCTGAGCTGAACTAGGCTGAGCTGATTTGAGCTGGGCTGGGCTGGGCTGAGTTGGATTATCCATGGGGGGCTGAGACAGGTCCGGCAGAAATGCACTGCCTGGGCTTGCCTTGAGCAAGCTGATGAGTTGCTCTGGGCTTGCTTAACCCCTGCTGAGCATGGTGAGTCTAGCAGGACTGAGCTGGCCGTGCTGGACTGTCCTGGCCAACACTGGGCTGACCTCAGTGATCTGGTTGTGCTGAGGACTGGGGGCCTGAGTGTGTATCAGTCTTACTGATGACCCCAGACCCCCGGGCCAGGCCCCAGGTGACTGAGCAGCGGGCAGTGAGGGTGGGCTGGCAGGGCTGAGTGTGCCCTCCACTCCACTGTCCCAGAGAGAAGGGGGAGCTGCCCACACCCCGACCAGCAGAATGCCTCTCACCCCTCTCTTCTCCTGTGTCCTCTCTTTGGTCCCCAGTAGGTGAATCGCTCCCGAGAGTCTTCCCCTGGTGTCCTGCCTGAGCTCCTCGTCTGATGAGAGCACGGTGGCCCTGGGCTGCCTGGCCCGGGACTTCGTGCCCAATTCTGTCAGCTTCTCCTGGAAGTTCAACAACAGCACAGTCAGCAGCGAGAAATTCTGGACCTTCCCTGCAGTCCTGAGGGGCGGCTTGTGGTCGGCATCCTCTCAGGTGGCCCAGCCCTCCTCAAGCGCCTTTCAAGGGCCAGATGACTATCTGGTATGCGAAGCCCAGCACCCCAAGGGAGGAAAGACCATCGGGACCGTGAAGGTGGTCTCCAGGACCGTGAAGGTGGTCCCCAGAGGTGAGCCAGGCTCCGCTCATGGCCGGGGTGGGAACAGGACCAGGGGAGCCCACTCCCCACCCTTCCTGTCCACCTTGCAGCCCCTCCCCCAGGGCACAGCGCATTCTGACCCTCACCTGCTCCCTGCTCCTCTGGTTTCAGCATCGACTCCAACCCCGACCACGTTAGTGCCTTCTCTGAAATCCAGGTCAGAGGGCTCCACCAAAGCCATCACCACTCAGTGCAGCCCAGGTGAGCAGCCCATCCACGCACACCTGTCTGCCCGTCCCTCTCTGCCACCTTCAGGCAGCCCTCGAAGACTTCTCTGTTGAGTCCTTAAGTCAGGCCTTGAGCCAGGAAGGTGGGGCACTGAACACAGGGGCACCGACTGTGGGCCAGGCCCAGGCTGGGCACTGGCAGATGCCACCTCAGGCCCCCGTGTGGCCCTCAGCCCCTCGTGAACGGGTGATGTGCCCAGATCCCACTGGGTGGCGCATGGTGAGAGGGAGGCCCACAGGCCAGCTCTGGACTCCCCTGGTCCAGCCCACACGTGGAACTGAGTGTGGAGCTGAGACCCTCACAGAACCTGTGCCGCCTGCCAGGCTGCACACCCCCCACCTACACCTGGCTCCAGCTTCTCTGAGTGCCGGGCACCCAGCTGGGGCCCAGAGTCACCCCTCACCCTGGACGCACCCCTGGCCCAGAGCAGGAGCTGCTGGAGGGAGCCGGGCAGTTCCCTCACCAGCCCCGTGCCACTGGGGACCCTCCAAGAGGGGACCCCGGCTGTGATGTCTCCCTGGGCCGCCCCTCACCCAGCCTGTAGGCCATGATGCTCATAGTCCAGGGCAGAATCTGCCACCGATGTGCACCACCCCTGGGTGTGGGGTGACCTGGTCAGGCACACAAGGCTGGCCGAGTCAGGAGAAAGGTGACCCCTGCAGATTACAGGGTGACGTCAGGGTCGGGGAGCACTATGCACAGCCCAGCTCTCCCCGAGCATCAGTGGTCAGCCCTGACCAGACTGCTGCAACCACGCAGCCCACCCAGCGGCCTTGGGGGTGGGGGCTGAGCTCCGCAAGCCCAGGCTGCACCCTCCTGCTCTGGGGCTGGACTGCCCTCCCGTGGGCAGTGACCCTCCTGGGGCCCAGAGCCTACTGACTACATGAGCCCAGCCCTCCCCTCAGGGCTTAGCCCCTGACCCAGACACAGTGCAGATCAACACAGCCTGAAGGCCAGATGCATCATGAAGCCAGATCCCTGCAGCCAGAGCTGGCCTGTCCAGCTCTGTAACTGGGGCTGGTCTGTCCAGCTTAGAGGGATGAACCGGGAGGAGGGACAGACAGAAGTCCTGTGTGGTGGCAGCACACCTTCAAGTATCTGCTCTCTGGGCCTTTATAGAGAAAGTTGGCTGAGCCCGGGCTGTCAGAGACCCACGGCCAGTTGCTCACGAGTCCTTTTCGTTGTAAGCTGTCCTGGCGATGGTCAGGAGGGCGGGCCCAGGCACTTAGCATAGATACTCGCAACCAGCAAGCGGGCAGCCAGGGTCCCACCAGGGCCAGAGCAGAGCCGCGGACACTGGTGGAGGAGATTCCCAGAGGACGGCCACCCCCGGGGCTGCCTCAGCCCCGGCTGTCTGTGGCACCCGGAGGAGACCCTGACACCCCCTACTCTCCACAGCACTGGCCACCAGCCACAGGCAGCCAGAAGCCCAGACACTGCCGTGTCCAAAGGACCCCTGCAGAGGTCAGTCCCTTGGGACAGAGGGGGAGAAGGGTGGAGTGCTTCTGGGGGCACCGGAAACAGCCTGCTTGCAAGCGAGACCCCAGCCCAGTGGTGGCCACACCCCTGCCATCTGCACTTCTGGAAGCAACAGAGTCCAGAGGTCCCTGGGGAGAGGGCTAGCCTGGGGCCCGGCGGGTGCCGCTGGCCAGCCCTCACCCCACTGCCCCCCAACAAGACCCCCACACCTCTCCTCCCCCTCCCCACAGAGTGTCAGAACCACACCCAGGCCCCCAGCGTCCACCTGCTGCCCCAACACCACAGGGCCTCTGGCTCCTGGACAAGGCCGAGTTCACCTGCCTGGCCACGGGGGAGGCCCTGCTGGACGCCTGCTTCTCCTGGGAGGTGAACGGGCAGCCCCACAGCGGGGCCGTGGAGGAGGGACCCACCTGGCACATGAACGGCTCTTGGAGCCAGAGCAGCCGCCTGGCCCTGCCCAGGTCCCTGTGGGCCTCGGGCTCCAACGTCACCTGCACACTGAGTGGTCCCAGCCTGCGGTCGCCAGTGACCCTGACAGCTCAGAGAGAACATGGTGAGGGCAGCCGCAGGCCCCGCGGCACCCCGGCCACCTCCTTCCACCAGGGACCCAACCCCTGGAGCCCCAGCTCGCGGGCATAACACGGCTTCTCCCCACAGCCGCCTCAGTGCCCGGCAATCTGACCCTCCGCATTGTGACCATGCCTGGCCCCTCCTCCCCTTCCTGGCTCCTGTGTGAGGTGTCCAGCTTCTCACCCGTGGACATCCTCCTCACATGGCTGGAGGGCCAGCAGGAAGGGGAGCCTTCCCAGTTTGCCACGGCGCACACCACAGCCCAGGCTGGGCATGCCTCATCCCACACATGGAGTGTCCTGCGTGTCTCCAGCCCCCTGGACCACAGGGGGGCCACCTACACCTGTGGGGTCAGCCACAAGGCCTCCCGGACGCTTCTCAATGGCAGCTGCAGCCTGGACACTGGTGGTGAGTCACACGGGCCCGAGGCTCCATCTGAGCGGCCAGGACTTGGGAAGGGGAATGGAAGGGCGGCCCTAGAGGCGCCGGGCAGCGGAGACACGGCCACTCTATGTCAGGTGCCCTGGGGCTCTGGAAGCCCAACAGCTGCCCCACTGGCCCGGACACACTTCCACACGCTGCACGCCAGTCCAGGAAGGGCGGGAGGTGTTGCCCACCCCCCATGACCCAAGCACCCCTTCCCACCAAGTTGTGCCCACCACAGGGCACAAAGCAGGGGCCTGCCATGGGCTGGGAGTGAGGGCGGCCACCCTCAACAGCTGCCCTCTGGAGGCGTCCGAGGCTCCCCAGCTCCCAAGCCCCCCACCCTTCCGGGAGCCCAGTCAGCACCTGGGAGGCTGCATAGGCCCAGGAAGGGGGCTCCCAGAGGGGTCTGATTCACACACACCCACAGCGGCCCCTGACCATAGGCCTCCTGGAGGAACACAGGGGCAGGTGCCACAGAGGAGGGGGTCTGGGGGCCCAGGGCTCACCCTTCCCTCTGAGGTGTCCTCCCCCGGCACTGCAGCATGCAGCCCGGCCCTGCAAGACCACGGTGGACACACCAGTCAGAGAGGTGGCAGGACACACAGGCCGCCATGCGTCCAGCCCGCCCAGTCAGGGGGCCGGCAGGGAAGGTCCAATGGGGGCCCGAGGCAGTGGGCACTGGGAGAGGAAGGCTAGGCTTGCCCAGGGCACAGGACCTAGCCTGCAGGCCTGAGCTGCTGTGGGCCCCACGCCAAGCGGGGAAGACATGCAGACCACAGCCCAGGTCCCATCATGTCGTGAGAGACGGGCCTGGCAGGCTGCGCCCTGAAGGCCACGCAGGGTGCCACGGGGTCACCTCCGCATGCCCGCACCCACCCCCACCAGGTGCCCCCCAGGAGACCCCCCGCCCACACTCCCTCCCCACACACCCTGTAGGGCCTCCTCCTTTAGACCCAGCCCGCCCCCACACCAGAACAGCAGCCTGACCCAGCCTGGGCACCGCGTGGCCTCAAGTCACAGGACACTCCGAACCGGCCTTCCCCAGAGGCTTGACCCAAGCCTCCCACTTTCCTGCGGGGCCAAAGCTACGTCCAGCAGCCAGGGCCACACTCTGTACAGGGCTAGTGGCAGAGGCTGCGGGAGGCCTGGCCAGACCCCAGGGACCCTGGAGCGGCAGGGGAAATGCCCCGCTCCAGGGGGCCGCAGCCGGCACTGGCCCCGGCCCCAGGGCTGACCAGCCGCCGGGCCTTCCCCGGTGGGCCCTCCTCCAGACCAGAGGAGGACGGCCAGAGCCGCTCCCGGTAAGGCAGCCTGGTCTCCACCGCCGGGGCGGCAGCTCCTCTCACTGGGCCAGCTGCCCCCCGTTCTAGCACTGCTGCCTGAGGGGTCTGCTGCTTTCCTGGAAGGACTCCCACGCTCCCCCTACCCCACCCCATCCCACCCCACCTCCCCTCACCTGCATCTGAAGGCCACCCCTCCATCTCAGTTCCAGGCCCAGCCCACTGCCACTGCCCTCTTCTCAAAGGAGGCCGCTCGCAGCTCGCCCAGGCCTGCAGCTGTGATGGTCATTCTCACAAAGTGGCAGCTGGAAGGCTCCCCCGGGGACCCCTGGCCTCTGCTTCCTGGTCCTGCTCTAGGGCCCCAGGCTCCTCATCCACGGGCCCCGTCTCCCAAAAGCCTGCATCAACCCGGACCCCCAGACTGCAGCCGGAGCCCTCTGCCCTCTATCATCACAGAAGCCAAGCCACCTGCCCAAGTCCTGCGCCCCTTGAATCGGCCCCTTCTGTCTGAAGACCCCACCCCAGTCCTCCTGTCCCTGCTGGTCTCACAGCCCAGGGCTGTCCCCTTCAGCCCACCCTCCTTTCAGCTGCCAAGGTGACCTTCAAACACGCATCAAAGTTCTGCTTCCACTTAGCATGTAGAAGCTAAAGGTCAAAGCCAAATAAACCATAAAAATCATGTTTATTTAAAATCTCAGACGAGCCGAGGACTCAGTGTCCAACTGACCCAAATTCCTAGGTCAGAAGAGGCTGCTGGCAGGTGTCCTCATCCTCAACACAGGTGGACAGAGGCCTGGGCATCCGTGAGACGAAAAGGACGTGAGGGAACCAGCCAGGGTTTAGTTCCCACACAGGTTGGCCCAGGGTGTGGGTACAGGCAAGCCCCCAAAATCCCCTGGGCCCGCTGACCCTCCACCCAGGGATTCTGCTGCGAGCAGCCCCTGAGAGCAGGCGGGGCCACAGCAGGAGAGGTCCAGGCTCAGAGCCTTTCCCTCCTGGAGGACGGGCCTCACCTGACTCCCCACGCCAGGAGCCAGGAGCCAAGGAACGCGCCACCCAGCCCAACTCAATTCCTGGTGAAAACACAGCTCCTCACCCTCCCTGCCCGACAGAGGAGAGTGTGCACTCACTCCACAGAAAGTATACACGCGTCATCGACTTCACGCTCACTTTCTGTCAGTGCACCCTGGTCGGCGTGCAATCAAAATTCCCTCGGCGTGCAAAGAAGCAGAAAACCTTCACCCGTACTCAGTATGAAAACAGCAAATAAAGCTAGACCATGGCTGACCCAGATCTTGGAGCTGAAAACAATTGTGATCACGATCGTGCTCTCGGCTTAAGCTCTGTGGGTGGCTCCTGTTGCCTTGAGAAAAGCGTCCTGCCCCACGGTTTCACGGGCTCTTCCCAAACGGCTGCGCCAGCAGAGACAGGTGAAGGGGGTGACCTTTCTCTCCTGCAGTTCTTCTCAACGTGGCTTCTCCCACCCGAGCTCTTGCCCACCTTCTCATCCCGGCAGCTCCTGCCTGTCATTCACATGAGCTCTCCTGTGCAACTAAGAAGACCTCCCTGACCTCCATGGCTGGGCCATGGGGCAGCTGGGACCCCTGGCCTTTACCTGAATGGAGCGCATCCAGGGGGTCCTGTCATCGCATTTAGCCGCCTCACCGACCCCCAGACCACTCACCCCTGCATTCCATGTGTCTAGGACAGGTTCCTTCGGGTTCTCCATGGCAAAGGGCTGCTGCCTTTGAAAACTTTTCCAATGAATCATGGATCCATACCATTGTAGAACACAGTATGAACTCATTAACGGAAAACTGAGACAAACGGAAACCAAGACGCATCGCTATTTCATCATTAGATCCCACAGAGGCCGAGCACGATCTCCATGCTTACTTCCTGTGCCGTGACCCGTGGTTCCTGGACAGCAGCCCTGCAGACCCCACCTCCCGCAGCTCTGGTCAGGCTCAAGGTGAACCCCCAGGGAATGAATGCTCATGGAAAGAGGGACTAGGAAGTCCGGGCCGGGTGATGGGTCCCAGGACGTAGCACTTCCTCCCTGTCCCGGGCCCTCCCACTGGACTGGAGCTCGGCTCCACACGAGGGTTCTGAGCTGGCCGGCCCATCCTGCCCCGGCCCCCACCCCAGGTCCAGCAGGACTGACTGATGCACAGACTTGGCCTTGGCTTAAAGCCTCTAGTTCCCAGCCTCGGCCTGCCCTCGGCCAGCTCCCTGCTGCAGTATGCAAGGCTCCCGTGCACTCTCCCAACTCAGGGCCCTCGTGACGCCGTTCCTCATGCTGGGACACCGGCCCAGTCTCACCTTTCACCCTCACACAGCAGCTGCTTCTACGAGAGGCTGTGGCTGCAGCCTGCAGGGCGGGGCCTGAGGATCCACATCGGCATCGGGGCTGCTCACCCGCCGCCCGCACTTGTACTGGCATGAAGGCCGGCTTCAGGCGGTCTGCCCCACCATGCTTGTGCCCCATCCAGCTCTGTGCCCCGTCGGGCCCTGTGACCCCTCTGTGCCCCGTTGGGCCCTGTGACCCCTGGGTGCCCCGTCGGGCCCTGTGACCCCTGGGTGCCCCGTCGGGCCCTGTGACCCCTGGGTGCCCCGTCGGGCCCTGTGACCCCTCTGTGCCACGTCGGGCCCTGTGACCCCTTGGTGCCCCGTCGGGCCCTGTGACCCCTGGGTGCCCCGTTGGGCCCTGTGACCCCTCTGTGCCCCATCCGTGTCCCGCAAGGAGAAGGTTGTTCACACGGGGCCCCAGTGCCAGTGGTGCCGTGTGGGGGACTGTGGCCTTGTCCCATGGGCAGACTTCTTGTGGTCAGCAGCCAGCCGTGTACTGGGGTGGGCGAGGGCCAGCCCTCAGCAGCGCCCGCTCCCCCACAGGTCTGGCCACCTGGCCGCCCTGGAGCCAGGACGAGAGCAGCGATGATGGTGTGGATGTGGAGGATGCCAGCCCACTCTGGCTCACCTTCCTGGCCCTCTTCCTCGTCACTGTGGTCTACGGTGGCTTGGTCACCTTCATCAAGGCAGGTGGCCCGGACAGGTGGGGCCCTACCTCCAGAGCCAGAGCCCTAGGGTTGGCCAGGGTTTCTGAGGGAGCCACCCACTCAGCCCTGGAGTAGGACAGGCACTAGGACCTGCTCCCCAGGGCCACGGGGAGGTGGGGTCCCCAGCTCGGCTGACCAGGGGTCCTGGGCCTCTGAGCCCCAGCCCCTTCCTGACCCCAGGGCTCTTCCTGGTAAAGTAGCCCCGGAGAGCAGACACCGGCTCCGCATGGACAGAACCTGGCCTCCACACTGCCCGCTGCTCCCAGAGGGCAGAGAAGCCCACGCTAGACCCCACCCACGCACAGAGGCCTTGCAGCCCCACACTAGGTCCACCACAGAACCCAGCCCAGGAGGAGGGCATCATGGTGCAGAGAGGGGGCCCTGGCTGGTTCTGCAGCCCCAGAGCCGGTGGTCTTGGCTGCGGCCACCCCCCTGCCACCCCGCCCACCGTCTGCCACATAAAGAGCTTTGGTCCTTCCTCCTGCCTCCCATTTCTGTGTCCCAGCCCTAAGATCTTCCAGGTGAGAGTACCCAGGAGGCCGAGGGCAAACACCCGAGCGGGTCCACACACACAGGAGAGGCAGGCAGGGCCAGGCACACAGCAGGGGGGCTGCCTCAGGAGGAAGATGCCGGGCCTACTGCGCTGAAGGGACTGGGCACACCAGATGTGTGTGTCCACCCCTGCACACACGGGTGCACACACATGCAGCCCTCACACATAAGCATGTGTGCACCTACAGGTGGGACCACACCCTGCACACATAAGCACACCCACACACGTGCAGACACACAAATGCGGGGCATATGCCTGTGGGCACGTGTGAGGAGGTCTGCATCCACACACACGCACACACATGGACTCACACTCAGAGACACGAAAGCACATGTGCCCAGGCACCACTCAGGTGTGCGTGCGCATGCACACACACAGGAGACGGCCCTGAGTGATGGGGGCGGGAGAGGCTGGGCACACAGAGCCCCCATCAGACAGGCAGGTGGCACCCCTCACACCCCTTATGGAGGGCAGGGTATGGAGGAAAATGCTGCCTGAAGGGGCTTGGATAAGACACTGGCTGGTCAGCTCCTAGTCACTCCTGGCCCTCCTGCCACTGTCCAGAGTTCCCGCGGCAGGTGGGTGTGACCCTGGGCCCAGGCAGCCCCCAGGCAGGGAGGCCAGTGTGGCAGACACCCTTCCTGGGTGCTGGCCTTGCAAGGGTCCCGTCTGGCCTCCCCTCTCAGACCAGGAGGAGGGCATCCCGTCTCTGGCCAGTCCGTTTTGGACACGGGGTCTCACTCCTCTTGTCGGCTCCGGACCCCACACCACTGGTTCCCCTGCTCACTGGTTGGGTCCCCTGCTCACTGGTTGGGTCCTCTGCTCACTGGTTGGGTCCCCTGCTCACTGGTTGGGCCCCCTCCTCACTGGTTGATTCTGATTCTCCCTGCTCACTGGTTGGGCCCCCTCCTCACTGGTTGATTCTGATTCTCCCTGCTCACTGGTTGGTTCTGATTCTCCCTGCTCACTGGTTGGGTCCCCTTCTCACTGGTTGGGTCCCCTGCTCATTGGTTGGGTCCCCTGCTCACTGGTTGGTTCTGATTCTCCATGCTCTCTGGTTGGGTCCCCTGCTCACTGGTTGGTTCTGATTCTCCCTGCTCACTGGTTGGTTCTGATTCTCCCTGCTCACTGGTTGGGTCCCCTGCTCACTGGTTGGGTCCCCTTCTCACTGGTTGGGTCCCCTGCTCACTGGCTCTGTTCCCTGCTCACTGGTTCTGTTCCCTGCTCACTGGTTGGGTCCTCTCACTGGTTGGGTCCCCTGCTCGCTGGTTGGGTCCCTTTCTCACTGGCTGGGTCCCCTTCTCACTGGTTGGTTCCCCTTCTCACTGGTTGGGTCCCCTGCTCACTGGTTGGGTCCCCTGCTCACTGGTTGGGTCCCTTTCTCACTGGTTGGGTCCCCTGCTCGCTGGTTGGGTCCCCTTCTCACTGGTTGGGTCCCCTGCTCACTGGTTGGGTCCCCTGCTCACTGGCTCTGTTCCCTGCTCACTGGTTCTGTTCCCTGCTCACTGGTTGGGTCCTCTCACTGGTTGGGTCCCCTGCTCACTGGTTGGGTCCTCTCACTGGTTGGGTCCCCTTCTCACTGGTTGGGTCCCCTTCTCACTGGTTGGGTCCCCTGCTCGCTGGTTGGGTCCTCTCACTGGTTGGGTCCTCTGCTCACTGATTAGTTCCCTTGCTCACTGGTTGGGTCCCCTGCTCACTGGTTGGGTCCCCTGCTCACTGGTTCAGTCCCCTGCTCACTGGTTAGTTCCCTTGCTCACTGGTTGGTTCTGGTTCTCCCTGCTCACTGGTTGGTTCCCCCGGTACTGGTCTTCCCCCTTGGCCCCCATCCAGCTCCTCCACCTGGCATATGGCCAGCAGCACCTGTTCACAGCTCCTGCTCGCCTCTCATCCCAGACATGGACCTTACTGCATGTGTCAGGCCTGGAGGTCAGCAACACATCTCACTCCCAATACACCCAGCACCACAGTTCTAGAGAGCAGACCGACCCACCCTACGGACACCAGTCGTGATCCCACAGCCACTGAGTGGGGGCTGAGCTTGGCTCCTGAGATGTGAGAGGGGCCTGGCACCTTGGCCTGGAGCCATCACCAGGCCCTCACAGGAGGAGGCAGGGGGCTGGCAGATCAGAAGGCCTGAGAGGCAGACGCAGGACACAAGTCTACCGAATCTGAGGATGCAGGAGGGGCCATGAGCCGGGTTGAAGCTTGGCAGGCAGAAGGACCAATACAGAACCTCCCTGGGGTCTCCGGAGGGCAGGCAGCCCTTACCAAGCTTGCCAAGGCCCAGCGAGACTGTTTCAGACTTGTAGCCTCACTGTGTAGGGAACAAACGTTTGCAGTAATTTGCTGTAGCCACAAAAACGAAGACACCAACGGTCTCTTCAGATCAGCCCTTCCCACCCGAGGCCATTATTGCTCCAGGAGAGGCCAAGTGTCCTCCTGGCCAAGGCCCCCGTCCTCCCAGGGCTCTGGTGCAAACCCTGGGAACTGATTCCCTTCCTTGTGGCAGCCCATCCCAGGGGAGGTGCAGGCCTGGCCCTCTGCCTGTAATCTCCACCAGGAAGCTGTTCTTGCTGCCATGGCAGGCCTGCTGCCCTCACGGGGGCAGTCGCCATGCCTGTGGTCCTCGGGGAATTCCTCTGGTCAACCACCCACCCACTGCCCCGTGCCCTCTACAGCCCTCTCCTTCCAGCAGTGAGCAGCCCTGTCTCAAGATCTCAGCTGAGGCCTCAGCTGGTCCACAGCCAGAAAGGGCCTCACATTTTATCAGAAATTCATCTGCAGGTCCTGGGGTTCCTTATGGTACCCCCTCCCTCCCCGGCCTCCTGTCCTGCTGCCCCTGCCTGCTCCCTTCCCTGCTGAGCTCTCTGCTCCCGCCCCTTCCTGCACATTCTACGGGTCACACACTCGTCACACCAGCAGGTTGTCTCTTTATCCCAGAAAGCTAAACCCAAGAACACAGGGACTCCCAGTGCTCCGTGTGAGCACAGACCGTGTGCAGCAGATGCCAGCAAGTACGCGGGGAGAGACGGAGACAAAGGGTGCCCAGCACAGAACAGGCCACAAGGTCCCTGACCAGAGTGTGCCTGTAGTGACGGCCCTCCGCAGACCGTCCCCTCGCCCACTCTTCCCATCTCAGTGATTCGCCGCCTGCCAAGTGGGCCCCAAAGGATACCTCGAAGTTGTCTCCAGGGCTGGGGTGAGGCTGCTCCCCAGCCCACAGCCAGCAGGGTATTTCCAACCCTACATTCGTCTGGCAACCCCTGCTCAAACCCCACCATGGGTTCCTGTTACATCAAAAATGGAATCAGGGCTTCCCTGGTGGCCCTGCAGTTAAGAATCAGCCTTGCTTCAGAGGGGACATGGGCTCAACCCCTGATCGGGGAACTCATATGCCACGCAGCAACTGATCCCACAGCACAAGCAGAAAGTCCGTGGGCTTCAGCAAAGACCCGAGGCAGTAAAATTAAAAAAATAAAACAAGAGACTGAAATCTAAATTTTCACGTCTGGAGTCCCACACTGGCCATGCACCCTGCTCTCAGCCATCCACGCCTGTGCCCCACTTTCCACATGCGTCCCCACCTCTGGGGGCCCTAGGGGCTGCCCGCCCCAGCCTGGACAGCAAGACGGGCAGTTCCAGGGCCCACAGGCCCTGAGGCCTGTGTGAAGGGAGGAAGCAACGTCCAGCCAGAGGGCTGAGGGCCTCAGAGCCTCCAAGGAAGACTCGCTTGTGGGCCCCAAGGGGTCGATCCCCAGGAGGCCCTGTGCGGCCCCATGCCACCCCCATGGTCCCCAGGCCCACGCTCATGGCCCCACCTCCTGGGGGCTCAAGCCCTGGAACCCCACCTGCAGGCCCTGGGAGGCCGGGAGGGCTGATGGCCCCAAGGCCCACAGATGTGACCCCCTGAGCCTGGGGCGCCAGTCTGAGCCAAGGGGTCTGGACGTGAGCTCTTTTCTGCCCAATAAACACTCTCTCACAGAGTGCCTCAAAGCACAGCGTGGAGTGGGTTGTCACCCACAAGCTCCCCGCACCCCTCCTGGCGCCGAGCTCTCCTGACCACAGGAACGCGCACGAGCCGCCTGCCAGCAGACTTCCCCTTTCATCTGCCCGGAGGCCTATCTGCAGGAGGCAGGTGCCCCGGGGCCTCCGCTTGGCCAGCCGCCTCCCTTCCTGGCACTACCACGGCCCCAGGCTCCACTCCACCATGAGCGGTGGGGCCATGACCCCCTCACTCTGCAGCCCGCCTGCCTGCACACCCTCCTCCAGGGCCATGAACGTCTGTTTCCAGCCGAGGCAGCAAACAGCACCTATCCGCCCTCCCTCACCTAAATCAAGGCCTGACGAGCCTGGTCCCAGGATGTGGGAGTCACTTCCCAGCCACCTGCATGGGGTTCAACTGACCGCCCATCCCTTGGTGTTTGGAGGGTATAGTCTCAGCCAGTCCTGCTCCCCAAGGCTTATGGACCGAGGCCTCCCCAGACCTGGGCGTGAGCGTGCCTGCACACTCCAGCCAGGGCCCTCGTCCGTTCCTGGCCCATGGCCAGGCCCATGTCACTGAGTTTATTCTGGATGACTTGTGGTGGGACAAGACCTCAAAAGAGAGCCTGGAGATGGAAGAGCAAAGAGTCGGGACCCCTGCTCTCACCATCAGGACAAAAGCAAGGTCATGACCAGCAGCATTGATGCAAATCAAAACTCAGAACAAAGGAAACGATGGGAGACTATTTATGTTCTGCTGGGGCAAACAGGCATTTTCTCAGAATGACACCACGGCCAGGAACTTTAAAAATAACAAGATAGATCTGCCTACAGAGAGAAAATTTTAATCTATGAACAGAAACTCACAGTAAGCAGAGCTAAATGCTATGAGAGACAGACTGGCTGAAGTATGTAGCCTGAAAAAGCCTGTATCAGTCAGGGTTCTTCAGAGAATAAATATCTGAGATGAACAGGTGAATGTACGTGTGTACATTGATATAAAGATATAAGGGAGAGAGACTTTAAGCAACTAGCAGCCCAGAGACCAAGGGAAGAGGTGCTGCTACAGTTTGAGTCCAAAGGTATACTTCCTTCTTCCTTGGGGAACCTACTGATTAGATGAGGCCCCCCTGCGACAGGGAACAATCTGTTTTATTCACATCTACTGATCTAAGTGTTAAGCACATTTTTCAAACACCTTCACCTTTCCATTAGTGTTTGATCAAATATGTGGGTCCTGTGACCTAGTCAAGTTAATCCATAAAATTAACCATCACACAGTCCAACTAAATAAACATTGAAATAAACAACACAAATGGGACAAATGTCAAGTAAAAGTTTTCAGTGCGAGGCAGAGAGATCATTGTAACCAGTAAAACACATGAAATTGTCAAAATCCGCAAATACCCAGAGAAAATCGGCTTTCAACAGTGGACCCCCCATGCGAATGGCAGCTACCCATGTGGACCCACTGCTGCCACACAGGCATTAAGATGAAGACACACGCAGTGTGACCACACGCGGCGCCGCTGTCTGACGGTACCAATGACACAGTTAGAACTCAGCCAGCGCCTACAAAGGGCATGGCGGCCAGGCAAGGATGGGCACCCAGTGCCTGGCAAGGCCTTAGCGGGCGCAGGCTTCGTGCAGGCCTGGGGGCACATCCAGGCACAAGGAGCAGAAGGGGTAAAGTCCGAGGGCAAACATCTTTGCAAGGACAAGGGGCAGTGGGAAGGCCAGCGGGGCCAGGTGAACAGATAGGAGCCTGCGGAGGAGGGGTCAGAGCAGCCTGACCACACGGGGCAACACCAGCACTTTCAGCTTTAGACTTTGTTCTGAGGTGACGGGAAGCCCCTGGAGGCATCTGGGTGGGGTGGGGTTTTCCAACCTTTCACTGGAAAGCAGGCTGTGCAAGAGGGAGAGTGGAAGTTCAGGAGCCCTGAGGATCTGTGCAGAGGTCCTGATGGGAATGTAGGAGGAGGTGGGGGATGAGGAGGGAAGAGAAGCCCTCAGATCAGGCGTGAGCCTAGAGGTTGAGCCAAGGGTCTGCAGAGAGAGGACTGCTCCCATTGGGCCTCCTGCCTCCCAGCATGAATGCAGTGCCATTTGCTGAGTGCCAGGGTCACAAATTCTCCTTTCAGTGATGTGGGTGTGAGCTGCCCATCAGAGGTCCAGGAAGGGATGCTGGGTGGGAGACTGTGGGAGCCAGGACTTTGGGGCTCAAGATGAAGTCAGAGGTGGAGGAGCTGGGCTGGGGCCCTTAATTCACAGCAGAGTCAACACAAAGAGCAGCCTGGAGGTCACGGGGAGCAGGGGCATTTTGACGGAGGGGAGCCTGCAGGGTGAGGCAGCAGCTGAGAGGGAGGGTGACAGGCAGAGCCCCACCCCGTCCCTGCTCCCAATGGGTCTGGTCAGAGGCTGTGGGGGTCCCGGTGGGCTCCCAAGTGCAGTCTCTATAGAGAGGTGGCCAGGACACGGCTGGACTGGGCTCCAGACCTGAGAACAACGTCTGCCGGCACAGCCTAGCCGCCCCACTCTCACCAAACACAGAGCTGGCCTTAATGTTCCAGGCACAGATAAAATGCCAAATACCAAGGCCTTGGTGCCAACTTCTCTGACAGCACTGCAAATGAGGAAGATGTCTCAGACAAGGGGATAAAAAAATATCCCCACATGACTCAAGGGTTAAATCAAGAGCAAAGTAAATTACTTAGTCAATTGATACTGGCAGAAATTAACAAGTCTGACCACACCAAGTTTTAGGATGTAGATCCATGGAATCTTTCAAGCAATGCTTCCAGGAAGCAAAATTGGAAGTCAGTGTGGAAGAAAGCTTACCATTGACCTCAAACGTAGAATATTTTGTGTGAACCCTTGCTTCACTCCAGGAAAGACATACAATGTACAGTTGGGCCAGACAGGGCTCTTTAGGAGTCCTGGACCACCATGAGCAACACGGAGTAGAGAGTGTGAAGAACTAGACTCTGCACAGCTGTGGGAGAACCTAGGAGATAAAAGATCTGCAGGTCCACTCTAGAGTCATGGAAGTCACCAACAAAACGCCCTGAAGGCAGTTGATGACAAGATCTGCAGAGGGCTCTTGCCTCTGAAACAGGCAGAGGGTCTGAAAGTGCCACACTTCATCAGGGCAGGCAGTTGGAAAGGAAATCTGTCTCACGTAACCATTTGGAACGCTGGAGTCTACTGAAGGCTTCAACTTCCAGATGAAGACTGGGTGGAACACTGTGATGAATTTTGGTCAAGTGCAGAAGCTAACCAGTCCCCAGCTGCAGCCACATGGCAGACTGCTGGACACGGGCTCCTGGAATAACTTGCACATGGCTTATAGGGGCCAGGCACTGGGCAAAAAGGATGCAGTCTTCCACATCTCAGAGATCCATGCTGCAGTTGCTCCTTCCGATTCCAGTCTCTGTGTGTGCTCAGTCCCGTCCAACTCTTTGCAACCCCATGCGCTGTAGCCCATCAGGCATCTCTGTGCATGGGATTTCCCAGGCAAGAATACTGGAGTGGGCTGCCAGTTCCTCCTCCAGGGGCTCTTCCGACCCGGGGATCGATCCTGTGTCTCCTGCATTGCAGGCGGATTCTCTACTGCAGAGCCACTGGGGAAGCACAGAGGTGCTGATAAAGAGGAGGGCGGCCTCTGTTGTTTTACCTTCCCCCACTGTTGTAAGCCCCTCATCCCTGGCTGAGGTGGCTTAAGGGGCTGGAGCCCTCTTTTCCCCAACCCTTACCTTTATTCTTCCGGTTTACCTTTTGGGCACCATCAAAGATTAAGACAGCCAAAGGCAACAATGTATTTAGGGAAATTAGAAAGTGGACATGCATGTCCTGGGATGGCACAGGATCAGAAAACACCCGAGATGATGGTAATTTACACCTCAGGGTAGTCATTGGCACGTTTTCTTTTTCATACCAAAAAAGAAAAAAACCCAAGATGATAAACTGAAACACTACCAAAAATTTTCCAAACCTGGAGTGGTAATAAAAGGATCTGATTTCCAGAGTCACCACATTATTATTTTCAATTGTCAACCTTTGAACCAAAAGATTACAAGGCATAACCAAAAAACAGGAAAGTATGGCAACTCAAAAGAAAAAAATTAATCAACAGAAAATGTTTCTGAAAAACATTTGAAGGCAAATCTATTAGATAAAGCCTTTAAAATGGCCATCTTAAAGATGCTCAAAGAACTAAATGAATACATGGAGAAAGTCAAGAAAATGATGTCTAAACAAAATGAAAACGTCAACAAGGAGCTAGAAAAGCTAAAATGAAACCAAAAAGAAACTCTGAAGAAGAAACATGGAGAATAACTGAAATGAAAGATTCAAGACAGATCTGAGCAATGGTTCTTTGAGAAAAAAGAATCCTTGAGCTAAATGATAGGATAGTGGAATTACCAATTTCTGTATGAGGAACAGAAAGAACAAGATTGAAGAAAAGCAGAGACTAAGAGACCTGCAGGAGACGCTAAGTGGACCACACACACCATGGTGGTCCCGGAAGGAGACGGAGAGCATTTGAGCAAAAGGACTGAAAGCCTCTGAAACTCGATGGAAGACACGGATGTGAACATCCAGGCAGCGCAATAAGCTCCAGGCTAAGTGACCGCAGAGAGTCACACCAAGACACGTTATAATCAAGTTTCAGAAACCAAAGGTAAACAGAGAATCTTGGAAGCAGTAAGAAAGAAGCAACTTGTCACATATGAGGGCTTCTCATAAGGTTGTAAACATATTTCTCATCAAAAACACTGGAAGCCAGAAGGCAATCAGCCAATGTATGCGAAGAGCTCAAAGAAAAAGCCAGGCAACCAAGAATTCTGTATCTAGCAAAACGTCCTTCAATAGCGAGTAAGAACGTAGGACATTCTCTGATAAAAACTGAGTGAGGTGATGTCCGTTTGACCTGTCTGCAAAAGTGTCCAAGGGGGTCCTGCAGAGTTCAGTGAAAGACCACTGCACAGTAACTAGAAGCTGTGCGAAGAAGTAAAGGTCCTGGGAAAGGTAAACACACGGGCAATTGCGAAAATCTCTGTTTCTATAAACGAAGTCTGTAGTAGTAGTCTATGTACTACTCCACATAGCAGTAGTAGTGTGAGTTGCTCAGTCCTGTCTGACTCCTTGCGATCCCACACACTGTAGCCCACCAGGCTCCTCTGCCCGTGGGATTCTCCAGGCAAGAATTCTGGAGTGGATTGCCATTCCCTCTCCTGAGGATCTTCCTGACCCAGGGATCAAACCCCGGTCTCCTGCATTGCAGGCAGATTCTTTACTGTTTGGGCTACAGGGAAGTTCGTAATTCCACATACTGTTTCCTATCTAATACATGATTTAGGACTAGTAAGTTTTAATTAGTCTAAAAACTAATATTACTGAAACTTTGACTTATAATTCCATGTGCTCTTTATCATATAATTTAAAAGAGTAATTGTTCCTAAACTAAGACAAGATCATATATCAATTACATCTCAATAAAGCAGGAAAAAGAGACTAATACATTCAAAAGAATTCTTACATTGTGTGTTGAAATATGTAATGTACAAGGATGTGATTTTGTGACATCGACGATCAACTGAGGGGAAGAAGAGTTTGCGTGTGATCGAGGTGGGTGTTGCTCACTGTTGCTGTTCTCCACTGTTGTTCAGTCATTCAGTGTATCCAGTTCTTTCACACCCCATGGACTGCAGCACGCCATTCTTCCCTGTCTTGCACTATCTCCCAAAGACTGCTCAAACTCATGTCCGTTGAGCCGCTGATGCCATCCAGCCATCTCATCCTCTGTCACCCCCTTCTCCTCCTGCCCTCAATCTTTCCCAGCATCAAGGACTTTTCCAACGAGTCAGCTCTGCACATTAGGCGGCCAAAAGTATTGGTGCTTCAGCTTCAGCATCAGTCCTTCCAATGAATATTCAGGACTGATTTCCTTTAGGATTGACTGGTTTGATCTCCTTGCTGTCCAAGGGACTATTAAGTCTTCTCCAGCACCACTGTTCAAAAGCATCAGTTCTTCACTGCTCAGCCTTCTTTATGGTCTCACATCTGTACATGAATACTATGGAAAAACCGTAGCTTTGAATATGCAGAACTTGTTGGCAAGGTGACGTCTCCACTTTTAATATGCTGTATAGGTTGGTCAGAGCTTTTCTTCCAAGGTGCAAGCATCTTTTAATTTCATTGCTGCAGTCACGATCTACAGTGATTTTGGAGCCCAGGAAAATAAGTCTGCCACTGTTTCTATTTTTTCCCAATCACTTTGCCAGGAAGTTATGGGACTGGATGCCATGATCTTAGATTTTGGAATGTTGAGTTTGGGGCCACTTTTTCACTCTTTTCTTTAACTTCATCAAGAGGCTATCTCTCTATGTTAGTCAAGACTGTGCAGGCTCCTCTGATTCTTACGACATTAGATTCCTTCTTTGACTCACACAAGGCAATGGCACCCCACCCCAGTATTTTTGCCTGGAAAATCCCATAGACGGAGGAGCCTGGTAGGCTCCAGTCCATGGGGTCGCTAAGAGTCGGACACGACTGAGCGGCTTCACTTTCACTTTTTGCTTTCATGCATTGGAGAAGGAAATGGCAACCCACTCCAGTGTTCTTGCCCGGAGAATCCCAGGGACAGGGGAGGCTGGTGAGCTTCCGTCTATGGGGTCGCACAGAGTCGGACACGACTGAAGCGACTTAGCAGCAGCAGCAGCAGCAACAAGCACTAACAGCACCCCGCCTTTCCCGCGACCGGTGCACTAACAGCACCCCACCTTTCCAGCGGCGCGGTGCACTAACAGCGTGACAGAGAGGAGCTATCCCACGACCAAGGAAGGATGGCGGTGAGGACCGGCGCACTAAGCACGGCCGAGAGGAGCTACCCCACGACCGAGATCAGGTAGGGTGGCAGTGAGGAGATACCCCTCCTCCAAGGTCAGGAAGGGCGGTGGTGAGGAGAGACCCCTCGTCCAAGGTAAGGTGCGATGGCTGTGCTTTGCTGGAGCATCCCGGAAGAGATACCCCACACCCAAGGTAACAGAAACCCAAGTAAGACCGTAGGTCTTGCAAGAGGGCATCAGAGGGCAAATACACTGAAACCATACTCACAGAAAACTAGTCAATCTAATCTCACCAGGACCACAGCCTTGTCTAACTCAATGAAATTAAGCCATGCCCACGGGGCAACCCAGGATGGGCGGGTCATGGAGGAGAGATCTGACAGAGTGTGGTCCGCTGGAGAAGGGAATGGCAAACCACCTCAGTATTCTTGCCTTGAGAACCCCATGAACAGTATGAAAAGGCAAAATGATAGGATACTGAAAAAGAAACTCCCCAGGTCAGTAGGGGCCCAATATGCTACTGGAGATCAGTGGAGAAATAACTCCAGAAAGAATGAAGGGATGGAGCCAAAGCAAAAAGAATACCTAGCTGTGGATGTGTCTGGCGATAAAAGCAAAGTCCGATGCTGTAAAGAGCAATATTGCATAGGAATCTGGAATGTCAGGTCCATGAATCAAGGCAAATTGGAAGTGGTCAAACAAGAGATGGCAAGAGTGAATGTCGACATTCTAGGAATCAGTGAACTAAAATGGATTGGAATGGGTGAATTTAACTCAGATGACCATTATATCTACTACAGTGGGCAGGAATCCCTCAGAAGAAATGGAGTGGCCATCATGGTCAACAAAAGAGTCCGAAATGCAGTACTTGGATGCAATCTCAAAAATGACAGAATGATCTCTGTTCGTTTCCAAGGCAAACCATTCAATATCACAGTAATCCAAGTCTATGCCCCAACCAGTAACACTGAAGAAGCTGAAGTTGAACGGTTCTATGAAGACCTACAAGACCTTTTAGAACTAACACCAAAAAAAAATGTCCTTTTCATTATAGGGGACTGGAATGCAAAAGTAGGAAGTCAAGAAACACCTGGAGTAACAGGCAAATTTAGCCTTGGAATACGGAATGAAGCAGGGCAAAGACTAACAGAGTTTTGCCAAGAAAATGCACTGGTCATAGCAAATACCCTCTTCCAACAACACAAGAAAAGACTATATACATGGACATCACCAGATGGTCAACACTGAAATCAGATCGATTATATTCTTTGCAGCCAAAGATGGAGAAGCTCTGTACAATCAGCAAAAACAAGACCAGGAGCTGACTGTGGCTCAGACCATGAACTCCTTATTGCCAAATTCAGACTGAAATTGAAGAAAGTAGGGAAAACCACTAGACAATTCAGGTATGACATAAACCAAATCCCTTATGATTATACAGTGGAAGTGAGAAATAGATTTAAGGGCCTACATCTGATAGATAGAGTGCCTGATGAACTATGAAATGAGGTTCGTGACATTGTACAGGAGACAGGGATCAAGACCATCCCCATGGAAAAGAAATGCATAAAAGCAAAATGGCTGTCTGGGGAGGCCTTACAAATAGCTGTGAAAAGAAGAGAAGCAAAAAGCAAAGGAGAAAAGGAAAGATATAAACATCTGAATGCAGAGTTCCAAAGAATAGCAAGAAGAGATAAGAAAGCCTTCTTCAGCGATCAATGCAAAGAAATAGAGGAAAACAACAGAATGGGAAAGACTAGGGATCTCTTCAAGAAAATCAGAGATACCAAAGGAACATTTCATGCAAAGATGGGCTCGATAAAGGACAGAAATGGTATGGACCTAACGGAAGCAGAAGATATTAAGAAGAGGTGGCAAGAATACACAGAAGAATTGTACAAAAAAGAGCTTCACGACCCAGATAATCATGATGGTGTGATCACTGACCTAGAGCCAGATATCCTGGAATGTGAAGTCAAGTGGGCCTTAGACCGCATCACTACGAACAAAGCTAGTGGAGGTGATGGAATTCCAGTGGAGCTATTCCAAATCCTGAAAGAGGATGCTGTGAAAGTGCTGCACTCAATATGCCAGCTAATTTAGAAAACTCAGCAGTGGCCACAGGATTGGAAAAGGTCAGTTTTCATCCCAATCCCAAAGACAGGCAATGCCAAGGAATGCTCAAACTACCGCACAATTGCACTCATCTCACACGCTAGCAAAGTAATGCTCAAAATTCTCCAAGCCAGGCTTCAGCAATATGTGAACCGTGAACTTCCTGATGTTCAAGCTGGTTTTAGAAAAGGCAGAGGAACCAGAGATCAAACTGCCAACATCCGCTGGATCATGGAAAAAGCAAGAGAGTTCCAGAAAAACATCTATTTCTGCTTTATTGAATATGCCAAGGCCTTTGACTGTGTAGATCACAATAAACTGTGGAAAATTCTGAAAGAGATGGGAATACCAGACCACCTGATCTGCCTCTTGAGAAATCTGTATGCAGGTCAGGAAGCAACAGTTAGAACTGGTCATGGAACAACAGACTGGTTCCAAATAGGAAAAGGAGTACATCAAGGCTGTATATTGTCACCATGTTTATTTAACTTATATGCAGAGTACATCATGAGAAATGCTGGACTGGAAGAAACACAATTTGGAATCAAGATTGCCGGGAGAAATATCAATAACCTCAGATATGCAGATGACACCACCCTTATGGCAGAAAGTGAAGAGGGGCTAAAAAGCCTCTTGATGAAAGTGAAAGTGGAGAGTGAAAAGGTTGGCTTAAAGCTCAACATTCAGAAAACGAAGATCATGGCATCTGGTCCCATCACTACGTGGGAAATAGGTGGGGAAACAGTGTCAGACTTTATTTTTCTGGGCTCCAAAATCACTGCAGATGGTGACTGCAGCCATGAAATTAAAAGATGCTTACTCTTTGGAAGGAAAGTTATGACCAACCTAGATAGCATATTCAAAAGCAGAGACATTACTTTGTCAACAAAGGTTCGTCTATTCGAGGCTATGGTCTTTCCTGTGGTCATGTATGGATGTGAGAGCTGGACTGTGAAGAAGGCTGAGCACCGAAGAATTGATGCTTTTGAACTGTGGTGTTGGAGAAGACTCTTGAGAGTCCTTGGACTGCAAGGAGATCCAACCAGTCCATTCTGAAGGAGATCAGCCCTGGGATTTCTTTGGAAGGAATGATGCTAAAGCTGAAACTCCAGTACTTTGTCCACCTCACACGAAGAGTTGACTCATTGGAGAAGACTCTGATGCTGGGAGGGATTGGGGGCAGGAGGAGAAGGGGACGACAGAGGATGAGATGGCTGGATGGCATCACTGACTTGATAGATGTGAGTCTGAGTGACCTCCGGGAGTTGGTGATGGACAGGGAGGCCTGGCGTGCTGCAGTTCATGGGATCGCAAAGAGTCGGACACGACTAAGCGACTGATCTGATCTTGACTCACAGGTCAAGGACAACCTCAGCTGGTACCTGCTGGTTCCTGCATCAAGAGGTAGTGTGTGTGGAAACTGTCATTTCCATCATTAAAGCAAGGAAATTCTCAACACCAAAAGTTTCCCTGGACCTAACAGAGTCCTAACATTGCAGGGTAATCCCCCAGCACAAAACCAGAGAGGAGGGCAATCCACAGTCCAGGTGAGATCTGCCCATGGATGTCAAGTTTCAAGAGGAGCACCTTCAGGGTAATTACTACCGATTCCTGGACGACCAGCAATAACCACTGTGAGGATAAGATCCTGGGGCCACACTCCATGGTGTGTGGGATATAACTCCAGAGACAACCAGGTCTTCAAGGTGAGTTTTCATATTAATCACCTCAGGACACCTGACGGACAAGGGGAAGGCCAACGCTGAGAAATGTTAACACCTACCCAGAAGGTTCATCAGCCAGATCCTCCATGGAAGAGCTCTTCCCCCAGCTTCTCCTAGGAGGTGAACAGAAATTCTTTTCTGCTACAGACCTACACAGGGGGCAGATCTCATGGCTAAGAAAAAAGGACTGCACCGGTGCACTGCAGCCCAGGAGGGAGTAGAACGTGGGTGAGCCAATATTGGAGACCCTGGCGATGCTCACAGCAGACCAGCTCCCCTGAGTTGTGGGTGTTCAACCTCAATAATGCAGGAATCCCCTAACCACATGTGACCCCCAGGGACCTGGCAGAGGTATGATATGCTGCCTCTTTGAGGAGGGGAGCTGGTGTACGGAGGCCACAGCCAGGCAACATCCAGGAGGCAGGGCTCTGTGGGTCTGGTACCCACGGCCGGAGACAGACTTGCTCACCTTACTACTGGCCTCAGACTCGCTCTCCTACCTGATCGACCTGGCCAGAATCCCTCTCCTGCTCTTCGGTATCTGACATGCTCAGGAGTATTTATGAAGATTCCATCAGAGACTCAGAGCTGGGGGGAAGCAGGTTTGTCACAGGGTCCTGCTGGAGGAGACGTGGCTGACTCAGCAGTGGGTCTGTCTCCCCACTGACACCAGGACCTGAGGTCCTCGGGCCGAGGGTCAGGAGGGACGGTGAGAAGCAGGATGGAGTCTGAGGATGGATGCACCCCGAGGCCGTCCTGCTGAAGAGATGTCCTGCCAGGAGATATGCACATGGATGACCTAGCTTCTCTGCAGGGTGCTGTTGTGGCAACCCACTCCAGTGTTCCTGCCCAGAGAATCCCATGGACAGAGGAGTCTGGTGGGCTACAGTCCGTGGGGTCTCAAAGGGTCAGACACGACTGAGGTGACAGAGCATGCTCGCCGCCCCATTCCCTGGGTGAGCACTCCCTCAGGGCAGCCTCCCCTGAGTCCGCTGACAAGGGCTCTGCCTCATCCTCCTCCAACGTCTCAGGTGTCTCCTCTCACAGGTGTGGGACTAGGAGCTCCTCAGGTGTTTGTGCTGTGAGTTGTCAGGGGCGACTGCACTGGTTTCCAACACGGGGGCTCATCTGGACCTTCTTGTGGGGCCCCTGCAGGGTCCAGGTGCTGCAAGAACAGGTGAGCCCAGGAGTGAACAGTAGGTGCAGTGGGCATTGAGCCCCATGCTTCTGCGTGCAGCTATCCTGTGACATGATGTTAGCCCACGGGGGGCTCCAGGAGGCGAAGGGACCCCAAGTCCTCGAGAGTCTCTGGACTCACTGTGAGTGTCATTGCGTCAGTGCACCTGCAGCCCCAGGTAGGCGATGTCCAGGTGTTCTCACAAACTCCTTCCTTGGGGTCTCTCTACAGAGTGCGTGCGTTTATTGAGGCTATTTCTAGAGACGACTAAAAGAATATGCTGTCTCTAGAAGAATACTCTGAAGATGGAACACAGCCACTTAATACCAGACCAGAAACACTGCTAGGACTGCCCTATGAGCCCAGGCAGCCGGTGCCCAGGACACCCATGCAGGGCTGCTGCCCAGGAGCATGTAGGGAGGGGCCAGGAGTCTCAAGATGGAGTCTTCTCTTTTCACTGAAAACAATAACTAGCAGGACAAGGACTGGTGACGTTTAATATTGGGGCCTGTTGGGAATACACTGCTCAGTGAGGCCGTGAGAAGTACAGGTGTATGTCTGTGAGTGTGTGTTTGAGTGTGTGTGAGTGTGTAAGTGTGCATGTGAGTGTGTGGGTGCATATGTGTGTGCATGTGTGTGTGTTTAAGTGGGTGTATGTGTTTGCATGTGAGTGTGTATACGTAAGTGTGAGGATGTGTATGTATGCATCTGTGTGTGTGAATGTGTGTGATTTGGTTTGTATCTGTATGTGAGAGTGTGAAAGTGTGAATCTGTATGTCTGTATGTCTGTGTGGCAGGTGTGTGTTTGTGTAACAAGTGTGTATGTGATGTGTGTGTGTGTGTGATTGGTATGTGTGTGACGTGTGTGTGCCTGTATATCTATGTGACATCTGTGTATCTATGGATCAGGTGTGTGTGTGACAAGTGTGTGTTTGTATGTAGCATGTGTGTATGTTACAGGTATGTTTGTGATATAACTGGTGTATGTGAGACAGGTGTGTCTGTGTGAGATGGTGTGTGTTTAGTGTGTATGACATGTGTGACAGGTGTATGTGTATGTGTGACAGGTGTGTGTGTGTGACAAGTGTATGTGTGTCTGAATGTCTGACAGGTGTGTGTGACGATTGTGTGTATGACAGGTGTGTGTGTGTGAAAGGTGTGTGTGTGTGACAGGTGTGTGTGTGTGACAGGTAGGGGTGTGTGTGTGTGAGACAGGTGTGTGTGTATGTGTGTGATAACCCAGTGGTGGCTGACTTTGGGGAAACACACTGATTAGAGGTGAAGATGTCTCTGTGGCACTAAAGGCTGGTTCACGACAGGGACTGAGTCCTGTGGCGCGGGTCCTTCAGTGGAAGAGCTCTGTGTACACAGGGGTCAGGGACCTGGCAGGACACATGCTCTCAAACAAGAATGAGGACACAGACACACACCCACTGAGCATGATCATGGGTCATAAGACTACTCCTTCCTAATATCGCCCATGTATTGAGTGTAAATTTTTCAGCCTCTAGAACATGCAGGTGACCTGAAGTGTCCTAGGTTAAATATGGATATTCTGAGCCCTGAGAACATCACCCAGAGCAACACTGGCTCTGCACAGCAGTCCTGGGAGCACAGCCCTCACCAGGGACTGGAGCTGGAGAGTCCTCCTCCTGGTGGCCTTGGCTCCAGGTCAGGGTCATCCCGGTGCTGCGGTGAAGGAAGGGACAGGGTCCAGTCAAGGGGGTTCATGCACTTCTGTCCCCTGTCCACAGGTGTGCACTGCCTGGTGCAGCTGGTGCAGTTGGGGCTGAGCTGAGGAAGCCTGGGGCATCAGTGAAGGTGTCTGCAAGGCTTCTGGATACACCTTCAGCGACTACTACATGCACTGGGTGTGACAGGCCCCTCAACAAGGGCTTGAATGGATGGACGGATTGACCCTGAAGCTGGTGGAGCAAAGTATGCACAGAAGTTCCAGAGCAGAGTCACGCTGGCTGCAGACATGTCCACCAGCATCACCTACATGGAGCTGAGCAGTCTGAGGTCTGAGGACACGGCTGTTTATTACTGTGTGAGATACACGGTGTGAAAACTCACATCCTGAAGGTGTCGGAAACCCTGAGGGGCAGGGCGGCTGTGCTGGGGCTGATGATGACAAAGACGATAGGGTTGGGGTCCTGAGAAAAGTGGGTACAAACATGTATTCACTGTTACGGGAGTGTGTTCTCTGTCAGAGGAGTGTGCTCACTCCCAGGGAAGTGTGTTCACTGTCAGAAGAGTGTGTTCACTGTCAGAAGAGTGTGTTCCCTGTCAGAAGAATGTGTTCCCTGTTAGAGGAGTGTATTCCCTGTCAGGAGTGTGTTCATTTTTGGAGGCATGTGCTCACTGTAGCAGGAGTGTGTTCAATGTCACAGAAGTCTGAGGAGTGTGTTCACTGTCAGAGGTGTGTGCTCACTGTTACAGGAATGTTTTCCATACAATACATACTCTGTCAGAGGAGTGTGTTCCGTACAGTAAACATTCTGTGAGCAAAATATCAGCACTGCGGGGGGAAGCATCGGTGCACTCTACAGACATGAGCCCCTGTGAGGTCTCTGTGCAGACCCAAGTCTTTGCCTCAGAGCCATGGCTCCGTCCCACATCAAGTCCAGCTTCATCTCCATGCAAATGTGTTAAGTCGTCTGCAGGTGGTTGAGCCTTTTGCAGCCCCGCCCAGGAGTGAACAAACACCCCTTTTGCTCTATGTCATGTGGAGGACCTGGTATGTTGTGTTCTGGGTCCCAGCCATTCTAACTATGCAGTGGTACCTCATGGTCCTTTAGGTCCTTTAAGCACGAGGTCCCTGATGGCTCGTGATGTGGAAGGTCTTTCCAAGTGCTCACGTGTCAGCTGTGTCAGCTGTCCATCTGTGGGGGCAAGTTCAGACTTCACCCATTTTTCAGCGGTTGCTTACCTTCTGTTGTTCAGTTATGAGTGTCCACGTGCATTCATAGCACAAAGTTCTTACCAAATATGCTATTTATAAATGTATCCTTCCAGCCTGTGGCTTGCCATTAGAGTCCCTTAACAGTGAGTTCAGAAGACAAGTGTTTTTCATTGTGATGCTCTCCAATTTTGGAGAAGGCAATGGCACCCCACTCCAGTATTCTTGCCTGGAAAATCCCATGGATGGAGGAGCCTGGTGGGCTGCAATCCATGGGTTCGCTAAGAGTCGGACACGACTGAGCAACTTCACTTTCACTTTTCACTTTCATGCATTGGAGAAGGAAATGGCAACCCACTCCAGTACTCTTGCCTGGAAAATCCCATGGACGGAGGGACCGGGGTCCAGCCCCACTTGGATCCAGAGATTCTCTCAGGAGGACGGTGCTGGCGATTAGAATAGCAAAGCCTGAGAGATTTTAGAGGCTCATTAATAACTGATTTACACGGGAAATCAATAAAGCTCGTGACACCGAACTTGCTCTGACTACAGAGGCCGCAGGCACCCTCTCGAATAGCGGAAGATGCCCCACCTTGGGCACCTTCTCATGTGGGTCTTAGAAGCCCAGGCAAATAAGTAGTCCCAGAGGACCCCCATGCTCCAATATTTTGGCCTGAAAGGCTAGAGAAGAAAAGGAGAGAAAAGGAAGCAAGAAAGTTCGACACGGGGAGACCAAGCTTTGAGCAAGGCCCGTAGCTTTATTTTCAAAGGGAGCTGATACACCCTAAGTTGTGCATAGAGGATAATAGGGGGTGTGAAATCATGCAAAGTCAGCAGTCTTTGATCCTTATCGAGACCAGGCTTTCTTTTCTGCAAATTTATCGTATACAAATGGTTTAGGTGATTTACATCATCTTCTGGCCAGAAGGCCTGTTAACATTTTATGACTCTGATAAAGGTTTATCAACCATAAGACTTATTTTCTCTAAGAGTAATTATTTTAAAGTTTGGCGCCATCCTCCGAAGGTGTTAGATAAAGTCGCATTCCTATAGGGCAGAGGTGCAGTGGGTTTGCAACAAGAAGAGAATTTATTACCTTCAGGGTCTAAAGTTGTTAGCGCCAAGGCCACTACTTATTTTTGCTATGTACCAACTATATTAATAACACACTTTGAAGCAAACGATGCAGGGGGTGTGGAAACTTGGCAGCAAGCATTGGCTCAGCAGTGAAATCTTCTACTAGTTCTAACAGTCTCTAACTCTCTGAGAAGCGCTATACTATTTGAATATCCTAAGCTTCCCGCGCCTCTCGCAGTTGGGAGACTGTAAACAATCGTACACACAGCTGTAGGAGTCCGGGTAAACCTGTCAGGCAAGTTAGAGAGCCCTCTTCAGGGTTTGGATTGAAACACTCCTATTATGCCCAGGAGGCTAATTAGCTAGAGCTCTAAGGTGATTTCCTTCAGAGAAAAGGTGGTCGGGGAGAGCCCCCCGTGACTGTCAGAAGAGTTGGTGAAAGTCACGAAGAAGTAAAACAGACAGACTCTGGTTTTGGGGTAGACGCTCAGGCAGGCCCAGAGGGGCAGCCCTCGAGTTCTGGCTCGCCTTGCCCACCAGAACTCTCCCACGTGAACTTGTCATGGGTGGGGACTCCCGTGCTGGCTCCCAGCATGGAGGAGCCTGGTAGGCTGCAGTCCATGGGGCCGCTAAGAGTCGGACACGACTGAGCAACTTCACTTTCACGTTTCACTTGTCACTGGTGACAGTTTTGGCCGGAAGTGCTAGAGGGTCAGCCTCACCAGCCCGCAGCCCCCCAGGCCCCTCCAGAGACACGGAGCCCTCAGAGAGGACAGAGTCCTGACCCAGTCCCTGCTCCCTTGTGGCCGGTGGCCACAGCAGCCTCGTCACTCACACATGGCCACACTTCCTGGTCCCTCTCAAACCAGAGTTGCGGGCACCCACTCCCGCTTCTCCCGTGACACAGCTGTCGCCTCTGTGCGGGGGGCACTCAGCTCTCCCCTGAGTTACAGTGACTGAATCAGCCTGTTTCCACCACTTCCGTGGTAAAGGCCCCTGGACAGTAACTGTGTGAACAGCTAACCTGGACAGTGAACACACAGCCCAGGGCCATCTGCCCCTCGCAGGCCGGCCCTCAGGTCAAGCCCAACTGGGGCTGGGAGGTGGCAAGCCAGGCCCTGACTCACCTGGACGTCCAGCCTCCCTGGGCAGCAGGTGGCCCCTGGCAGGCTCCGTGAGGGTCCTTAGAAGGACGTGCACTGGAGCCAGGGAACAGGGTAGGGAAGGTTGGTCACCAGAGACTTCCCAAACAACCACGGAAACAGCACATCACGGCCAGGGCGGGCCATCTGCACCCGATGCTGGGAGAGGGAGGGCCCCCACAGCCATAGACAGGAGCCGGTCTCGGATCCAGGCGACCACCCCCGGCTCCAGGTGGCTGACGCATGTGCCAGGTGTCAGCCCAGCCACCATCAGCAACTTACAGCAGATGTGAGCTGAGGGCCAGGGGTGCTAGCCCTCACTAGTCATGCCCGGGACAGGGAAACTCTGCAAGGGGCCCAGAGGGCAGCAAGGACACAACCAGAACCCCTGAGCTGGGCAGACTGCCCGTGGGACCCATGGGAGGATCTCAGTGGGCCTCAGGCCCAGAGAGGGCTGCCTCTTCACCCATGGGCAGATCTCAGTGGGCCCCAGGCCCAGAGACGGGGTGGGAGGAGTTCATGCAGAGGCAGCAGCTCCCAGCATGCTGCCAGATCCGAGGTAGGGGAGTCCGGATCCAGGCCTGGCCTGAGGGGGCTGAAGGGGCCTCTCACATGTACCAGGGGTGTGCAGGTTCCTGGTGCAGTGTCCAGAGACCATGGCCGGGGCGGTCACTGCACCAGCAGCCAAGCCAGCCTCTGCAAGAAGCGCCCATGGGAGCCGTTACACCTAAGTCTCCCTCCCAGCCCTGAGGCATGGCCACCCGCCACCCCACAGGTCAGCCTGGGGAGCTCAAGATGGATGGCGTCCCTACCTGCCAGGTTCCTGTGTAGGACGCTTGCACGGCCGCAATGCTCTGGCCTCTGCTCAGCTTCGGAGGTTCCCCGGCCCACCACCACCGACCTGAAGGGGCTTGGAGTGCAGGCCCAGCAGGACATCAGACCTGGGCTCAGAGAGCCACTCGGTCCAGGGTGCACTCAGCCCTGCACCTGGAAGAGGGTCCTCCATGGCCGCAGGGTTGGCTGGGCAAGGAGGCATCACAGACCACCCTGCCATTGGGCCGTCCAGCCCTGGACCAGGACTAGGTACTCAGAACCCTCCCCACCACGGGACCTGTCCAGACCTGGACCAGCTGACAGCTCCCGCAGGCTCCACACCCAGCAGACAGACCAAGGGGGCGCTGAAGGCCAGCAGCTGGGGTTTCTGGTGCCGGCTGTGTCACGGTGGTTGTTATAGTGGTTATGGTTATGGTTATGGTACCACAGTGACACTCTCTGGGACAAAAACCCCTGCCCCTGAGCGTCCACGACCAGGGATCCTGTAGGCTGTGTTTGGGGGCACTGCCTTGCCCTCCTGACCAGTGCACGCCCTCACCCTGCTGGCTCAGGGCAGCACCAGCCTAAGGAAGGGTCCTGGGCCAGGAGCTGGGCTGCAGAGACCCAGATAGGAGACCCCCAGTAACATCCTGCCCCTGACCCTTTAGGAACTTGTGCAGGCCTGAGGCAGGCTGGGCCTCTGCGGGGACGCCATGGTCTCAGCCACTCATAGTGACGGCCACAGGCGGGAAGTGGGCCAGGATCAAACTCAAAGGCCCACACTCCTGGGTCCTGTCCTGCCCGACAGCCCAACCTCGTCACAGAGGCCCCGGGCTAGGGGCCCAATGGGGATGCCTGGATTTTGTCCGTGGGTCACCACGGAGCTGACGGGAGCGACACCGCGAGAGATGTAGCCATACCGGCCCCCTAGGTACCCGACCCTGGGCCAGAGGTCAGAGAGCAGAGTGTAGCCCGGCCCACACCGCCTCACCTGGGGTGAGCCAGTAGCGCCCAGTGGTCCTCGTTTCCAGGTCCTGGAGCTGGGCGAGTCATGGGGTCTCTCCGCCTAGCCCCTGCACCTGCGACAGCAGGCCCTGTGCCTCCACGGCCACCCTGACAAGCGTCTGTTGCCCCAGCTCCCTCCTGGGTCCATCTGGAGCCCACCCAGACTTCCTGCGCTACACCTTTGCCCTCCCAGCCCCTCCCGCAGACTGCACACTGCAGACCCCAATGCCTGTCTCAGCAACTGGACACACATCTGGTCCCAGGGCAGCTCCTGCCTCCTCTGAAGCCCCAGTGACCTCCAGTGTGTCCAGACACCCGGCTCCTCCTTGGCCTAAGAAGGACCTCCCTCTGCCCCGGCCTTCATGGATGGCAACCACGGCGACTGCCCAGATGGCAACCAGGCCCAACTGGTGGCCACCCCCACACCCTGAGGGCCCCACACTCTGACCCCAGGATTGGCAGCTTGCTCCTAGAGTCTGGAGCCCTCAAGGCCACTAACCTCTGGCATTCGGGCCTGGAGAGATGGGCCCCTGCAAGCTGGGAGAACCCCAAGACTGAAGGCACACAGGCTGTGGGGACCTGCAGGGCCATCGTGGCCTAGGGGCAGTGCTGGGGCCCAGCCCGAGGAAACCAGGAGGGTCAGCCTGGCACCCAGAGGCCCTGGTCGGGGGCCAGTGCCTGGGCCCACACAGAGCCGGGGCCCAGCACCTGAGGGAGCTGGTCAGCGGGCAGCCAACCCATCCCCAAGGACGCCAATCAAGGAGCCCCAGGCTGGGCTCCAGGGACGTGACAAGGAGGCCCCTCATGCTCACATCCACCCTCCCCAAGGGGGCTCATCAGCACAATCCACAATGGGCACTGCAGGCTTGGGCCGGGCCTCGGCAGCCAGAGGGAGAGGAGGCCGGGCGCCCAGGAGGCAGGTGGGCAGCTGTGCGTGTTGCTCCAGAGCCGGGCCCTGGCCACCCCTCCCCTCCATCCTCACTGCTGCCACATTCTCAGCCGGTGCTCAGGGCACCCTCGGGGAGGGGCGGTCATGGAGGATTTGGTAGAGGGTGCCTCGCCCTGAGACTGAAGTGGAGGTTACCACTGTCTGCGGTGCACATAGCTGCGGGCCCATCCCCGCGACTCCAGGGCGTGGTCCTGCCCCGTCCAGCTCCCGCGCTGCACCTAGACAGATGGGGTGGCCAGGACACCTGGGCTGGGCAGGGGAGCTCAGCAGTGGATTCCTTTCTCCCACCTGCTGCCTGCCCCCCGAGGAGCAGGCTAGAGGGAGACAGCAGCTGGGGTCTCCCACAGAGGGGACAATGGCTCAGTGGCCCGACCACAGCCAGAGCCCCACATGAGCCCACTGTACCCCTGCCCTCAGGCCCCCTTCAGCCGGCAGGGTGACCCCAGCTGGGGTCAGACCCCTGCACCAGGATGGGGGCCAGCTCCAAGGGGGCCCAGAGCCTCAGGAGCTCGGAGTGTGGCCGACGGGACATCAGACTTGGACTGAGAGAGTCACCCAGCCATAGCCTTACACGTGACGAGGGCCCTACATGGCCGCAGGGTGGGCTGGGGACCGGACCCTCAGACCCTCCCCACCATGGGGCCCATCTAGATCTGGACCAGCTGACAGCTCCCAAGGGCTCCACGCCCAGCAGACAAGGCCAAGGGGGCACTGAAGGCCAGCAGCCCGGGTTTCTGATCCCAGTGGTGTCATGGTGTGTTCTGATGATTCTGATTACAGTTATTGTGCTTACACAGTGACACTCTCAGGGTCAGAAACACCCGCCCCGAGGTCCCAGAGCAGGGAGCCTGTCCTCCAAGACCGGGGTACCGCCCTGCCCTGCTGACCATCGGACTGCACCCTGCACACCGCATCCCTGCTGACTCATGGCAGCAACAGCCTGAGGAAGGGCGCTGGGCGAGGAGCTGGGCTGCTGAAACTCAGACAATGAGACCCCCAGAAAGTTCCAGCCCCCTGACCGTGGAGGAGGTTTGCTTGCCAGAGGCCGGCTGGGGACTGGACCCTCAGAACCCTCCCCACCATGGGACCTGTCCAGACCTGGACCAGCTGACAGCTGCCAAGGACTCCACGCCCACCAGACGAGACCAAGGGGGCGCTGAAGGCCAGCAGCTGGGGTTTCTGCTGCCGGCTGTGTCACGGTGGTTGTTATTATAGTGGTTACGGTTATTGTTATAGTGGTTATGGTTATGGTTATTGCTGTGGTACCACAGTGACACTCTCTCGGCCAAAAACCCCTGCCCCTGAGGGTCCACGACCAGGGCTCCTCTAGGCTGTGTTTGGGGCACCGCCTGCCCTCCTGACCATTGGACTGCACCCTGCCTGCCCTCACCCTGTTGACTCAGGGCAGCAACAGCCTGAGGAAGGGTCCTGGGCCAGGAGCTGAGCTGCTGGGACCCAGACAATGAGATCCCCAGCAGATCCCCACCCCTGACCCTGGAGGAGGTTGTGCAGGCCCGAGGCCGGCTGGGGACCGGATCCTCAGAACCCTCTCTGCCATGGGGCCCGTCCAGACCTGGACCAGGACTGGACCCTCAGAACACTCTCTGCTGCGGGGCCCGTCCAGACCTGGACCAGGACTGGACCCTCAGAACCCTCTCTGCTGCGGGGCCTGTGCAGGCCTGGACCCGGATTGGACCCTCAGAACCCTCTCTGCCACGGGGCCCGTCCAGACCTGGACCAGGACTGGACCCTCACAGCCCTCTCTGCTGCGGGGCCTGTGCAGGCCTGGACCAGGACTGGACCCTCAGAACCCTCTCTGCTGAGGGGCCTGTGCAGGCCTGGACCAGCTGACAGCTCCCGAGGACTCCACGCCCACCAGACGAGACCAAGGGGCGCTGAAAGCCGGAAGCTGGGGTTTCTGATGCCGGCTGTGTCACGGTGGTTGTTATTATAGTGGTTATTGTTATGGTTATGGTTATGGTTATGGTTATGGTTATGGTACCACAGTGACACTCTCTGGGACAAAAACCCCTGCCCCTGAGGGTCCACCACCAGGGATCCTGTAGGCTGTGTTTGGGTCACAGCCCTGCCCCCCTGACCATCGGACTGCACCCTGCACGCCCCATCCCTGCTGTCTCAGGGCAGCAACAGCCTGAGGAAGGGTCCTGGGCCCGGCGCTGGGCTGTGGAGACCCAGACAGGAGACCCCCAGCAGGTCCCAGCTGCCTGACCCCTAAGGAGCTTGTCCAAGCTGGAGGCCGGCTGGAGACCAGATCCTCAGAACCCTACCTACTATGAGCCGTCCAGACCTGGACCAGGGTTGGACCCTGAGAACCCTCCCTGCCGCGGGGCCCGTCCAGACCTGGACCAGCTGACAGCTCCCGAGGACTCCACACCCAGCAGACAAATCCAAGGGGGCGCTGAAGGCCGGAAGCTGGGGTTTCTGATGCCGGCTGTGTCACGGTGGTTGTTATAGTGGTTATGGTTGTTGTGGTTATGGTTACAGTTATGGTTATTGCTATGGTTATGATACCACAGTGACACTCTCTCGGCCAAAAACCCCTGCCCCTGAGGGTCCACGACCAGGGCTCCTCTAGGCTGTGTTTGGGGCACCGCCTGCCCTCCTGACCATTGGACTGCACCCTGCCTGCCCTCACCCTGTTGACTCAGGGCAGCAACAGCCTGAGGAAGGGTCCTGGGCCAGGAGCTGAGCTGCTGGGACCCAGACAATGAGATCCCCAGCAGATCCCCACCCCTGACCCTGGAGGAGGTTGTGCAGGCCCGAGGCCGGCTGGGGACCGGATCCTCAGAACCCTCTCTGCCACGGGGCCCGTCCAGACCTGGACCAGGACTGGACCCTCAGAACACTCTCTGCTGCGGGGCCTGTGCAGGCCTGGACCAGGATTGGACCCTCAGAACCCTCTCTGCTGCGGGGCCTGTGCAGGCCTGGACCAGGATTGGACCCTCAGAACCCTCTCTGCTGCGGGGCCTGTGCAGGCCTGGACCAGGATTGGACCCTCAGAACCCTCTCTGCTGTGGGGCCTGTGCAGGCCTGGACCCGGATTGGACCCTCAGAACCCTCTCTGCTGTGGGGCCTGTGCAGGCCTGGACCCGGATTGGACCCTCAGAACCCTCTCTGCTGTGGGGCCTGTGCAGGCCTGGACCAGGACTGGACCCTCAGAACCCTCTCTGCTGCGGGGCCTGTGCAGGCCTGGACCAGGATTGGACCCTCAGAACCCTCTCTGCTGTGGGGCCTGTGCAGGCCTGGACCAGGACTGGACCCTCAGAACCCTCTCTGCTGAGGGGCCTGTGCAGGCCTGGACCAGCTGACAGCTCCCGAGGACTCCACGCCCACCAGACGAGACCAAGGGGCGCTGAAAGCCGGAAGCTGGGGTTTCTGATGCCGGCTGTGTCACGGTGGTTGTTATTATAGCGGTTATGGTTATTGTTATGGTTATGGTTATGGTTATGGTTATGGTACCACAGTGACACTCTCTCGGCCAAAAACCCCTGCCCCTGAGGATCAACCACCAGGGATCCTGTAGGCTGTGTTTGGGGCACCGCCTGCCCTCCTGACCATCGGATTGCACCCTGCACGCCCCATCCCTGCTGACTCAGGGCAGCACCAGCCTGAGGAAGGGTCCTGGGCCAGGAGCTGGGCTGTGGAGACGCAAACAGAGACCCCCAGCAGATTCCCGCCCCCTGACCCTAGAGGAGGTTGTGCAGGCCAGAGGCCAGCTGGGGACTAGATCCTCAGAACCATTCCTACTATAAGCCATCCAGACGTGGACCAGGGTTGGACCCTGAGAACCCTCCCTGCCGCGGGGCCCGTCCAGACCTGGACCAGCTGACAGCTCCCGAGGACTCCACACCCAGCAGACAAATCCAAGGGGGCGCTGAAGGCCGGAAGCTGGGGTTTCTGATGCCGGCTGTGTCACGGTGTGTTACAGTTATAGTTATGGTTATGGCTATAGCTGTGGTTATGGTTATGGCTATGGTTATGGTTATGGTTATGGTACCACAGTGACACTCTCTGGGACAAAAACCCTCGCCCCTGAGGATCCACAACAATGGATCCTGTAGGCTGTGTTTGGGTCACAGCCCTGCCCTCCTGACCATTGGACTGCACCCTGCACGCCCTCACCCTGCTGTCTCAGGGCAGCAACAGCCTGAGGAAGGGTCCTGGGCCAGGCGCTGGGCTGTGCAGACCCAAACAATGAGACCCCCAGCAGTTTCTAGCACCTGATCCCGGAGGAGCTTGTGCCAGCCGGAGGCCAGCTGGGGACCAGACCCTCAGAACACTCTCTGCCGCGGGGCCTGTGCAGACCTGGACCAGGACTGGACCCTCAGAACCCTCTCTGCGGCGGGGCCTGTGCAAACCTGGACCAGCTGACAGCTCCCGAGGACTCCATGCCCGCCAGACAAGACCAAGTGGGCGCTGAAGGCCAGCAGCTGGGGTTTCTGATGCCAGTTGTGTCATGGTGGGAGTTATTATAGTGGTTACGGTTATGGCTGTGGTTATGGTTACAGTTTTGGTTATGGTTATGGCTATGATACCACAGTGACACTCTCTGGGACAAAAACCCCTGCTCCTGAGGGTCCATGACAAGGGATCCTGTAGGCTGTGTTTGGGGCACCGCCCTGCCCTCCTGACCTTCAGACTGCACCCTGCACTCACTACCCTGCTGACTCAGGGCAGCAACAGCCTGAGGAAGGGTCCTGGGCCAGGCGCTGGGCTGTGGAGACCCAGACAGGAGACCCCCAGCAGGTCCCAGCCGCCTGACCCCTAAGGAGCTTGTCCAAGCTGGAGGCCGGCTGGAGACCAGATCCTCAGAACCCTTCCTACTATGAGCCGTCCAGACCTGGACCAGGGTTGGACCCTGAGAACCCTCCCTGCCGCGGGGCCCGTCCAGACCTGGACCAGCTGACAGCTCCCGAGGACTCCACACCCAGCAGACAAATCCAAGGGGGCGCTGAAGGCCGGAAGCTGGGGTTTCTGATGCCGGCTGTGTCACGGTGTGTTATAGTTATGGTTATGGTTATTGTGGTTATGGTTATGGCTATGGTTATGGTTATGGTATACCACAGTGACACTCTCTGGGACAAAAACCCTCGCCCCTGAGGATCCACGACAATGGATCCTGTAGGCTGTGTTTGGGGCACCGCCCTGCCCTCCTGACCATCGGACTGCACCCTGCACGCCCTCACCCTGCTGTCTCAGGGCAGCAACAAACTGAGGAAGGGTCCTGGGCCAGGAGCTGAGCTGCGGAGACCCAGACAGGAGACCCCCAGCAGCATCCCGCCCCTGACCCTGGAGGAACTTGTGCAGGCCTGAGGCAGGCTGGGCCTCTGCGGGGATGCCATGGTCTCAGCCACTCATAGTGACGGCCACAGGCAGGAAGTGGGCCAGGATCAGACTCAAAGGCCCACACTCCCGGGTCCTGTCCTACCCGACAGCCCAACCTCATCACAGAGGCCCTCGCGCCAGGGGCCCAGTGGGGATGCCGGGCAGCCCTGGGTCACCACGGAGCTGGTGGGAGCGACACCGCAAGAGAAGATGTAGCCGAACCGGCCCTCAGGTACCCGACACTGGTACCCGACCCCTGGGCAGAGGAGCGCTGCCCAGCCTGCACCGTCTCAGACCTGGGGTGAGGCAGCAGTGCCCAGAGGTGCCTCGTCTCCAGGTTCTGGAGCTGGAGAGTCATGGGTCCCAACTGTGTCCCCACCCTCCTCCGTGTCTCCAGAGTCACCAGCCAGAGCTGCCCCCAGTGTCCTGAACTGCCCAGGGTCGTGTCCAGCCCCTGCAGACCCCGGTAGACACGCAGGAAGCTCAGAGCCACACTGTCCACAAGTGCCCACCAGGACTACAGCCCCTCACACCCTGCCTGATGCCCGGGGCTGTCCACATTGCTGGCTCACAGGGAGCGGACCGGGAGGACCCCACGGGGGGCAGGATCGAGGCAGCACTCAGGCCCCGTTTCAGGAGGGGGCCCCGGGAAGCCGACCCCAAAAAAGGCCCTCAGGCCCTCCTCCCAGCCATGGGGGAGCCCCAGGGCCGTCTCCTCCTGGGGGACAGTCTCTCACACAGGTCCTCCTCAGGAGCCCCGCAGCATGGCCCCTCCGGGTGTTCACACCTCTGCCCCAACGCTGGGGTCTCGGCCACCCCAGGCAGCCGTGGTGCCCCGGCACACAGCAGGACCCCCAGAAGCCCGTGGGCCCCGTGGGCTCTACGTTCTGGTGTGTCCACAGCCTGGGCCTGCCCACGGCCACCCTGAGCCTGTCTGCAAGAAGAACTGAACCCCGCTCGGGGCAGAGGTTCAGGGTAGCACTTACCAAGCTCCTTTCCTGAGAGCGGGTCACACACCAGACCTCAGGGCCAGCGCTGGTCTCTTCAGGGAGGTGGCTTGACACAGCCGGGCACCCCAGCAGCCTGTTTTCTGTGTGGCGATGCCTCCCCCCACCACCGCCCCCAGACAGGAAAGCCCTTAAGCCCCAGGCCAGCTCCGGTGACAGCTGCTCTCTGAGTCTGACTGCAGAGCCCCTTCCTGCCTGGCTTCCTGCCCTGCCCCACCTCACACACAGGCCTGGAGGTGCACAGAGAGTTCTAGCAGAGAGCCGGACTGCCCTGCCCAGAGGCAGGGTGCCCTCCAGTTCTTCCCTCGCTCACCCTCCCAGGACCCTGCACAGGGCCTGGGCGGGGGCCACAGTGAGGTGCAGGCTTCTCTGCATTCCATGAGGGAAGACTCAGAGCATGACCAGGAGGCTGGGTCTCCCTGCTCAGGCTGGTCTGGAGTCGGTCAGGGTGACTCCCTGGAGGAGGCGGCACTTTCAGCTACAGTTGGAGGGAGGAGCATCTAGGACTCGGTGACAGGACACAGGGGTGCACAAGGGCACCCCACGACCCTGCCTGCACCGGCCAGGGGAGGGCGAGGAAACAGCTCAAGGTCTGGAGACTCAGGGCTCTGACTCCCTGCGCTCAGCCAGGAAGGGCTCCAGCAGGCAGGGGCTCCTTGGCCCCAAAGCTCTCAGTGCTCCTGACCCTGCACAGTGGGGAGGGCCTGAGGGTCACGCAAAGGCCCCCCACACCTGCTCCAGGTCCCTAAGATCCACACACAAAGCTCTAATCCCCAGGGTCACCCAGAGTCTCACTGAAATGCAGGAAGCGGTGCAGCAGTCGGGGCAGGGGGCACCCAGGAGACCCCCTGGTCTACAATGCCGGGGACCCTAGAGAGCCCTGACAGCTCCCTCCCTGGTCACACTGCCATCCACCTGGAGCTCGACACAGACCGCTGGGAAAGCCCTCCCTGGACCCTGAGAGCCGCTGTTCCCCTCGCTGTCAGTCACCAGCATGCACACCCTCAGGTCCTGGCTGCTCACAGGCCCCGGCCTCCTCTCCCTCCAGCCTGGCCCAGGCCAAGTGTCAGACACTGCCACACCCATGGCCCCACCTCCGGGATCACACTCTGCCCGCCCACTCCGCTCTCCAGTTCCATCCCTACAGTCCCCCTGACCCCCAACCCTGCACCTTTATCCTCCCCACCCGCTCACTTTTCCTTCCATGAACCCCCTGCACTGCTACTCCCCTCTGTGCCCTGGCCCTGGGGTCTCCTCACCCAACTAGGACAACCCAACACCACACCCAAGCCCCGAGCCCCCTTCTGCCCAGCACGCCCACACGGGACCGCTCCACCCACAGCTTCTGTCCTTCGTCTCTGGGCCGATCTTCCTCACGCCCACCCAACACCCATCCTCCCCTCATCCTTCCCAGTGCAGCCCGGGCCCCTCTGTCCCCAGTGGCATCCACATGACCCTGGTATTCACCGTGAGATGCACCAGGGTTCAAGGACAGGGCTTCCAGAGTGCGGCTCACTCTCTGCCCATCCGGGGATGCAGATGCAGTGTCTGGGATGAGCAGCCCATTTGCCCACCAACTAAGGACAGCAGAGGAGAATTCAGACACATCCTTGGTCCCAGTGGTGAAGAATTGATGCTTTTGAACTGTGGTGTTGGAGAAGACTCTTGAGAGAATCCCTTGGACTAAAAGGAGATCCAACCAGTCCATCCTAAAGGAGATCAGTCGTGAGTATTCATTGGAAGGACTGATGCTGAAGCTGAAGCTCCAATACTTTGGCCACCTGATGTGAAGAGCTGACAACTCATTGGAAAAGCCCCTGATGCTGGGAAAGATTGAAGGCATGAGAAGAAGGGACAACAGAGGATGAGATGGTTGAATGGCATCACTGACTCAACGGACATGAGTTTGAGCAAGCTCCAGGAGATGGCGATGGACAGGGAAGCCTGGCGTGCTGCAGTCCATTGGGGTCGCAAAGAGTCAGACACGACTGAGTGACTGAAGAAACTGCACGTGACTTCAAAATAAGCAAAGCAGCACCTACACATGATCAGACCAAATGGAAGAGGCGAGGAATCTGGCCCTATTTCCTTATAAAAAAATTCTGTCAGTGCCCATAAAACTGTGTTGAAGGGAAAATGTGATCCAAGAATTTTATGCCCTCCAAAAAAGCAACTAGTATTGAAATATATTTTCCACAGGCATCACCTTGGGAGAGTGTCTCCTTGAGGTCCTCCACAATTGAATGAATTTTATATTTATGTGTATATATATAGAGAGAGAGTTATAAGAAAATATAATATTATCCTCAATAGTCTGTATTGTTTCTATTGAATATATATATATGCATATGTGCCTATATACACATGTATTTCATATTCCATATGTATAATATTTTTCAGTTGCTAAGTTGTGTCCGACTCTCTGTGACCCCATGGACTGGAGCCCCCAAGCTTCCCTGCCCTTCACGATCTCCCTTAGTGATGCTCTCTAACTGTCTCATCCTCTTACGCCCCTATTTCTTTTTGCCTTCTGTCTTTCCCAGCATCTGAGTCTTTTCGCTGGCTCTTGGCATCAGGGTTACAAAGTAGTGGAGCTTCAGCATCAGTCCTTCCAATGAATAATCTGGGTTGATTTCCTTTAGGAAGACTGCTTGGATCTCCTTGCAGTCCAAGGGACTCTCAAGAGTCTTCTCCAACACCACAGTTCAAAAGCATCAACTCTTCAAAACTCAGCCTTTTTTGTGGTGCAACTCTCACTTCTGTGCATGACTACTGGAAAAGCCATAGCTTTGACTACATGGAACTTTTGGCAAAGTGGTGTCTCCTTTTAATATGCTAAGTTTGTCATAGCTTTCCTTCCAAGGAGCAAGTGTCTTTTAATTTCATGACTGCAGTCACTGTCTGCAGTGATTTTGGAGCCTAGGAAAGTAAAGTCTGTCACTGTTTCCACTTTTTCCCTTCTATTTGCCATGAACTGATACTACCAAATGCCATGAGCTTAGTTTTTTGAATGTTGAGTTTCAAGCAGCTTTTTCATTCTCCTTTTTCACCATCATGAAGAGTCTAGTTCTGCCTCGAGTTTCTGCCATTAAAGTGGGATCATCTGTGTATCTGAGCTTGATATTTCCCCGGAAATCTTGATTCCGGGTTGTGATTCATCCAGTTCAGCATTTCAAGTGATGTACTCTGCATAGAATTTAAATAAGCAGGGTGACAGTATACAACCCTGTTGTACTCCTTCCCCAATTTGGAATCAGTCTGCTTTTCCAAGTCATGTTCTAACTGTGGCTTCTTGACACACATACACACTTCTCACAAGATAGGTAAGGTGATCAGGTTCTCCTATCTCTTTAAGAATTTTCCATGTTTGTTGTGATCCACACAGTCAAAAGTTTTAGCATCATCAATAAAGCAGAAGTAGATGTTTTTCTGGAATTCTCTTGCTTCCTCCATAACCGATCAAATGTTGGCAATTTAATCTGTAGTTACTCTGCCTTTTCTAAATCCAGCTTTTACATCTGGAAGTTCTCAGTTCACATTCTGTTGAGGTCTAGCTTGAAGGATTTTGAGCGTTATCTTGCTAGCATGTGAAATGAGCACACGTGTACAGTGACTGGAACATTCTCTGGCACTGCCCTCCTTAGGTGCCGGGAGCCGAGGAGCTCAGCCCATGGCAAAGGTCATGAGGAAGGAGGCTGGGCATATGCAAAGGCAGGATTCAACTTCAGGAGTCCCCCTGGAAATTCTTGAGCATCTGCCCCCCAAACCAGAGTCTGTCTACTTTACTGCTTTGTGCTCTCACTTACACCTCTGACTTTATGGGGGGCTGTCCTGGGCGTGACAAGAGTGTTTTAGTTCACAACCTTGAGAGGCATGAGATGTTCTAAACTGTCTGAATACAGATTCCTTTGAGCAGTTAAAAGATTGATTAGAAATTGTATTGGTGAAGGGTTTTTCATTGTTGGGCCAATGTTTGCTGCTAAGTTTCCCTATCCCTTACCTGCTGTGTCCCTGGCAGTGTATTGATTAATATAATTGGTATAAGTAGTAGCTTTAATGTTTATAACCTTGGACCCTTGAGTTAATTCTTTTTCTTGTTATAGCCCACCACACCTTTGCTCTGTAGGAATGCAACTTTATCTAATGCTTTTGGAGGGTGGCGCCTGACTAATCACCTTTAGAGAAAAATAAGTTTTCTGAAGAAAGGGTCTTAAAATGTTAACAGGCCTCCGGGCCAGAAGATGATGCAAATCACCTAAATTTTGCATATGATAAGTTTGCAGGAAGAAAGCCTGGCTTACTGCATGACTCTACCCCCTTCCCCCATTATCCTCTATGCATAACTTAAGGTGTAAAAACTACTTTGGAAAATAAAGTGTGAGCCTTGTTCACCCAAACTTGGTCTCCCCATGTCGTTCTTTCGCTCACCTTCTGGCTGAATTATTCAGCCTCGTTTCTCCACTGAATTTCCTCACTGAGCTATCCTTATTTAACTATCTTTATATCCTTAATTAACGTTTAAATAACCAATTGTTTCCTGATCCTCGAGGACATCGTCCCCACTTCAAGTTCCCTGGACCCACCGGGGCTGGACCCCAGCACTTAGGGATTGGAATGGAAACACCACTTCCAGTCCTGTGATCACTGCTGAGTTTTCCAAATTGGCCGACACATTGAATGCAGTCCCTTAACAGCATCATTTTTTAAGATCTTAAATAGCTGGGCTGGAATTCTGTCACCTCTACTAGATTTGCTCCTCATAATTCTTCCCAGGCCCATTTGATTTCACGTCCCAGAATATCTGGCTCTAGGGGAGTGACCACACCATCTTGGTTATCCAGGTCACTAAGGCATCTTTATATAGTTCTGTGTATTCTTACCACTTCTTCTTAATGTCTTCTGCTGCTGTTAGGTCTTATTTGAGATTTTTCTTGTTTTTCTATGAAGCCTGTATCACTAGGAACTCCCCTCTAAAAACTGCCTTTGCTGTGTCCCATAGACTTTGTGTGTGTTTTTGTTGTCTTTTGTCTCAAGGTATTTCCCATTTCCTCTTTGATTTCCTCGTTGACTGGTTGGTCTTGCAGTAGCACGTTATTCAGTCTCCACGTAGGGGTTTTTTCTCATTTCCTTCTCTGTGGTTGGTTAGTAGCTTCATGCTGTGTGGTCAGAAAAGGTACTCGAGATAACTTCTACACTCTGAAGTGTGCTGAGGCTTGTTTTGTGCCCCAGTTTGAGCTCTGGAGACTATTCTTTGTGTGCTTCAAGAGAACGCGTGTTCTGGTGTTTGAGATGCAATATCATGAACACATCAGTCAAGTCTTACTGGTCTATTTTGTATCATTTCATATCTCTGCTGTCTTATTGATTCTCTGGAAGATCTGTCCATTGGTGTCAGTGGAGGGTCAAAGTCTCCTATTGCTGTATTCACATCAATTTCTCCTTTATGTCTGCTGGGATTTGCTTTATGTATTTGGGTGCTCCTGTATTCGGCGTATATATGTTGATGAGTGTGAAATCCTCTTGTGATTCTTTTATCAGTATTTAGTGTCCTTCTTCATCTTTCTGTATGGTCTAAGTTTTAAAGTCTATTTTGTCTCATATGAATATTGTGATTTATGCTTTCTGGTCATGTACATTTGAGTGGAATATCTTTTCCATTCCCTCAGTTTAAATCTATGTATGCCCTTTGTCCTAAGGTCAGTCTCTTATAGGCAGCACATTTCCAGCTCTTCTTTCTTTATCTAGTATGCATTCTAATACATCTGGTAGGAGCATTTAGACCATTGCTATTTAAGATAATTATGAAAGATATGTATTTATTGCCATTTTAAACCTCATTTTCTAATTGGTTTTATATATTTCCTTTGGCCTTTTTTTTATTTCTCTTCCTCTTGTGGTGCTCCATCTAATCAAAGCTATGGTTTTTCCAGTAGTCATGTATGGATATAAGAGTTGGACTGTGAAGAAAGCTGAGCATCGAAGAATTGATGTTTTTGAACTGTGGTGTTGGAGAATAGTCTTGAGAATCCCATGGACTGCAAGGAAATCCAACCAGTCCATTCCCAAGATCAGTCCTGGCTTTTCTTTGGAAGGAATGTTGCTAAAGCTGAAACTCCAGTACTTTGGCCACCTCATGCGAAGAGTTGACTCATTAGAAAAGACTGATGCTGGAAGGGATTGGGGGCAGGAGGAGAAGGGGATGACAGAGGATGAGCTGGCTGGGTGGCATCACCAACTCGATGGACGTGGGTTTAGGTGAACTCTGGGAGCTGGTGATGGACAGGGAGGCCTGGCTGCTGTGATTGATGGGGTTGCAAAGAGTCAGACACAACTGAGCGACTGAACTGAACTGCACTTAACTATGGTTAGAAATTTTCCTTTTATTTTATGCTATTGTTGTATTATCTTTTGGAGTTTTGTTAATCTATAGCATTTTTTTGATTTGTGGTTGCCCCATTTTTAAGTATTAGTGAGTGAGTGAAGTGAAGTCACTCAGTCATGTCCAGCTCTGTGTGACCCCATGGACTGTAACTTTCCAGGTTCTTCCACCCAAGGAGTTTTCCAGGCAAGAATATTGGAGTGGGTTGCCATTTCCTTCTCCAGGGGATCTTCCTGACCCAGGGATCAAACCCAGGTCTCCCACATTGTAGGCAGATCCTTGACCTTCTGAGCCACCAGGAAGCCCTTCCTATATCAAGTATGTTCAGTTCAGTTCAGTTCAGTCACTCAGTCGTGTCCGACTCTTTGCGACCCCATGAATCACAGCACACCAGGCCTCCCTGTGCATCACCAACTCCAGGAGTTCACTGAGACTCATGTCCATCGAGTCAGTAATCCCACCCAGCCATCTCATCCTCTGTCATCCCCTTCTCCTCCTGCCCCCAATCCCTCCCAAAATAAGAGTCTTTTCCAATGATCAGCTCTTTGCATGAGGTGGCCAAAGTCCTGGAGTTTCAGCCTTAGCATCACTCCTTCCAAAGAAATCCCAGGGCTGATCTCCTTTAGGATGGACTGGTTGGATCTCCTTGCAGTCCAAGGGACTCTCAAGAGTCTTCTCCAACACCACAGTGCAAAAGCATCAATTCTTCAGCGCTCAGCCTTCTTCACAGTCCAGCTCTCACATCCATACATGACCACTGGAAAAACCATAGCCTTGACTAGACGGACCTTTGTTGGCAAAGTAATGTCTCTGCTTTTCAATATGCTATCTAGGTTGGTCATAACTTTTCTTCCAAGGAGTCAGCATCTTTTGTTTTCATGGCTGCAGTCACCATCTGCAGTGATTTTGGAGCCCCCAAAAATTAAGTATGTTAACCATTCCTATATCTACTCGCTATAGACTGATAGTTATTTCGGCTAAATCACATCCTAAAAAGTATTTATATTTTCTTACTCTCCTTTTCCATATTTGATGATTTTCATGTCCTTTTATGCATCTTCATTTTTATCCTTTTTCTGATCATTGGGGTTATTATTAATTTTCAAAATCTTTTTTTATTTTTTAAATATGTATACTGGTTTATTTATGTGATTTACTTTCCAGTTGTGATTTTCTCATTCTTAGAGCTTCTTTCTTGTTTTCTATTTAGAGAAAACCTTTAATATTTCCTTGGACTTCCCTAGTGGCGCAGACAGTAAAGCGTCTGTCTGCAATGCAGGAGACCCAGGTTCAATCCGTGGGTTGGGAAGATCCCCTGGAGAAGCAAATGGCAGCCCACTCCAGTATTCTTGCCTGGAAAATCCCATGGACCGCGGAGCCTGGTAGGCTACAGTCCATGGGGTTGCAAAGGAGTCGGACACGACTGAGCGACTTCACTTTCATTTTAATATTTCCTGAAGGATAGGTTTAGTATTGCTGTATTCTTTAAATCTTTGCTTGTATGAGAGATTCTTTATCTCCCCTTTCTGAATGATAATCTTGCTGGGTAAAGTATCCTAGGCCATAGGGGTTTTCATTTCAGGACTTTGATAATCAATCTTGCCTTCTGGCCTACAGAATTTCTGTAGAGAAATGGGATGATGGCATTGCAGAGGTTCTTTGTTTTCATCTTGCTGCCTTAGAATCCTCTCTGAATCTTTAAATTTTCCCCTTTTACTATAATGTGTCTTGGTGTAGGTCTGTTCAAGTTCATCTTGTTTGGAACCCTCTGTGCTCCTGTATCTGGATAGCTGTTTCCTTCTTCAGGTTTGAGAAATTTTCAGCCATACTTTCTTCAAATACTTTTCAATCCCTTTTCTCTTTCTTCTCCTTGTGGATTCTCTATTATGCATAGATTTGCACACTTTATATTATCCTACGGGTCCCTTACATTTTTCTTTTTAATTTATTTTAATTGGAGGCTGATTGCTTTACAGTATTGTGGTGGGTTTTGCCATACATTCACATGAATCAGCCAAGGGTATACATGTGTTCCCCATCCTCACCCTCCCTCCCACCTCCCTCCCCATCCCATCCCTCAGGGTCATCCCAGTGCACCAGCCCTGAGCACCCTGTCTCATGCATCAAACCTGGACTGGCAATCTATTTCACATATGACAATATACATGTTTCAATACAATTCTCACAAATCATCCCACCTCGGCTTCTCTCACAGAGTCCAAAAGTCTGTTCTTTACATCTGTGTCTCTTGCTGTCTCGCATATAGGGGTCATCATTACCAGCTTTCTAAATTCCACATATATACATTAATATATTGTATTGGTGTTTTTCTTTCTGACTTATTTCACTCTGTATAATAGGCTCAATCATCTCACACGCTAGTAAAGTAATGCTCAAAATTCTCCAAGCCAGGCTTCAGCAATATGTGAACCGTGAACTTCCTGATGTTCAAGCTGGTTTTAGAAAAGGCAGAGGAACCAGAGATCAAATTGCCAACATCCGCTGGATCATGGAAAAAGCAAGAGAGTTCCAGAAAAACATCTATTTCTGCTTTATTGACTATGCCAAAGCCTTTGACTGTGTAGATCACAATAAACTGTGGAAAATTCTGAAAGAGATGGGAATACCAGACCACCTGACCTGCCTCTTGAGAAATCTGCATGCAGGTCAGGAAGCAATAGTTAGAACTGGTCATGGAACAACAGACTGGTTGCAAATAGGAAAAGGAGTACATCAAGGCTGTATATTGTCACCATGTTTATTTAACTTATATGCAGAGTACATCATGAGAAATGCGGGACTGGAAGAAACACAAGTTGGAATCAAGATTGCTGGGAGAAATATCAATAACCTCAGATATGCAGATGACACCACCCTTATGGCAGAAAGTGAAGAGAAACTAAAAAGCCTTTTGATGAAAGTGAAAGTGGAGAGTGAAAAGGTTGGCTTAAAGCTCAACATTCAGAAAACGAAGATCATGGCATCTGGTCCCATCACTGCATGGGAAATAGATGGAGAAACAGTGGAAACAGTGTCAGACTTTATTTTTCTGGGCTCCAAAATCACTGCAGATGGTGACTGCAGTCATGAAATTAAAAGACGCCTACTCCTTGGAAGGAATGTTATGACCAACCTAGATAGCATATTCAAAAGCAGAGACATCACTTTGCCAACAAAGGTTCGCCTAGTCAAGGCTATGGTCTTTCCTGTGGTCATGTATGGATGTGAGAGTTGGACTGTGAAGAAGGCTGAGCGCCAAAGAATTGATGCTTTTGAACTGTGGTGTTGGAGAAGACTCTTGAGAGTCCCTTGGACTGCAAGGAGATCCAACCAGTCCATTCTGAAGGAGATCAGCCCTGGGATTTCTTTGGAAGGAATGATGCTAAAGCTGAAACTCCAGTATTTTGGCCACCTCATGGGAAGAGTTGACTCATTGGAGAAGACTCTGATGCTGGGAGGGATTGGGGGCAGGAGGAGAAGGGGACGACAGAGGATGAGATGGCTGGATGGCATCACTGACTCGATGGATGTGAGTCTGAGTGACCTCCGGGAGTTGGTGATGGACAGGGAGGCCTGGTGTGCTGCAGTTCATGGAGTCGCAAAGAGTCAGACATGACTGAGCGACTGATCTGATCTGATCTGAATAGGCTCAAGTTTCATCCACCTCATTAGAACTGATTCAAATGCATTCTTTTTAATAGCTAAGTAGAATATGTATCAAAGCTTTCTTATTCATTTGTCTGCTGATGGACATCTAGGTTGTTTCCATGTCCTGGCTATTATAAACAGTGCTGCAATGAACATTGGGGTACACGTGTTGATTGGGTCACTTATTTTTCTGGAATTGAGCTGCAGGAGTTGTTGTATATTTTTTAGATTAATTCTTTGTCAGTTGCTTCATTTGCTATTATTTTCTCCCAGTCTGAAGTCTATCTTTTTACCATGCTTATAGTTTCCTTCATTGTGCAAAAGCTTTTAATTTTAATTAGGTCCCATTTGTTTATTCTTGCTTTTATTTCCATTACTCTGGGAGGTGGGTGATAGAGGATTCTGCTATGATTTACGTCACAGTGTGTTTTGCCTATGTTGTCCTCTAGGAGTTTTGTAGATTCTGGTCTTCATTTAGATCTTTAATCCATTTTGAGTTTATTTTTGTGTATGGAGTTAGAAAGTGTTCTAGTTTCATTCTTTTACAAGTGGTTGACCAGTTTTCCCAGCACCACTTGTTAAAGAGATTGTCTTTTCTCCATTGTATATTCTTGCCTCCTTTGTCAAACATAAGATGTCGATAGGTGCCTGGATTTATCTCTGGGCTTTCTATTTTGTTCCACTGATCTACGTTTCTGTCTTTGTGGCAATACCATACTGTCTTGATGACTGTTGTTTTGTAGTATAGCTTGAAGTCAGGCATGTTGATTCCTCCAGTTCCACTCTTCTTTCTCAAGATTGCTTGGGTCCTTGAGGTTTTTTTGTATTTCCACGCAAATTGTGAAATTATTTGTTCTAGTTCTTTGAAAAATACCATTGGTAGCTGGATGAGGATTGCATTGAATCTATAGGTTGCTTTGGCTAGTTTACTCATTTTCACTATATTGATTCTTCCAATCCATGAACATGGCATATTTCCCCACCTATCTGTGTCATCTTTGATCTCTTTCATCAGAGTTTTATAGCTTTCTATACATAGGTTTTTTGTTTCTTTAGGTAGCCTTGAGAACCCCATGAACAGTATGAAAAGGCAAAATGATAGGATTCTGAAAGAGGAACTCCCCAGGTCAGTAGGTGTCTAATATGCTACTGGAGATCAGGGGAGAAATAACTCCAGAAAGAATGAAAGGATGGAGCCAAAGCAAAAACAATACCCAGCTGTGGATGTGACTGGTAATAAAAGCAAGGTCCGATGTTGTAAAGAGCAATATTGCCTAGGAACCTAGAATGTCAGGTCCATGAATCAAAGCAAATCGGAAGTGGTCAAATAAGAGATGGCAAGAGTGAATGTCGACATTCTAGGAATCAGTGAACTAAAATGGACTGGAATGGGTGAATTTAACTCAGATGACCATTATATCTACTACTGCAGGCAGGAATCCCTCAGAAGAATGGAGTGGCCATCATGGTCAACAAAAGAGTCCGAAATGCAGTACTTGGATGCAATCTCAAAAACTACAGTATGACCTCTATTCTTTTCCAAGGCAAACCATTCAATATCACAGTAATCTAGGTCTATGCCCCAACCGTTTTGCTGAAGAAGCTGAAGTTGAACGGTTCTATGAAGAACTACAAGACCTTTTAGAACTAACACCCAAAAAACATGTCCTTTTCATTATAGGGGACTGGAATGCAAAAGTAGGACGTCAAGAAATACCTGAAGTAACAGGCAAATTTGGCTGTGGACTACAGAATGCAGCAGGGCAAAGACTAATAGAGTTTTGCCAAGAAAATGCACTGGTCATAGCAAACACCCTCTTCCAACAACACAAGAGAAGACTCTATACATGGACATCACCAGATGGTCAACACTGAAATCAGATCGATTATATTCTTTGCAGCCAAAGATGAAGAAGCTCTATACAGCCAACAAAAACAAGATCAGGAGCTGACTGTGGCTCAGATCATGAACTCCTCATTGCCAAATTCAGACTTAAATTGGAGAAAGTAGGGAAAACCACTAGACCATTCAGTTATGACCTAAATCAAATCCCTTATGATTATACACTAGAAGTGAGAAATAGATTTAATGGCCTATTTCTGATAAATAGAGTGCCTGATGAACTATGGAATGAGGTTCGTGACATTGTGCAGGAGACAGGGATCAAAACCATCCCCATGGAAAGGAAATGCAAAAAAGCAAAATGGCTGTCTAGGGAGGCCTTACAATAGCTGTGAAATGAAGAGAAGAGAAAAGCAAAGGAGAAAAGGAAAGATATAAGCACCTGAATACAGAGTTCCAAAGAACAGCAAGGAGAGATAAGAAAGCCTTCTTCCGTGATCAATGCAAAGAAATAGAGGAAAACAACAGAATGGGAAAGACTAAAGATCCCTTCAAGAAAATTAGAAATACCAAGGGAACATTTCATGCAAAGATGGGCTCGATAAGGGACAGAAATGGTATGGACCTAACAGAAGCAGAAGATATTAAGAAGAGGTGGCAAGAATACACAGAAGAATTGTACAAAAAAGATCTTCACGACCCAGATAATCATGATGATGTGATCACTGACCTGGAGCCAGACACCCTGGAATGTGAAGTCAAGTGGGCTATAAAAAGCATCACTACAAACAAAGCAAGTGGAGCTGATGGAATTCCAGTTGAGCTATTTCAAATCCTGAAAGATGATGCTGTGAAAGTGCTGCACTCAATTGCCAGAAAATTTGGAAAACTCGGCAGTGGGCACAAACTGGAAAAGGTGAGTTTTCATTCCAATCCCCAAGAAAGGCAATGCCAAAGAATGCTCAAACTACTGCACAATTGCACTCATCTCACACGCTAGTAAAGTAACGCTCAAAATTCTCCAAGCCAGGCATCAGCAATACATGAACCGTGAAATTCCGGATGTTCAAGCTGGTTTTAGAAAAGGCAGAGGAACCAGAGGTCAAATTGCTAACATCTGCTAGATCATCATAAAAAGGAAGAGACTTTGTGAAAAACATCTATTTCTGCTTGATTGACTATGCCAAAGCCTCTGACTGTGTGGATCACAATAAACAGTGGCAAATTCTGAAAGAGATGGGAATACCAGACCACCTGACTTGCCTCTTGAGAAACCTGTATGCAGGCCTGAAAGCAACAATTAAAACTGGACATGGAACAACAGACTGGTTTCAAATAAAGAAAGGACTATGTCAAGGCTGTATATTGTCACCCTGCTTATTTAACTTATATGCAGAGTACATCATGAGAAATGCTGGCCTGGAAGAAACACAAGCTGGAATCAAGATTGCTGGGAGAAATATCAATAACCTCAGATATGCAGATGACACCACTCTTATGGCAGAAAGTGAAGAGGAACTGAAAAGCCTCTTGATGAATGTGAAACAGGAGAGTTAAAAGTTGGCTTTTAAGTTGGCTTTGAGCTTTAGCTCAACATTCAGAAAATGAAGATCATGGCATCCAGTCCCATCACTTCATGGCAAATAGATGGGGAAATAGTGGCTGACTTTATTTTGGGGGAGCTCCAAAATTATTGTAGATGGTGATAGCAGCCATGAAATGAAAAGACGTTTACTCCTTTGAAGGAAAGTTACAACCAACCTAGACAGCATATTAAAAAGCAAAGGCATTACTTTGACAACAAAGATCCATCTAGTCAAGGCTATGGTTTTTCCAGTGCTCATGTATGGATGTGAGAATTGGACTATAAAGAAAGCTAAGCATGGAAGAATTGATGCTTTTGAACTGTGGTGTTGGAGAAGGCTCTTGAGAGTCCCTTGGACTGCAAGGAGATCCAACCAGTCCATCCTCAAGAAGATCAGTCCTGGGTGTTTATTGGAAGGACTGATGTTGAAGCTGAAACTCCAATAGATGGCCACCTAATGCGAAGGGCTGACTCATTTGAAAAGACCCTGATGCTGGGAAAGATTGAGGACAGGAGGAGAAGGGGATGACAGAGGATGAGATGTATGGATGGCATCACCGACTCAATGGACATGGGTTTGGGTAGACTCCAGCAGTTGGTGATGAACAGGGAGGCCTGGCGTGCTGTGGTTCATGGGGTCACAAAAAGGTGGACACAACTGAGCGACTGAACTGAACTGAACTGATTCCTAAGTAGTTTATTCTTTTTGTTGCAATGGTGAATGGAATTGCTTCCTTAATGTCTCTTTATGTTTTCTCATTGTTAGTGTATAAGGGTGTAAGGGATTTCTGTGTGTTGCATTTATATCCTGCAACTTTGATGCATTCATTGATTAGCTCTGGTAATTTTCTGGTGGAGTCTTTAGGGTTTTCTATGTAGAGGATCATGTCACCTGCAAACAGTGAGAGTTTTACTTCTGCTTGTCCAACCTGGATTCCTTTCATTTCTTTTTCTTCTCTCATTGCTGTGGCTAAAATGTCCAAAACTATGTTGAATAGTAGTGGTGAGAGTGGGCATGCTGGACTTGTTCCTGACTTTAGAGGAAATGCTTTCAACTTTCACCATTGAGGTTAATGACTGCTGTGATCATTATCTGCTTAATATGCTGATATATATCTGATCAATATGCTGCTTATCATATACGGCTCCTATTACGCTGAGGCATGTTCCTACTATGCCTGCTTTCTGGAAGGTTTTTATCATAAATGGATATTCAATTTTGTCAAGGGCTTTCTCTGCATCTATTGACATAACCCTATGGTTTTATCCTTGAATTTGTTAATGTGGTGTATCACATTGATGGATTTGCCACTTTGAGGAATCCTCGCATCCCTGGGATAAAGCCCACTTGGTCATGGTGTATGAACTTTTTAATATGATGTTGGATTCTGTTTGCTAGAATTTGTTAAGGATTTTGGCATCTATGTTCATCAGTGACATTGGCCTGTAGTTTTGTGGCACCTTTGTCTGGTTTTGGTATTAGGGTGATGGTGGCCTCATAGAATGAGTTTGGAAGTGTTCCTTCCTCTTCAATTTTCTAGAAGAGTTTGAGTAGGGTAGGTATTAGCTCTTCTCTAAATTTTCAGTAAAATTCAGCTGTGAAGCGGTCTGGTCCTCGGCTTTCGTTTGCTGGAAGATTTCTGATTACACTTTCAGTTTCTGTGCTTGTGATGGATCTGCTAAGATTTTTCTATTTCTTCCTGGTTCAGTTTTGGAAGGTTATACTTTGCTAAGAATTTGTCAATTTCTTCCGTGTTGTCCATTTTATTGGCATATAGTTGCTTATAGTAGTCTCTTATGATCCTTTGTATTTCTGTGTTGTCTGTTGTGATCTCTCCATTTTCATTTCTAATTTTGTTGGTTTGATTCTACTCCCCCCTTTTTTATCCTTGATGAATCTGGCTAATGGTTTGTCTCTTTTATTTATCTTCTGAAAGAAACAGCTTTTGGCTTGTTGATTTTGGCTATGGTCTCCTTAGTTTCTGTTGCACTTATTTCTGCCCTAAGTTTTATGATTTCTCTCCTCCTACTAACCCTGGGGTGCTTCATGTCTTCCTTTTCTAGCTGCTTCAGCTGTAAAGTTATGTTATTTATTGGATGTCTCTCCTGTCTCTTCATGGAGGCTTGTGTTGGTATGAACTTTCCCTTTAACACCGCTTTTACTGAATCCCATAGGTTTTGGGTTGTTGTGTTTTCATTTAGATTCTTTTTATGCATATTTTTATTTCTTTTTTATTTCTTTTGTGATTTGTTGATTATTCAGAAGTGTGTTGTTCAGCTTTCATATATTTGTATTTTTAATAGTTGTTTTCCTGTAGTTGACATCTAATCTTACTGCATTATGATCAGAAAAGACGCTTGAGATTATTTCAAGTTTTTTGAATTTACCAAGGCTAGATTTATGGCCCAGGATGTGATCTATCCTGGAGAAGGTTCTGTGTGCACTTGAGAAAAAGGTGAAATTCATTGTTTTAGGGTGAAATGTCCTATAGATATCAACTAGGTCCAACTGGTCCATTGTATCATTTGAAGTTTGTGTTTCCTTGCTACGTTTCTGTTTAGTTGATGTGTCCACAGGTGTGAGTGGGGTATTAAAGTCTCTCACTCTTCTTGTGTTAATTTCCCCTTTTATACTTGTTAGCATTTGCCTTACATATTGCGGTGCTCCTATGTTGGGTGCATATCTATTTATAATTGTTATTTCTTCTTTTTGGATTGATCCTTTGATCATTATGTAGTGTCCCTCTTTGTCTCTTTTCATGGCCTTTATTTCAAAGTCTATTTTATCTGATATGAGTACCGCTACTCCTGCTTTCCTTTGGTCTGCTTTTGTGTGAAATATCTGTTTCCAGCCCTTCACTTTCAGTCTGTGTGTGTCCCTTGTTTCGAGGCGGGTCTCTTGGTGACAGCATATACAGGGTCTCGTTTTTGTATCCATTCAGCCAGTCTTTGTCTTTTGGTTGGGGAATTCAACCCATTTACATTTAAGGTAATTATTGGTAAGTATGATCCCATTGCCATTTACTTTGTTGTTTGGGTTCAAGTTTATAAGCCTTTGCTGTGTTTCCTGTCTAGAGAAGATCCTTTAGCATTTGTTGGAGAGCTGGTTTGGTGGTGCTGAATTCTCTCAACTTTTGCTCGTCTGTAAAGCTTTTGATTTCTCCATATTTGAATGAGATCCTTGCTGGGTACAGTAATACGGGTGTAGGTTATTTTCTCTCACCACTTTAAGTATGTCCTGCCATTCTCTTCTGCCTTGAAGAGTTTCTATTAAAAGATCAGCTGTTATCCTTATAGGGATCCCCTTGTGATCCCCATATTTGTTGTTTTTCTCTTGCTGCTTTTAATATTTGTTCTTTGTGTTTGACCTTCATTAATTTGATTAATATGTATCTTGGGGTGTTTCACCTTGGGTTTTTCCTGTTTGGGACTCTCTGGGTTTCTTGGACTTTGGTGGCTCTTTCCTTCCCCATTTTATGGGGACGTTTCAATTATTATCTCCTCAAGTATTTTCTCATGCCCTTTCTTTTTGTCTTCTTCTTCTGGGACTCCTATGATTCCAATGCTGGGGTGTTTAACATTGTCCCAGAGGTCTCTGAGGCTGTCCTCGTTTCTTTTCATTCTTTTTCCTTTTTTCGTCTCTGCCTCATTTACTTCCACCGTTCTACCTTCCACCTCACGAATCCGCTCTTCTGCCTCAGTTATTCTGCTGCTGGTTCCCTCCAGAGTGCTTTTGATCTCAGTTGTAGCATAAATATTCATAATTGATTGACATTTTTTTATTTCTCTAGGTCCTTGTTAAACTTTCCTTGCATATTCTCATTCCTTGTCTCCAGACTATTCATCTGCAAGTCCATTTTGTTTTCAAGATTTTGGATCATTTTTACTGTCATTACTCTGAATTCTTTTTCAGGTAGACTCCCTCTCTCCTTCTCTCTTGTTTGGTTTGGTGGGCTTTTGTCGTGTCCCTTTGCCTGCTGAATATTTCTCGGCCTTTTCATTTTTTAGGTTGCTGTGTTTTGGGTGGCCTTTCCTCTTACTGCTTTTAGAGGGTTTTTTCTGTTTGGGGGGGTGGGGGGAGCTTTCTGTGTGCTCTTTATATTGGATACCTTTCATTAGTCTATCTTCCAGGTCACTTATTCTTTCTTCTACTGCATTCACCCTGCTAATCATTGCCTTGAGCTCAGCATTCATCTCAACAAAGGAATTTTCTAATTTTTCTTGCTCCTCCTTGAGTTTTTAATTTTTTTTAACAGTAATCTGCCTTTCTGTTGATCAGATCAGATCAGTCGCTCAGTCGTGTCCGACTCTTTGTGACCCATGAATCACAGCACACCAGGCCTCCTGTCCATCACCAACTCCCGGAGGTCACTCAGACTCACATCCATCGAGTCAGTGATGCCATCCAGCCATCTCATCCTCTGTCGTCCCCTTCTCTTCTTGCCCCTAATCCTCCAAGCATCAAAGTCTTTTCCAATGAGTCAACTCTTCGCATGAGGTGGCCAAAGTACTGGAGTTTCAGCTTTAGCATCATTCCTTCCAAAGAAATCCCAGGGCTGATCTCCTTCAGAATGGACTGGTTGGATCTCCCTGCAGTCCAAGGGACTCTCAGGAGTCTTCTCCAACACCACAGTTCAAAAGCATCAATTTTTTGGTGCTCAGACTTCTTCACAGTCCAACTCACATCCACACATGACCACAGGAAAAACCATAGCCTTGAATAGATGAAACTTTGCTGGCAAAGTAATGTCTCTGCTTTTGAATATGCTATCTAGGTTGGTCAAAACTTTCCTTCCAAGGAGCAAGCGTCTTTTAATTTCATGGCTGCAGTTACCATCTGCTATGATTTTTGAGCCTGAAAAAATAAAGTCTGACACTGTTTCCACTGTTTCCCCATCTATTTCCCATGAAGTGATGGGACCTGATGCCATGATCTTCATTTTCTGAATGTTGAGCTTTAAGTGAACATTTTCACTCTCCATTTTCACTTTCATCAAGAGGCTTTTTAGTTTCTCTTCACTTTCTGCCATAAGGGTTGTGTCATCTGCATATCTGAGGTTACTGATATTTCTCCCAGAAATCTTGATTCCAACTTGTGTTTCTTTCAGTCCAGCATTTCTCATGATGTACGCAGGTCAGGAAGCAACAGTTAGAACTGGACATGGAACAACAGACTGGTTCCAAATAGGAAAAGGAGTATGTCAAGGCTGTATATTGTCACCCTGTTTATTTAACTTATATGCAGAGTACATCATGAGAAATGCTGGACTGGAAGAAACACAAGTTGATATCAAGATTGCTGGGAGAAATATCAATAACCTCAGATATGCAGATGACACCACCCTTATGGCAGAAAGTGAAGAGGAACTAAAAAACCTCTTGATGAAAGTGAAAGTGGAGAGTGAAAAAGTTGGCTTAAACTCAACATTCAGAAAACAAAGATTATGGCATCAGGTCCCATCACTTCATGGAAAATAGATGGGGAAACAGTGTCAGATTTTATTTTTTTGGGCTCCAAAATCACTGCAGATGGTGACTGCAGCCATGAAATTAAAAGATGCTTACTCCTTGGAAGGAAAGTTATGACCAACCTAGATAGCATATTCAAAAGCAGAGACATTACTTTGCCAACAAAGGTTCACCTAGTCAAGGCTATGGTCTTTCCTGTGGTCATGTATGGATGTGAGAGCTGGACTGTGAAGAAGGCTGAGCGCCGAAGAATTGATGCTTTTGAACTGTGGTGTTGGAGAAGACTCCTGAGAGTCCCTTGGAGTGCAAGGAGATCCAACCAGTCCATTCTGAAGGAGATCAGCCCTGGGATTTCTTTGGAAGGAATGATGCTAAAGCTGAAACTCCAGTATTTTGTCCACCTCATGCGAAGAGTTGACTCATTGGAGAAGACTCTGATGCTGGGAGGGATTGAGGGCAAGAGGACAAGGGGATGACAGAGGATGAGATGGCCGGATGGCATCACTGACTCGATGGATGTGAGTCTGAGTGACCTCCGGGAGTTGGTGATGGACAGGGAGGCCTGGCGTGCTGGGATTCATGGAGTCGCAAAGAGTCAGACACGACTGAGTGACTGATATGATCCGATCTGATCTGTCTCTGCATATAAGTAAATAAGCAGGGTGACAGTATACAGCCTTGACGTACTCCTTTTCCTATTTGGAACCAGTCTGTTGTTCCATGATCAGTTCTAACTGTTGCTTCCTGACCTGCATACACGTTTCTCAAGAGACAGGTCAGGTGGTCTGGTATTCCCATCTCTTTCAGAATTTTCCACAGTTTATTGTGATCCACAATAAACTAAATAATTCTGTTGATAGCCTTTCGTAATTCCTTCAGTATTTTCATTACTTCATTTTTGAACTTGGTGTCCTTAGGCTCAAGAGGTCTATCTCATTGTTTACTCCTTCTGGGGAATTCCCTTGGTCTTTTATGTGGGAGTGCTTTCACTGATTCTTCATTTTGCTCATATTTCTCCCAGTCTGTGAGTTTAGGAAAAACAGTTGTCTACAGTGGTCTTTGTGGGCTATTTTATAAGGGAGTAGCCTGCGTGGGTTTAATATACTTTGGTGCAAAGTCTGTTTTAGTGTGAATGCCTGCCGTCCCTGTGCACAGAGTGTGCAGGCCGTCAGTCATCCCCTTGACAGGAGGTGTGCACTGGGCACTGAGCAAGGTTTCCACTTTGCTCTGTGGGTGTCACAGGCCTGTGCGGGAAAAGTCTGCACCCTCGCTGTTGGACTAGAGGCCCTCACATCTGTTTAGAGCTGCATTTAGGAACTGTGGTGGGAGGCAGGTGTGACTGGAGCACTGCCACTGGAGAGAAGCCACTGAGTGTTCCTCCTCTGGAGCTGTTCATCCGGGAGTGTGCGGTGCTATGTCACCTGCCACCCGATGTGACAGCTCACAAAGCACACTGCTGCTGGCACTGCCCCCGGCCCCACCTCATTGGTGGGGATGCTGGCAACCTGCCCTGGTGTCCCTCAGTCATTGTTTTTACAAGGCCACCGGCTCAGATACGCTGAAGGCAGCCTCCAGGAACACAGCAGTTGTGCGCCTGGACCTACCATGGAGGCAGCTCAGAACCAGACCCAGCCCAGTACTGGCACGCATGCACCTACACAGCCCACAGCTGCCAAGGAACAGACCTTTCCAGCTTCTGGAGAACCTGCTGTCCATCTGGATGACCTACAGCTGCTGAGTTCACAAAGATGGCCATGGTGATAAATTCACAGCTCACACAGCCACGGGAGGCAATCTCAGCCCTGCTTCCTAAGTCAAACAGACCCTGGGGCTCAATTATGGTTTCACCCCACCTCCATGAGTGGGCAACCCACTGTGTCTGCTCCTGGAGCCTGCCGAGGCAGCAGCAGCTGAGATGTACACTCCTGAATCTGCCACTGTGGTCCTATTGAGCACAGCCCAAAAACTGCCAAGGTGCTATCCTATTGATCACATCACAGAGCCTACCAAGGTGGTGTCCTGATGGGTGAACCCTGGAGTCCACCACGGTGGTGTCCAATCAGGCACACCCTGAAACCCGCTATGGTGGTGTCCTGTCGGGCAAACCCTGGAGCCCGCCACGGTGGTGTCCTGTCATGCACCCACAAAAGCCCACCAAGGTGGTGCCCTGTGGGGCTCACCCTAGAGCCTATCAAGGTGGTGCCCTGTGGGGCTCACCAAGAACCTATCAAGGTGGTGCCCTGTGGGGTGCACCCTAGAACCCACCAAAGTGGTGTCCTGTGCAGCACATGGGAAACAAGGTTGCTAAGGCATGTCTTGCCCAATCATTCACAAGCCTCTCACCAATGGTGCTTTGCTTCTAAGGCAGATCCAGACTTCTTCCATGTACTCCCCTGATTGCAGCCGTACCACACTCCTGCCCCTTCAGGCTGTCTCTGTGCAGCCAACAGCACTTCTCTTCCTGAATCCTCTAAACCTCAAGTTTCATCCCTCAGTCCCTGCCACACACTCCTGCCACAGGGAGCTGGTGTGGCTCCAAGCAGAAGCAGCACCACCAGCATAAAAGCAGCTGGCCATAAGTAGGTTGACTGTGGCAGGTCAGTTATGGTGGAGGACGGTGGGGGGGCACCTTTGGATATGAAAGCCAACTCATCACCATGCCTTCAAGGGGGATCTTCCTATTGTGGGAGCTGAGCATGCCACGTTTTCTGGTCTGTCCGTCCTGAGACCTCATCCACAGGAGAGCCACTTTCCCCAGCATGGTGTGGGTGGTCAGTCAGGACCCATGGTCACTGGGAGCCATCCGAGGATTCCAAGGGCACTTGGCTCTTCTCCTGGCCCTTCCCTTTACCACTGGCTGGAAATTAATGGAGGCAGGAGTCTGTGGGAACGATGAAGGAGAAGTTCACAGCAGGAAAGAACCTCAATATCCAAGTCACAACTGCCCTCAGGAGAAAAGCTGGCAAACTACCTCAGACACGCATAAGACTTGGCAAGGTGACCTACTGCATGCAAAGAAATTCACACACATTCCTGCAAACTAATGAGTGTAAGCAGATTCATGCAAGCAAGTGCCCACAGCAGTGCCAGGCCCCCCGCTAGGTGCCCTGCCTGTCCTATAGGTGAGGGTGAGTGCCCACACCCTAGGCCCCGCCTAGGGCTGTGGATCCCCCTGGGACTGCTGCCCAGGTACTGGCCTTGGCCTGATGGATGTGACCTTAGGGCAAAGGAGGGCTCATGAAGGGGGTATCGTGGTCACTGAGACCCTGCTAAATGTGCAGGTCATTGTCCTGAAGGGATAAGCATGTCCCACTGTCAGGGGGATTCTTCCCCAGAATCTGGGGCCCCTGCCCTGTCACTGAGAACCCATCCACATTGCTCACACCCTTTCCCTGGCAGCTCACATGGCAGCCAGTCTGTCCAGGCAGAAAGGAGAGGCTAAGACAAGGCACTCAGAAACAACTCTGCCTCCCCGGAATCTACCAGAGGAGAATGCTCTGGGTCCCGGAGCACTACGGATGCAGCATCGTCTGAATACGGAGGTGTGGAAGCAGTGGGGCTCCCCTTCCTGCATGAACAGCCAGGCTGCAGTAGGCGTGACTTGCTGCTGCTCTTCCTTCCTGCTGCAGGGCTGGATAGAAGGCCCATCATGCTTCCAGCCATGGCAGGTGCACCATAGTCCTGAGGGAATGGCCAAGATGTCCTCAGAGACACAGCCCGCCCCCATACCCTCAGCCTAGACCAAGCTCCCACCCCGTCTCCTCACTTGTGAGGAGGCCAGACAGCCTTGGTCGTTCCAGGGAAGGTCAAGCCTCTGTCACCTGCAGCTGGAGGAGTCCTTCCCATGGAGTACCAGGGCACCCCTGGTCAGTGTCCTTCTCCCAGGACCGTGGGGACTTAGGAGACCTCTCAAAGCTTTAACCCCAAACTGCTTCTTCTGGGCTGTAGGGGTGGAGGGCAAACAAGCCAGTGGACACAAGAATCTTTTGCTATTTTCTTGAAATTTGCCTTTTCAAACTTATACCATGTGTTGGTTCCCCTCCCCCACACCAACTTTTAAAAACATTGTTAGTTGTTACCTTTTCCTCTGGTTTTTACCTCCTTTGCTCACCCCCTTGGGTGTCACTGGAAGGTTCCCACAGACTTCTTTTCCCTTTGGAGACTTCTTGCACATGTTGATTTATCGACTGAGACAACAATAGCCCTGGTATAGCTTCTGACTTAATCCATGAAGTGTCAAGATTTTTTCCTCTTGTGTATTCACCCATAAGGACCCACCTTCTGGAACAAGTGTCCAGAACAGTTTCTGTCCACGAGGGGATGCCGTCAGAAGCAGCATCTCACATACAAGCACTCTCCCCACAAACTCAAGGAAGGTCTTCACCACTTGCCAAATCTCACCACATCCTGGACATCTGGTCTACCTCAGTGCAGGCCCTAGGAAACAAGGTCCTAGAGTGGGGTTCACTCACCACGTCTGCAGGGCTCTGGAGAGCCCTGGGCCCACCCACAGCCCCCACCCTAGGCAAGGCCTCTGATCACCCAAGGAGATGTCATCTCTGTCTTCTCCATTTCCCAAATGCTGTGAGCCAGAAGTTCAAGGAGCTGAGACCTCCCTCCCATCACAGCTCACCCAGTGGTCTTCCCCTCTGCCTTGGACATCAAGGCCCAAAAGCCCTTGTAGCTCACTGGCTACTTTCTCAAGCAATTGCATGGAAGGCAATGGCACCCCACCCCAGTACTTTTGCCTGGAAAATCCCATGGACAGAGGAGCCTGGTAGGCTCCAGTCCGTGGGGTCGCTAAGAGTCGGACACGACTGAGTGACTTCACTTGGACTTTTCACTTTCATGCATTGGAGAAGGAAATGGTAACCCACTCCAGTGTTCTTGCCTGGAGAATCCATGGGACGGGGGAGCCTGGTGAGCTTCCGTCTATGGGGTCGCACAGAGTCGGACACGACTGAAGCGACTTAGCAGCAGCAGCAGCCCTGACTCTAATGAGGCAGCTGTGTGACCAGGGCAACCTTTCCTGCTGCCTCAGGGGTCAAGTTCTCAACTGGACTCCACACCCTGCTTAAGGCAGCCCAGTCAAGAGACACCTTCACAGCCTCGTGCTCCACAGTGGGATAGGTCACCCACCTTCCAGAGTAGTGTGGACGGAAGACGGGAGACTGACTCAGCATGGCTAGTGGGCCAGGTTCCAGCTGCTCCATCACAGAGATCCAGACATGTCACCTGGCAAGTTGCTGGGGCACACGCCTGTGGCATCATGTCCTTTGTCTGGTTTGAGGAGGGTGGGGGCAGGACAGGATCCCAGAACTCAGCCATGGGATGCCATAGAAGGAGCCCAGCCTGGGCTGAACACGGCCAGCTGCATGGTCTACAAGCTCTGGACCTGCCACCCCTGCACTTACCCAATCTCTGCACACCATTGCTGGGAAGAGGCAGTTGTGGGGTGGAGGGGGAGGCGGGCCAGACTCTGAAGGGCTCAAAAAGTCACAGCCATATCCTGTCACTCGTGGGGGCCAGACAAGGGCAGGGCTGCCGCCACACAGGGCCCACGATGCTGTGACCTGGCTGATCCTGTGCCAGCAGGGCCCCGGCTGCCTGGGGCCAGAGATGCAAGCCCAGTGAGAGGGGCTGGCAGGGCACCGTGGGCACCTCCCCTCCCCCAAACAGGAACCAGAGACACAAGAGGGCCACAGCAGTTGTTTCCTGGAGGGCCTGGGGTAGCCACATCCCCCATTTCCTGAAAGGGAGACAGGTGGCCCCAGAGCCAAAATCAGGTCTCTCAACAAGCCCCCCATCCTTCAGCCTCTGCTGGGCACACAGGTGCTGGTGGTGGTTTAGTCGCTAAGTCATGTCCGACTCTTTGTGACCCCATGGACTCGAGCCTGCCAGGCTCCTCTGTCCATGGGATTCTCCAGGCAAGAATACTGGACTGGGTGGCCATTCCCTTCTCCAGGGGATCTTCCCGACCCAGGAATCAAACCTGGGTCTTCTGCTTGCAGGCAGATTCTTGACTGACGGAGCGATGGGCACCCAGGTGGATGAATTAAAGCTTAGCTGGCAGTCCAGGTCCCTTTAAGGAGTGGGTGCACTTTCTCGCTCATGCTTTCCTTAAGCCTGTGCAGCAGAACCGGCCTTTCTTTAGGAGCTAATGATCACACAGCACAATGTCTTATTCATGGAAGTGCTTTTCTGAGGCTCTATGTTAATGCTTATTGAGTCTTGCCTGGGAACCTATTTCTCAAGACTTGTATCCCTGATTACACAGCAACAGGATGTGTCTCACCCAGAGACGTTGCCCAGAACTCCCTGGCTAACCTTGTGCTGAAGTTATCTCAGGACGTGTGCCTTGGGAAAGGGTCTGGTGGAACTCCTACAACCTTGAGCCATGCTTCTTACCTGTTCTCAGCAGCCAGTTGAGAAGTATTTAAGACTTAACTAGGTCGGTACTCTCCTACCCTCTTCTGATGTCTGTCAGAAGCTTTTCTGTCACTTTCACTTCAAGTAAAATTCTACACAAAGCTCTAGTGACAGACTGTCTTTGGTCCCAGAGTTAAATCTTCCCCTTTGGAGACCACAAAGGAGACCAGGCACTGTTCACCAAGCACTTTAAGCTCTCACAGGTCACCTTTAAATCCAACTACAAAATCTACCAGCCATTCTCCTCCGGGCACAAGGCCTGGCCTCTAGTCGTGGCCTCAGCTGGACTCAGACACAGAGAGACTTCCCAACTTGCTGTCCACTCAGCCCCTCCCTCAGCAAGCCTCCAGGGCATGGTCACGCCCCCTAGTCCAAGCCAAATCTGGGCCCTTCTCTCCCACCCCCAACAGTGGTCCAAGGATAAGCATGCCCACCACGCTCACACCCGGACCCCCTGAGGGCCCATATGTGGTGCATCCGTGGGTCCTGGCACCCCGGCCCCAGCTCTGATGCTGTTTAGGGCAGACCCCCTCCCCTTCAGCCCCCAGGGTGTGTGCAGGTCTGGAGGGGGAGTGATCCTCTCCTTGAAACCATCATGCCCCCTCCCCTCTCACCTGCCCACCTGCCAGGGGCATTTAGAGCCGAACCTCCTCCCCAAGGATAGCAGCCGGTGGACAGAGCAGGCCCCAGCCCTGGGGTCACCCCGTGGTCCAGCATGCAGTGCAGCCGCAGCCCCTGGATGCCACCCCCATGGAAGCCAGTGAGACGTGGAGTTAATAAGGGGCTTCTGCCAGCTTCACAGCCACAGCCAGAGAGAGCCCCTGACAGACCCCTGGGGCCAGCCACCCAAAGGGCCAGCAACAGTCCAGGCCCGCCCCCACCCACTGCCCCCACGGGCCTTTCTCCAGCTGGGAACACAGCTCCAGTGTGGGTGGATGCAAGACAGCTCGAATCTGCCCTCATTCCAGCAGAGAGGGACCCAGTGCAGGCCACCTTCGGCACAGTGAGGATCACTAACAGTGACAGACTCCGTGTGTCCAGCCCAGGAATGACCATCAGGATCAGTGGGCAGGGCTCTCCAAGGGGCTCCATGGCGGATCCTCCGGGCCCCAGCTCGCCCATGGCCAGCCCTCAGGGTTTTGGCCAAGCCAGGAACCACAGTGGAACTGAGTGAGGCCACAGAGATTGACAACTTTACAAAAACCCCTGAGCAGAGTGGCCCCAGGGAAGCAGGGCGTCTCACTCTGAGGGCTCTCTATCAGGGCACAGGAGATTAGGTCAGCCTGGAGCCTGAAGGCACTGGAGAAGAGCCACCTGGGCTGAAGGTGGAGGGGCCTCCCAGGCGGGCACTAACAGGGCCCAGCTCAGGGGAGGGGCCAGGTCCCCAAGGCCTGGGGCACAGGGAGTCCTCGGAGTCGGGGGTTGGGGTGGTGAGCCTCGGAAGGGGCAGGGAGCTCGGGACCTCATGGGAACAAAGCAGGTCAGGAGACAGCAGACACTCAAATCCCAGACCAGGGGCCTGAGGCGGGCAGGTGCTTGTGGGGTGGGGGGTGAGTGTTCAGGAAGACAGACTTGAGCTCCTGGGGGCTCTCTGGGGACCCTGGGTGGGTTTCCGTGCCCCCAGCACGGGGCCAGCCCACTGTGACTATGCTGACTTCCATCTCTGGGGCCAGGCTGCCCTGGGCATGTCTCCTCAGGTGAATCTTTTGTCTAGTGTCCAAGTCAGGGGACAGCAGGACTTGGGTGGACTTGGGATGGGAATCAGGGCCAGCAAGGAGGTAGGGTGTGTTTTTGTGGAAAAGAAGCAGTAGAATGGGAAGCCATGCTGCTGGGACTTGGATCACTGGGGCCAGCGCACCCCAGTCACCATGTCCTTTGGGAGTGTTTCCCTTGCAGCACTGCCTGGGCCTCGGGCAGTTCCCTGGGGTCCTTGCAGCCCCACTGTGCCCTGAGCACGGCAGGGTCCTGGTCCAGCTGGGTCCCGCCCTTGGATCTTCCAGAGCCCCTGGAGGTGAGCCAGCTGAGGCCTGAGGGGAGGACAGGAGCTGGCTGGGTGGGAGGAAACGTGGGCAGAGCCCGACGGGGCAGGGTCTGTGCTGTGAGGGCAGGGGAGACCCCGGGCCTGGCCTCCCCAGGGCTCATGTCTTGGGGGCATGAGCAAGGCTCTTGACTCCTGGGGCCAGCGCACCCCGCTCACCGTCCCCTCAGGTGAGAAGGCTCTCTGCCTGCTCCGTCCTGGCCGGGGAGACGTCTCCAGAGGCCCCTTGGTCTGTGGCAGACCTTCTGTGGTCCCTGGGGGATCTGCGTCTGAGGCCGTTTGCCTCTTTGCCCTGTTGAAGTGGCACCTCTGCCTGTAGAACACGGCCAGGAAGAGTGGGCTCTGTGGACCTGGGGGCCTGGCTTTGCATGGGGGCAGAGGTCACCTTGGGTTTTTGCACAGCCCCTAGCGGCGCCCACAGCACTGTGCCTATATCGATGCTTGGGGCCCAGGAACCCTGGTCACCGTCTCCTCAGGTGAGTCCTCAACAGCCCTCTCTCCTCACTCTCTCTCGGGATTTTGGTGCACTTTGGGGAAAATTGAGGATGTCGGGTCTAGAGGGCCTTGGGCAGCCGGGGGTCGGAGACTGGGAGGGCCCAGGGGCCCAGCCTTACAGCACCGAGGAGCAGAGGCTCCAGGCACCCTCTCCTCCTGGGCTCTGTAGCCAGGGCTTTCTCTGGGGGCCTCAGCCACCCTTGGGCTCTGGACTCCCGAGGTCCCAGCTGTGTGAGGTGGTCCAGAGGACTCAGCCGGCCACGAGCTCTTGCCTGGGGTCCCAGCATCATTGCCTGGGGTCCCAGTGGCTCAAGCACTGGGGTCGGGAAGCCTGGGCACTGTCTGCTCAGCTGAGCCCTCACCACCCCACTTCACTGCACCTGGGGAGACCCGGGATGTCAGAGATCCAGGGGCATTCTGGAGGTTTAGAAAGGGAGCTGGGGAGAGGGTTCCGGTAAACAGGCAGAGCCAGACCTCCCCGACCCAAGGACACTGTGATGTGGGTACGAGGCAGCTCCTTCGGCGGGTCTGTCTGTCTGACTTGAGCAGGACCGGGGGCTTCTGTCGCTTTCTGGGGCAGGCGGCGGCTCGCGTCTGGACTTAGGAGTCTGTGGTTCACGGTCCTCCAGCCCAGCCAGGCAGTGGTCTGGCCTCTGGGGACCAGAATGGGACAGAGTGTCTCTGGCACAGTCAGGGTCACGGACAAGTGACTTTTACCGATGGCTTCCCTGTGGTGCCTGGAGATGGGGGTGGGGGCCTGGGCGCCTCGAGCCTTGCCAGGCTCCCGAGATTTTTGTTGGGTGAGGCTGGAGATATCACCACTGTGATTACTACGGTATAACTCCTGGGGCTGAGGGATCCTGGTCACCGTCTCCTCAGGTAAGAGCAGCCCATCCAGGGCCTTTGTTTTTATCTCATTTTGTGGGATTTTTCTGAGCAAAAATGTCCGGTCCTCTGATGTGTCCTTGTCCCCTCCTCCCCGGGGGAACTGGGCAGACTGGCCAGGAGGATACCAGCTGCCCTCTGCATTTTAGAGTCTCTATTTTCTGATGCCTTTAAAAAATCAGAATCTCGCTGGCATTCAGAGGGGGCTTGGGCAGGAAGGCCACCAGTGGGGGAGGCCCAGGCCCCCCTTGGCAGCAGGGCAGCTTGGGATGCGGTGGAAGGCAACTTGCTGCAGTCCTAGCATCTGTGGAGGAGAGTGTCGGGATAACTTAGGGCCTCAGGAACGCTGCCCACGGTGGGCGCAGAGAACATCCTCCTCGGGTGAGGTATGTTCTGCACTAGACTGTGTTTAAAATTCTTTACTGGGTAGGAAGACAGTTGTCTAGGTGAGGACGGACACGCAGCGTCCCAATCGTGGTGAGAGAGGGGAGCCTGGGGAGGTGACAGGCGCTGGGCTGTGAGGCCACTCTAAGAGAAAGAAAGGCCGTTCGCCAGAGGAGGTGTGCTTGCGAATACCAAGACAGGGCATCTTTGAAGCGACTCCTGATAGTCTGGAAAATTGAAACTTTAAAAAGAGAGATGTTTAAAGTATTTTAAATTTTTATCATTTAATTAACAGCCGCAAATCATGGCTTTGGAGAGTTGAGTACAAGTTTGGCCGAAAAGTACTACCTAGGTTCCATAAGCCCTGGCCCCAATTCAGGGCTGTTTAGAGAATAATAAATTCAGCTTATTTTTTTAATGTAATTGGTGGTGCCGAGTTAGTCAAGATGGCCGCGGGCAGGACTGACCACCTGCAGCAGGTGGCAGGAAGCTGAGAGTCTGTTTTTGGAAGCAAGAAAACACAGTTATTAATTTATAGCTTCTGGTTCCCAAAACGTGGTTTGCGGCTGTTTTGCCCAGCCCCACAGAACCGAAAGTGGTCCCCTGAGCAGAGCAACACCTGGCTAATTTGCATTTCTAAAACAAGGCGCAGATCTGACCGAAACTGGAAGGTTCCTCTTTTAACTATTTGAATTTACTTCAGCTTTAGCTTACCAACTGCTCACTTATATTCATTTTCAAAGTTGATGTTTAAGAAATTAATTTCTTGGTTGCATTTTATCAATGCATTCGTATACACTCTTTAATGAGTTACGCCTTCAAGGTAGTTAAGCTGAGACCATGCACACGCTGTGTGCACTGTGAGTGTGCTCACAATCTAGCTGGCCGGCTCCCTCCTGGCAATGAAGCAGCTTTCTCAGTGCGGCTCCTTCACTGCAGAATGTTCAGGGCTGCCTTTCAGGTACCCGTCTCAGGACAGACTTGGGGTGAAACAGGGGCATTCGCCGTGAGTTACTCTGGCTACACTACTAGCTGGGGGACTGAGAGGGTGCCCAGTGGGGTGGGAGTCAGCAGGGCCTGGGAACGTCTGGAGGGACAGTCTCTGCTCTGAGTCCCCAGGCTTGCTGAGGCTGGGGGTCTCCTGGGACTGCCCACACCTGGGGACGTGCAGGCCTGGCCTCTGCCGCCAGGCTAGTGGGCAGGTCACGAGTTAGCACAACGAAGGGATTCAGAGGAATCCGCCCAGGTCAGAGAGCCCACGGGACGTACCAGGGACCAGGTGCCGAGCTGTGAGGGGCAGGAGCTGGTGCAGCCAGACTCGCTGCACCGGGACGTTGGTATGAGTTGTTTTTTGTTTCTACTTGAAAGGGAATCTGTCTTTACCTACTGCCTGCAATGCCAGGGTGCTTCACAGCCACAGGGACCACTTGCCGTGTCCACATGTAGGTGTTCAACGCAGCTTTGGGGTTCAGATGGTTGCTGTGTGCTAGAGAGTATCCTCTTTCTCAGCAGAACTTTGTGATAAAGACAGAATTGGGAGCAGGTTCAGATAAGATGCATTTCCCGTGGTTTTTAATGAGGACATTGGCCAGAGAGCAGTTAGTCACCAGGACTCTTTTAGACTCAGGGCAGGATCTCAGGCCCACGGCACGTGCCCAGGTGGCCAGGCCCCAGGAACGTGTGCCCAGGCTCTCCTCTCCCAGAGAAGCAGCACTGCCCACTCAGCAGAGACAGGGCCTCTGTCTGAGGATGGCAAGCATGCCTCGGCCTGTGAGATGCGCTAGAGAAGCTAAAGTCGTCAGCAAGCTTTTCACCCAGAGTACAGGGTAGTGGTGACTGACGGCTGGGTGAAGGGCCAGCTGGGCCTGGCGTGGGGATGGAGGCATCAGGCACCCAGGGGAAGGGGTGAGCGGGCTCCCAGGAGGAGAAGCGGAAAGAGGCTGGGAGGGGTGATCCCAGCTGGGCAGCGTCCGCAGACCAGGGGCTTTAGCCGAGGCCCTGGGTCCAGGATCTGACCCTTTCTCGTCAGGACCACTGGGCTGTGAGGGCAGCCTGGGCCACCGCCAGCAGGTGAGCTGAGCTGAGCTGAGCTGGGTTGGGCCAACCAGGTGAGCTGGGCTGAGCTGAGCTTTGTGGAGTGGGTGAGCTGAGCTGGGCTGAGCCGGGTTGAGCCAGGCTGAACTGGGCTGAGCCGGGTTGAGCCAGGCTGAACTGGCCTGAGCTGAGCTGCACTGTTCTGGGCTGGGCTGAGCTGGGCTGAGCAGAGCTGGGCGGAGTTGGTGAGCTAGGCTGAGCTGAGCTGGGTTAGGCTGAGTTGAGCTGGGCTCAGCTGGGCTGAACTGAGCTGGGCTGAGCTGGGCTAAACTGAACTGGGCTGGGTTGAGCTGGATGGAGTGGGTGAGCTGGGCTGAGCTGGGCTGGGCTGAGTGAGCTATGCTGAGCTGGGCTGAGCTGGGTTGAGCTGAGCTGGGCTGAGCTGAGCTGAGCTGGGCTAGGCTGAGCTGGGCTGGGCTGGGTGGAGTGGGTGAGCTGGGCTGAGCTGGGTTAGGCTGAGTTGAGCTGGGCTGAGCTGAGCTGGGCTAGGCTGAGCTGGGCTGGGCTGGGTGGAGTGGGTGAGCTGGGCTGAGCTGGGTTAGGCTGAGTTGAGCTAGGCTCAGCTGGGTGGCTGGGCGGAGTGGGTGAGCAGGGCTGAGCTGGGTTAGGCTGAGCTGATCTGGGCTGAGCTGAGCTGGGCTAGGCTGAGCTGGGCTGGGCTGGGTGGAGTGGGTGAGCTGGGCTGAGCTGAGCTGAGCTAAGCTGAACTGGGCTGGGTTGAGCTGGACAGAGTGGGTGAACTGAGCTGGGCTGGGCTGAGCGGAGCTGGGCGGAGTGGGTGAGCTGGGCTGAGCTGGGTTAGGCTGAGTTGAGCTGGGCTCAGCTGGGCTGCTCTGGGCTACTCACTGAGCTGAGCTGGGCTGAGCAGAGCTGGGCAGAGTGTGTGAGCTGGGCTGAGCTGAGCTGAGCTAAGCTGAACTGGGCTGGGTTGAGCTGGACAGAGTGGGTGAGCTGGGCTGGGCTGGCTGGGCTGAGCTGAGCTGGGCTGGGCTGCACTCGCCTGGGCTGGGCTGAGCTGAGCTGGGCTGAGCGGAGCTGGGCTGGGCAGAGCTGGGTGGAGTGGGTGAGCTGGGCTAAGCTAGGTTAGGCTGAGTTGAGCTGGGCTCAGCTGGGCTGACCGGGGCGGAGTGGGTGAGCTGGGCTGAGCTGGGTTAGGCTGAGCTGAGCTGGGCTGAGCTGAGCTGGGCTGAGCTGAGCTGGGCTAGGCTGAGCTGGGCTGGGCTGGGTGGAGTGGGTGAGCTGGGCTGAGCTGAGCTGAGCTAAGCTGAACTGGGCTGGGTTGAGCTGGACAGAGTGGGTGAGCTGGGCTGGGCTGGCTGGGCTGAGCTGAGCTGGGCTGGGTTGGGTTGAGCTGAGCTGAGCTGAGCTGCACTGAGCTGGGCTAAGCTGGGCTGCACTCGCCTGGGCTGGGCTGGGCTGACCTGTGTTGAGCTGAGCTGGGCTGGGCTGGGCTGGGCTGAGCAGAGCTGGGTGGAGTGGGTGAGCTGGGCTAAGCTGGGTTAGGCTGAGTTGAGCTGGGCTCAGCTGGGCTGTGCTGGGCTGTGCTGGGCTGTGCTGGGCTGAGCTGGGTTGAGTTGGGCTAAGCGGAGCTGGGCAGAGTGGGTGAGCTGGGCTGAGCTAGGTTAGGTTGAGTTGAGCTGGGCTCAGCTGGGCTGTGCTGGGCGGAGTGGGTGAGCTGGGCTGAGCTGAGCTGGGCTAGACTGAGCGGGCTGGGATGAGCTGAGCTAAGCTGAACTGGGCTGGATTGAGCTGGGTGGAGTGGCTGAGCTGGGCTGAGCTGGGTTGAGATGGGCAGAGTGGGTGAGCTAGGCTAAGCTAGGCTGAGCTGACCTGAGCTGGTTGAGCTGGTCTAGGCTGAATGGAGTGGCTGAGCTGGGCTGAGGGGGCCTGAGCTGGGCTGAGTGTGTGGGCTGGGCTGGGCTGAGCTGGGCTAATTTGGGTTGACCTGGGCTGGGCTGAGCTGGGCTGAGCTTTGCTGGGCTGAGCTGGGCAGAGTGTGTGAGCTGGGCTGGGTTGAGCTGGGCTGAGCTGGCCTGAGCAGAGTGGAGTGGATGGGCTGGGCTGAGCTGGGCTTGGTTGAGCTGGGCTGAGCTTGGCTGAGCTTTGCTGGGCTGAATTTTGCTGGGCTGAGCTGAGCTGAGCTTGGCTGAGCTTTGCTGGGCTGAGCTAGGCAGAGTGGGTTAGCTGGGCTGGGCTGGGTTGAGCTGGCCTGAGCTGGCTTGAGCTGGCCTGAGCTGGGCAGAGTGGGTGAGCTGGGCTGAACTGAGCTGGGCTGAGCTGGGCTAAACTGAGCTGAGCTGGGTTGAGCAGGGCTGTGTTGAGCTGGGCAGAGTGAGTGAGCTATGCTGAGCTGGACTGAGCTGGGCTGGGCTGAGCTGGACTGAACTGAACTGAACTGAGTTGAGTTGGGCTGAGCTGGCCTGGGCTGAGCTAAGCTGGGCTGAGCTGGGCTGAACTGAGCTGAGCTGGGTTGAGCAGGGCTGTGTTGAACTGGGCAGAGCGGGTGAGCTAGGCTGAGCTGGGCTGAACTGAGCTGAGCTGAGCTGGGCTGGGCAGGGCAGAGTGGGTGAGCTGGGCTGAGCTGGGTTGAGCTGAGCTGAGCTGACCTGGGCTGTGTTGAGCTGGGCAGAGTGGGTGACCAAGGCTGAGCTTAGCTGAACTGAGCTGGGCTGGGCTGAGCTGGGCTGAGCTGGCTGAGCTGGTCTGGGCTAGCCTGGGCTTAACTGGGGTGTGCTGGGTTAACCGTGGTGGGCTGAGACTGGGCCAACAGAAGTAAACCCACTAAGCTGGCTTGACTTGGGCAAATTGTTGAGATGCTTTGGGTCCATTTAACCTCCAGTGAGGCTGGTGGGTCTAGATGGACTGAGCTGAGCCCACTGGACTATCCTGGTCAACAGTGGGCTGGCCTCAGTGATCTGGTTGTGCTGAGGACTGGGGGCCTGAATGTGTATCAGTCTTATTGATGACCACAGACCCCAGGGCAGGCCCAGGTGGCTGAGCCGTGGGCAGTGAGGGTGGGCTGGCAGGGCTGAGTGTGACCTCTGCTCCACTGTCCCAGAGAGAAGGTGGAGCTGCCCACACCCCCGACCAGCATGACGCCTCTCACCCCCTCTTCTCCTGTGTCCTCTCTCGGGTCCCTAGAAGGTGAATCGCTCCCGAGAGTCTTCCCCCTGGTGTCCTGCATGAGCTCCTCTTCTGATGAGAGCACGGTGGCCCTGGGCTGCCTGGCCCGGGACTTCGTGCCCAATTCTGTCAGCTTCTCCTGGAAGTTCAACAACAGCACAGTCAGCAACGAGAAATTCTGGACCTTCCCCGAAGTACTGAGGGGCGGCTTGTGGTCGGCCTCCTCTCAGGTGGTCCCGTCCTCCTCAAGCGCCTTTCAAGGGCCAGATGACTACCTGGTGTGCGAAGTCCAGCACCCCAAGGGAGGAAAGACCGTCGGCTCCGTGAGGGTGGTCGCTCAAAGTGAGTCGGGCCCATCCCGTGGTTGGGTGCGGGGGGAGGGTCCAGGCCCCGCTGACCCCTTGTCCTTCTCTGCAGAGCCGGAAGTGTTGTCCCCCGTCGTGAGTGTCTTTGTCCCGCCTCGCAACAGCCTCTCTGGTGACGGCAATAGCAAGTCCAGCCTCATCTGCCAGGCCACTGACTTCAGCCCCAAACAGATCTCCTTGTCCTGGTTTCGTGATGGAAAGCGGATAGTGTCTGGCATTTCTGAAGGCCAGGTGGAGACTGTACAGTCCTCACCCATAAAATTCAGGGTCTATAGCATGCTAACCATCACGGAGAGTGACTGGCTCAGCCGGAACGTGTACACCTGCCAGGTGGAACACAACAAGGACACCTTCCAGAAGAACGCATCCTACTCATGTGATGCTGGTGAGTGCAGCCCTGGGCTGGGGGGCTCACCCTCAGGTCTGCAGACACAACCCCAGACGTGCCAGCTGCTCCATGAGCCTTGGCTTCCCAGAGCGGCCAAGGCCAGGAGGGGCTGTGCAGGGCGGCTGGGGGCCGGCACCCCTCCAACAGGGCCCCAGGTTCACAGGGGACTCAGCCAAGTGGGCCCTGCTCTTTGGGCGGACCTCTCCCTTCACCTGATTTCACTCCAAGCAACTCTCTCCCACCTGCAGCACCACCATCTGCCATCGGGGTCTTCACCATCCCCCCATCCTTCGCCGACATCTTCCTCACGAAGTCAGCCAAGCTCTCCTGTCTGGTCACAAACCTGGCCTCCTATGATGGCCTGAACATCAGCTGGTCCCGTCAGAACGGCAAGGCCCTGGAGACCCACATTTATTTTATAGAGAGACACCTCAATGATACCTTCAGCGCCAGGGGTGAGGCCTCGGTCTGCTCGGAGGACTGGGAGTCCGGAGAGGAGTTCACATGCACAGTGGCCCACTTCGACCTGCCCTCCCCAGAAAAGAGCACCATCTCCAAGCCCAAAGGTAGGCCCGGCCCTGCCCCTGCCCTCCACCCCAGACTCTCCCATGGCTTCCGGGGTCTGAGGACAGCAGGCAGGGCCACGAGAGGACCCACGCGCCCCGATCTCACCACTGTGCCCCTCCCCCACCGCAGACGTGGCCATGAAACCGCCGTCCGTGTACGTGCTGCCTCCGACGCGGGAACAGCTGAGCCTGCGGGAGTCGGCCTCCGTCACCTGCCTGGTGAAGGGCTTCGCGCCCGCGGACGTGTTCGTGCAGTGGCTGCAGAAGGGGGAGCCCGTGACCAAGAGCAAGTACGTGACCAGCAGCCCGGCGCCCGAGCCCCAGGACCCCAGCGTGTACTTCGTGCACAGCATCCTGACAGTGACCGAGGAGGACTGGAGCAAAGGGGAGACCTACACCTGCGTCGTGGGCCACGAGGCCCTGCCCCACATGGTCACCGAGCGGACCGTGGACAAGTCCACCGGTAAACCCACCCTGTACAACGTGTCCCTGGTCCTGTCTGACACAGCCAGCACCTGCTACTGATGCCTGCTCAGAGCCCCCGGGTGACCATCGCTGTGTGTGTGCATGAGTGCAAACTGACCGTGTCCATGCGTGAGATGTTGCATTTTATAAAACTTAGAAATAAAAAGATCCATTCAAAAGATGCTGGTTGTGAGTGAGCAAAGCTCTCCCTGCCAGGCCCACGGCTGTCTGCCCTCACCTTGCAGCCCACCCTCCACCATCCCCACCCCCGCCTCCCCACTCGCTTCTAACCTACGCCCAGGAGCCCTGGTGCTCCTTGTGGGACGCCCACAGTAGGCCGAGCCCATGCTCGCTGTGCCTCTAGTTGCTTCCACGGCCACACTAGGGGCACACGGGTGTGCAACACACACACATGCACACAGTCACATACATGCAGAGAGACGCATGTGTGCACACACATGCACAGACATGCAGACATGCATGCCATTGGACAGAGATATGGGCGCACGTGACACAGACATGTATGTGATGGACCTGGGTGAGCAGGAACACACAGACATGGACACATGAACATGTGGACGCACAGACACACATGCACACGGGCGCTCACACGCAAGTGCACACAGTCACTCATAGGCCATGCACACGGGCGCTCACAGACACATGAGGACAAGCCATAGATGTGTAGACATACACGCACAGATGTACACATGCTCGTGCACACACATGAATACACTGCACACTCCCAGGCTCACACACTCGGATCCCAGCCCTTGCACACCTGTGGTCACTCTGCCCTGTCTGGTGGGGTCCATCTGCACCCCTCCCATGCTCTGCTTGTCCCTCTGTCTCAGCTTGGAGGTGCATCTGGAGGCCGGCCCAGCCTGGACTCCCCCACAGCCAACAGCCCCAGCCTCAGAGCAGGGTGCGCAAGAGGGCCACTCTGGGCCTGGCGAGAGGCAGCTCCTCAGGAGACTCACGGCCCCTGTCCAGGAGGGATGCTTCTCCCAGTCCAGGACTTGTGAAGGTGGCAGGGCCCCAGCTCTCCCCCTTCCCTGTGAAGAGACAGAGTCAGGCGAGTCCTGACAGAGCGGGCCATGCCTGGGAGGCCCCCCCGGAGTAGGCAGCTGCAGGGCCCCCGTGAACCTGGAGTGGTGGGCACTGAGACGACGGGCGAGCGAGCCTGCCCTGCTGACCACACCAGTGCCCCTTCAGGCTGACTCCCGACCTGCCCTGACTCCTGGCTCTTTAGGGGTCAAGGGCCCATCAGTGTTGCGGCTGCAGACCTAGGTGACTGTCCTGAGCCCTTGTCCGAGTGTCACTCTCCCTGGGCCTCAGATGTCTATCTGACCTCCTGATCCCACACCTGTGAGTCCTGCAGTCCAGGCCCCAGCCAGGGCCCCACATGGCCTCTCTCGTACGTGCCATGGCTGCAAGACAGAGAGAGATGGAGGCTAGAGGGATGGGCCCCTTGGCCCAGGCAGCCATCTGCCCCCAGGGCTGGTCCTCACTGGCTGGGGAGCCCACCCCAAACCCCCAGAGACAGGACACCTCACCACTGCTGTCAGCCCCAAGTGGCCCCGCGTCCTCCAGAGGGGTGAGGACACAGGGCCACTCCCTCACCTCCAGCCCAGCGAGACCCCACCCTTGTGTGTATGTGTGTGCTCTGTCTCGCTCTCCGCCACCCTGGCGCTCCTAGGGCCAGGCACTCAGGCCACTGCTTGGCTCAGCCTCAGCCACGCTCTGCCCCTGCTGGCTGTGGAATTGGGCGGCCAGGGGCCTACCACGCCTGGCCAAGACACTGCCTAACAAGGCCCGGAGCTCCCAGCTGCTCCGGGGGTGCAGGGGAGGCAGGCACATGCCTGCTTGCCTGCCTGTTCGCTTCTGAAGTCCCCCAGCCCTTCTGGCGGGTCAGGGCAGCCGATGGGGGCCAGGGCGGGCTCTGCGGGCAGCTCAGCCGTGCTGACCACCTTGCCCTATCTCCCACAGAGGGGGAGGTGAGCGCCGAGGAGGAAGGCTTCGAGAACCTCAACACCATGGCCTCCACCTTCATCGTGCTCTTCCTCCTGAGCCTCTTCTACAGCACCACGGTCACCCTGTTCAAGGTAGGCCGCCTGGCCCCGGGGAGGGGGTGAGGCCACAGAGCCCCGGGGCTGCAGACCCCCAGCGCCCCCGCACCCACTCACGCTGTCTCTGTCGCCTGCAGGTGAAGTGATGGCAGCCAAGAAATGGGGCACCAGAGACGGAACACGAGGGGCTGCCTTGGGGCCGGGTCCCTGGCCTCTGTGGCTTGTCCGCTTGTACTGAAATTTTCCCTGCGTCCTCTCCAGCTTCAGGTTGTAAGAAACTGGCTTTTCTCGGAGTGGCTGAGTGTCATGGCCAAGCGTGGAGCCCGCAGTTATAGGATCCACCTGGCCCTGCTTTGCAATGTCGCATTTGTGGCCTTGAAATAAACAAGTATATTTTATCCTGTGAAACCGCTTCCTCGTGAAGGTTTTTTCCCCCCCAGCCACACCCCTGTGTGCTGCATATCCTGAGCGCTGAACCCATTACTGATGGGAAAGGGACTTGTGTCTCCTCCCAGGCCAGTGGCGCTACGCTGGGGTGGTGTCCTGGGGCTGGTTCAGATGGAGGAACATGGCCGAGATGCAGAAGATCCCAAGAGTGGTTTCCCAAGGTGGCCTGAGCCGGGGCTGCTGTGTGCATCTGTGAGGACCCTGCCCCAAACCCCAAGGGCACCCTGTCCCTCTCTGCCACCAGTCCTGGAATCCCAACCACGGGAGGGCTTGTCCAACCTTGGGTGCGCGTGCTGTGTGCTGGAGGGACTCGGGAGGAGGGCCGGTGTGTGTGCAGCCACACCATGCCCTGCGGGAGTGAGAGTCCTCGCCTGCAGGCCAGAAATCGGTGACTGGAGAGAGAAAGGAAGTCTCAGGTGAAGCTGCAGGGAGGGGGCAGGACTGCAGAGGCGGAGGAAAGGCCTGGAAAGAGGGGGCAGCTGGCAGCGGGGCAGGGGAGAGGGGAATTAGCCCTCGGAGACAGGCTGTGGGGGTCCAGGTGGGGGCCGACAGGGGCGGCGGCACACTCAGGCCCCGGGGAGGTCCAGGTTAGCTGTGACAGCAGTGACCAGGGTAGGGTGGGCGGTGGGATGGGAGAGGAGACCCCAGGGGCCAGGGGAGGGAGCTGGGTGAGGGAGATCTCCCTCTCCAGGGAGGCAATTTCAGGGGCTGGGAGGGGACCTGGGCTTCCCAGGACGCCTCTTGTGGGGCCGCCAGGGGCCTGACAGTGACTGTTCAAGGGAGTGGGAGTGGACCTGGTCCCCAGAGAAGGCCGCCTGCCAGCAGTAGGCTCCTGGAAGGCATTTCTGGTTAAATGGTGTCCTTTGCGGCCCAACCCATCAGGCAGGGGAACGTTTGGTGAGCGGCTCCACAGCAGGCAGGGTGCCTCAGGCTGGGGAGGGGGGCAGCTGCACAGAGGCCGAGGGGCTCAGGCCAGGACCTGTGGGCTTGTCTGAGGGCCTTGACGACAAAGAAGCACAGGCCAGGCGTGAACAACAGGAGCTGGCTCTCTCCCAGCGTGAGGGAGGGCCCAGGGCCCAGGTGTCAGCAGGGCTGGCTCCTTCTGGGGCTCCACGGGGAGTTCGTTCCCTGCTCCTGGCGGTTCTCAGCACCTGTTGGAATGTATTTACTCAGAGCCTATCAACTGCTCACTTATATTCATTTTCAAAGTCGATGTTTAGGAAATTCATTTGTCTCAGGGGCATTTTATCAATGCATCCGTATGCTCTTTAATGAGGTACGCCTTCAAAGTAGTTAGGCTGAGACCGTGCGCACACCGTGTGCACTGTGAGTGTGCTCACAATCTAGCTGGCCGGCTCCCTCCTGGCAATGAAGCAGCTTTCTCAGTGTGGCTCCTTCACTGCAGAATGTTCAGGGCCGCCGCTCAGGTACTCTTCTCAGGACAGACTTGGGGTGAAACGGGGGCATCCGCCATGAGTTACTCTGGCTACACTACTAGCTGGGGGACTGAGAGGATGCCCGGTGGGGTGGGAGTCAGCAGGGCCTGGGACCGCCTGCAGCTGGGGACGTGTGGGCCTGGCTTCTGTCACCAGGCCAGTGGGCAGGCCACGAGTTAGTGCAGTGAAGGGATTCGGAGGAATCCGCCCAGATCAGAGAGCCCACAGGACATGCCAGGGACCAGGCGCTGGGCTGTGAGAGGCAGGAGCCGGTGCAGCCAGACTCGCTGCCCCAGGACATCTGCACAACCCCCCTCAACTTAACATCTGCTTACGTCTTCATAAGCCCAATGTAAGTTGAAAGTAGTTTGAAATTCCATTTAATGTGCTTCGCAGGCCAAACACCAGGGCTTATCTTCACCTGCCTTAAAAGGCTCAGAACACTTACATTAACTGACACTCAGGTAAAATCATCTAACTCAAGCCTTGTTGCTGCTCCGTTGCTCAGTGATGTTCAGAGCGACTGATCTGATCTGATCTGATGGACTATAGTACAGCAGGTTTTCCTGTCCATCACCAACTCGCGGAGCTTGCTCAAACTCATGTCCATTGAGCCAGGGATGCCATCCAACCATCTCATCCTCTGTCGTCCTCTTCGCCTCCTGACCTCAATCTTTCCCAGCATCGGCTCTTTTCAAATGAGTCAGCTCTTCACATCAGGGGGTCAAAATATTGGAGCTTCAGCATCAGTCCTTCCAATGAATATTCAGGACTGATTTCCTTTAGGGATTGACTGGTTGGATCTCCTTGCAGTCCAAGGGACCCTCCAGAGTCTTCTCCAACACCATACTTCCAAAGTATTGATTCCTCAGCACTCAGCCTTCTTTATGGTCCAACTGTCACAACCATACATGACTACTGGAAAAACCATAGCTTTGACTAGACAGAATTTGTCAGCAAAATAATGTTTCTGCTTTTTAATATGCTGTCTTGGTTGGTCATAGCTTTTCTTCCAAGGAGCAAGTGTCTTTTAATTTCATGGCTGCAGTCACGACCCGCAGTGATTTTGGAGAACAAGAAAATAAAGTCTGACACTGATTCCATTTTTCTCCTATCTATATACCCTGAAGTGATGGGACCAGATGCCACGGTCTTAGATTTTTGACTGATGAGTTTTAAGCCAACTTTTTCACTCTCTTCTTTCCACCTTCATCAGTTCAGTTCAGTTCAGTTCAGTCGCTCAGTCATGTCCAACTCTTTGCGACCCCATGAATCAAGGCATGCCAGGCCTCCCTGTCCATCACCAACTCTCAGAGTTTACTCAGACTCACATCCATCAAGGCAGTGATGCCATCCAGCCATCTCATCCTCCATCATCCCCTTCTCCTCCTGCCCCCAATCCCTCACAGCATCAGGGTCTTTTCCAATGAGTCAACTCTTCATATGAGATGGCCAAAGTACTGGAGTTTCAGCTTTAGCATCATCCCTTCCAAAGAAATTCGAGGGCTGATCTCATTCAGAATGGACTGGTTGGATCTGCTTGCAGTCCAAGGGACTCTCAAGAGTCTTCTCCAACACCACAGTTCAAAAGCATCAATTCTTCAGCACTCAGCTTTCTTCACAGTCCAACTCTCACATCCATACATGACCACTGGAAAAACCATAGCCTTGACTAGACGGACCTTAGTTGGCAAAGTAATGTCTCTGCTTTTCAACATGCTATCTAGGTTGGTCATAACTTTTCTTCCAAGGAGTAAGCGTCTTTTAATTTCATGGCTTCAGTCACCATCTGCAGTGATTTTGGAGCCCCCAAAAATAAAGTCTGACACTGTTTCCACTGTTTCCCCATCTATTTCCCATGAAGTGATGGGACCAGATGCCATGATCTTCGTTTTCTGAATGTTGAGCTTTAAGCCAACTTCTTCACTCTCCACTTTCACTTTCATCAAGAGGCTTTTTAGTTCCTCTTCACTTTCTGCCATAAGGGTGGTGTCATCTGCATATCTGAGGTTATTGATATTTCTCCCAGCAATCTTGTTTCTAGCTTGTGCTTCTTCCAGTCCAGCATTTCTCATGATGTAAGAGAACTTATATACTCTACATATGAGTTAAATAAGCAGGGTGACAATATACAGCCTTGCTCTTTAGTTCCTCTTTGCATTCTGCTGTTAGAGTGGTATCATCCACATATCTGAGTTGTTAATATTTCTCCTGGCAGTCTAGATTCCAGTTTGTGATTTATCCAGCTGGGAATTTCATATGATGTACTCTGCATATAAGTTAAATAAACAGGGTGACACTATATAGCCCAAACATACTCCTTTCCTGGTTTTGAACCAGTTCATTGTTCCATGGCCAGTAATAACAGCTGCTTTTTGACCCACATACAGGTTTCTCAAGAGGCAGGATGTCATTCCCATCTCTTTTAGAAATTTCCACAGTTTCTTGTGATTCACAGTGAATGGTTTTTACATAGTCAGTGAAGCAGAAGTCGATGTTTCTGGAATTCTTTTGCTTTTTTCCTATGATCCAGTGGATATTGGCAGTTTGATCTCTGGTTCCTCTGCCTTTTCTAAATTCAGCTTGTACATCTGGAAGCTCTCAAGCCTATTTTATTAATGGAAAGTGCAGATCGTCTGATGTAATTTACTGAATACTGAACGCAAAAAACACAGAGCGGCTGTCAGGGCCCAGGGTGGCCGTGGTGTGAGCTGCTCACCCTCCTGAGCACCGGAGGTCTCGGCTGCAGCCACGGCACTGCCCAGCTTCCACAGCAGAGGACAGGCTGCATATCGCAGGTGGGAAAGATCGAAATTCGAGTGCGGTCTCTCCTGATTGAGTGTTGCTTCCACAGCATCATAAAGTCAAAGAGTAAAACATGGAGTCATGAGCCAGGGACCTTCTGTATGAGATGTTTTTGGTTTTACATCAAGGGGAATCAGAGGTCTATTTGTCTGAATTCCTCAAGTGACCACTGCCCAGCCCGCTCAGCTTGACTTCCCCTAAAGACAGTTTCTAGGAGAAAGCGGCCAGGGCTGCTCCCCTTCCCTACTGTCTGGATGGCTCAGGCACTTCACACCCACAGGGACCACTTCCTGTGTCCACACTTAGGTGTTCAACGCAGCTTTGGGGTTCAGATGGTCACTGTGTGCTAGAGACTATCCTCTTTCTCAGCAGAACTTTGTGATAAAGACAGAATTGGGAGCAGGTTCAGATAAGATGCATTTCCTGTGGTTTTTAATGAGGACATTGGCCAGAGAGCAGTTAGTCACCAGGACTCTTTTAGACTCGGGGCAGGATCTCAGGCCCACGGCACGTGCCCAGGCGGCCAGATCCCAGGAACGTGTCCCCAGGCTCTCCTCTCCCAGAGAAGCAGCGATGCCCACTCAGCAGAGACAGGGCCTCTGTCTGAGGGTGGCAAGCATGCCTCAGCCTGTGAGACGCACTGCTGCTGCTGCTGCTAAGTCACTTCAGTCTTGTCCGACTCTGTGCCACCCCATAGATGGCATCTCACCAGGCTCCGCCATCCCTGGGATTCTCCAGACAAGAACACTGGAGTGGGGTGCCATTGCCTTCTCCAATGCATGAAAGTGAAAAGTGAAAGTGAAATCGCTCAGTCGTGTCCAACTCTTAGGGACCCCATGGACTGCAGCCCACCAGGCTCCTCCATCCATGGGATTCTCCAGACAAGAGTACTGGAGTGGGGTGCCATTGCCTTCTCCGGTGAGATGCACTAGGGAAAGTAAAGTCGCCAACAAGCTTTTCACCCAGAGTGGAGGGTGGTGGTGACTGACGGCTGGGAGAAGGGCTGGCTCGTCCTGGTGTGGGGATGGAGACATCGGGCACCCAGCGGAAGGGGCGAGCAGGCTCCCAGGAGGAGAAGCGAGAAGAGACTGGGAGGGGTGAGCCCAGCTGGGCAGCGTCCGCAGACCAGGGGCTTTAGCCGAGGCCACGGGTCCGAGATCTGACCCTTTCTCATCAGGACCACTTGGCTTTCAAGCCTGCTGAGGGCAGCCCTGGGCCGCCCACAGCAGGCTTGAGCTGGGCTGAGCTGTGCTGAGCTGGACTGAGCTGGGCTGGGCCAACTGAGTGAGCTGGGCTGAGCTGGGCTGAGCTGGGCTGAGCTGGACTGAGCTGGGCTGGGCCAACTGAGTGAGCTGGGCTGAGCTGGGCTGAGCTGGGCTGGGCCAGCTGAGTGAGCTGAGCTGAGCTGGGCTGAGCTGTGCTGTGCTGGACTGAGCTGGGCTGGGCTGAGCTGTGCTGAGCTGGACTGAGCTGGGCTGGGCCAACTGAGTGAGCTGGGCTGAGCTGGGCTGAGCTGGGTTAAGCTGAGCTGAGTTGGGTTGATCGGGGCTGAGCTGAACTAGGCTGAGCTGATTTGAGCTGGGCTGGGCTGGGCTGAGTTGGATTATCCATGGGGGGCTGAGACAGGTCCGGCAGAAATGCACTGCCTGGGCGTGACTTGAGCAAGCTGATGAGTTGCTCTGGGCTTGCTTAACCCCTGCTGAGCATGGTGAGTCTAGCAGGACTGAGCTGGCCGTGCTGGACTGTCCTGGCCAACACTGGGCTGACCTCAGTGATCTGGTTGTGCTGAGGACTGGGGGCCTGAGTGTGTATCAGTCTTACTGATGACCCCAGACCCCTGGGCCAGGCTCCAGGTGACTGAGCAGCGGGCAGTGAGGGTGGGCTGGCAGGGCTGAGTGTGCCCTCCACTCCACTGTCCCAGAGAGAAGGGGGAGCTGCCCACACCCCAACCAGCAGAATGCCTCTCACCCCCCTCTTCTCCTGTGTCCTCTCTTGGGTCCCCAGAAGGTGAATCGCTCCCAAGAGTCTTCCCCCTGGTGTCCTGCCTGAGCTCCTCGTCTGATGAGAGCACGGTGGCCCTGGGCTGCCTGGCCCGGGACTTCGTGCCCAATTCTGTCAGCTTCTCCTGGATGTTAAACAACAGCACAGTCAGCAGCGAGAAATTCTGGACCTTCCCTGCAGTCCTGAGGGGCGGCTTGTGGTCAGCATCCTCTCAGGTGGTCCCGTCCTCCTCAAGCGCCTTTCAAGGGCCAGATGACTACCTGGTATGCAAAGTCCAGCACCCCAAGGGAGGAAAGACCATAGGGACCGTGAAGGTGGTCTCCAGGACCGTGAAGGTGGTCCCCAGAGGTGAGCCAGGCTCCGCCCATGGCCGGGGTGGGAGCGGGACCAGGGGAGCCCACCCCCCACCCTTCCTGTCCACCTTGCAGCCCCTCCCCCAGGGCACAGCGCATTCTGACCCTCACCCGCTCCATGCTCCTCTGGTTTCAGCATCAACTCCAACCCTGACCACGTTAGTGCCTTCTCTGAAATCCAGGTCAGAGGGCTCCACCAAAGCCATCACCACTCAGAGCAGCCCAGGTGAGCAGCCCATCCACGCACACCTGTCTGCCCATCCTTCCTCTGCCACCTTCAGGCAGCCCTCGAAGACTTCTCTGTTGAGTCCTTAAGTCACAACTTGAGCCAGGAAGGTGGGGCACTGAACTCAGGGGCACCGACTGTGGGCCAGGCCTGGGCTAGGCACTGGCAGATGCCCCCTCAGGGCCCTGTGTGGCCCTCAGCCCATGAACGGGTGATGTGACCAGATCCCACTGGGCGGCGCATGCTGAGAGGGAGGCCCACAGGCCAGCTCTGGACTCCCCTGGTCCAGCCCACGCGTGGAACTGAGTGTGGAGCTGAGACCCTCACAGAACCTGTGCCGCCTGCCAGGCTGCGCTCCCCCCACCTGTACCTGGCTCCAGCTTCTCTGAGTGCCAGGCACCCAGCTGGAGCCCAGAGTCACCCCTCACCCTGGACACACCCCTGGCCCAGAGCAGGAGCTGCTGGAGGGAGCCGGGAAGTTCCCTCACTGGCCCCCGGGCCACTGGCGACCCTCAAAGAGGGGACCCTGGCTGTGATGTCTCCCTGGGCCGCCCCTCACCCAGCCTGTGGGCCATGATGCCCACAGTCCAGGGCAGAATCTGCCACCAATGTGCACGACCCCTAGGTGTGGGGTGACTGGTCAGGCACACAGGGCTGGTCGAGTCAGGAGAGAGGTGGGCCTGCAGATTACAGGGTCACCTCAGGGTCGGGGAGCGCTGCGCACAGCCCAGCCCTCCCCGAGCATCAGTGGTCACCCCTGACCAGACTGCTGCAGCCACGCACCCCATTCAGCAGCCTTGGGGGTGGGGGCCGAGCTCCACGAGCACAGGCTGCACCCTCCTGCTCCAGGACTGGACTGCCCTCCCATGGGGAGTGACCCTCCTGGGGCCCAGGGCCTGCAGACTACATGAGCCCAGCCCTCCCCTCAGGGCGTGGCCCCTGACCCAGACACAGTGTAGCTCAACACAACCTGAAGGCCAGATGCATCACGAAGCCAGATCCCTGCAGCCGGAGCTGGCCTGTCCAGCTCTGCAACTGGGGCTGGCCTGTCCAGCTTAGAGGGATGAACCGGAATTAGGGACAGACAGAAGTCCTGTGTGGTGGCAGCACACCTTCAAGTATCTGCTCTCTGGGCCTTTATAGAGAAAGTTGGCTGAGCCCGGGCTGTCAGACCCACGGCCAGTTGCTCACGAGTCCTTTTTGTTGTAAGCTGTCCTGGCGATGGTCATAAGGGCGACTCCAGGGACTTAGCATAGATACTCGCAACCAGCAAGTGGGCAGCCAGGGTCCTGCCAGGGCCGGAACAGAGCCGCAGACACTGGTGGAGGAGATTCCCAGAGGACGGCCACCCCTGGGGCTGAGGATGTGGGGAGGCCTCAGCCCCGGCCGTCTGTGGCACCCGGAGGAGACCCTGACACCCCCTACTCTCCACAGCACTGGCCACCAGCCACAGGCAGCCAGAAGCCCGGACACTGGCGTGTCCAAAGGACCCCTGCAGAGGTCAGTCCCTTGGGACAGAGGGGGAGAAGGGTGGAGTGCTTCTGGGGGCACCGGAAACAGCCTGCTTGCAAGCGAGACCCCAGCCCAGTGGTGGGCACACCCCTGCCATCTGCACTTCTGGAAGCAACAGAGTCCAGGGGTCCCTGGGGAGAGGGCTAGCCTGCGGCCGGGCAGGTGCCACTGGCCAGCCCTCACCACACCGCCCCCCAAACAAGACCCCCACACCTCTCCTCCCCCTCCCCACAGAGTGTCAGAACCACACCCAGGCCCCCAGCGTCCACCTGCTGCCCCCAACACCGCAGGGCCTCTGGCTCCTGGACAAGGCCGAGTTCACCTGCCTGGCCACGGGGGAGGCCCTGCTGGACGCCCGCTTCTCCTGGGAGGTGAACGGGCAGCCCCACAGCGGGGCCGTGGAGGAGGGACCCACCTGGCACATGAACGGCTCCTGGAGCCAGAGCAGCCACCTGGCCCTGCCCAGGTCCCTGTGGGCCTCGGGCTCCAACGTCACCTGCACACTGAGTGGTCCCAGCCTGCGGTCGCCGGTGACCCTGACAGCTCAGAGAGAACATGGTGAGGGCAGCCGCAGGCCCTGCGGCACCCCAGCCACCTCCTTCCACCAGGGACCCACCCCCTGGAGCCCCAGCTCGCGGGCATAACACGGCTTCTCCCCACAGCCGCCTCAGTGCCCGGCAATCTGACCCTCCGCACTGTGACCACGCCTGGCCCCTTCTCCCCTGCCTGGCTCCTGTGTGAGGTGTCCAGCTTCTCACCCGTGGACATCCTCCTCACGTGGCTGGAGGGCCAGCAGGAAGTGGAGCCTTCCCAGTTTGCCACGGCGCACACCACAGCCCAGGCTGGGCACGCCCCATTCCACACATGGAGTGTCCTGCGTGTCTCCAGCCCCCTGGACCACAGGGGGGCCACCTACACCTGTGTGGTCAGCCACGAGGCCTCCCGGACGCTCCTCAATGGCAGCTGCAGCCTGGACACTGGTGGTGAGTCACACTGGCCCAGGGCTCCATCTGAGCGGCCAGGACTCGGGGAGGGGAGTGGAAGGGCAGCCCTGGAGGCTCCGGGCAGTGGGGACACGGCCACTCTATGTCGGGTGCCCTGGGGCTCTGGAAGCCCAACAGCTGCCCTGCTGGCACCAGACACACTTCCGCACACTGCACGCCGGTCCAGGAAGGGCGGGAGGTGTTGCCCACTCCCGACGACCCAAGCACCCCTTCCCACCAAGATGTGCCACCAAGATGTGCCCGCCACAGGGCACAAAGCAGGGGCCTGCCGTGGGCTGGGAGTGAGGGCGGCCACCCTCAACAGCTGCCCTCCAGGGGCGTCAGAGGCTCCCCAGCTCCCAAGCCCCCCACCCTTCCGGGAGCCCAGTCAGCACCTGGGACGCTGCATAGGCCCAGGACGGGGGCTCCCAGAGGGGTCTGATTCATACATACCCACAGCGGCCCCTGACCATAGGCCTCCTGGAGGAACACAGGGGCAGGTGCCACAGAGGAGGGGGTCTGGGGGCCCAGGGCTCGCCCTTCCCTCTGAGGTGTCCTCCCCCGGCACTGCAGCATGCAGCCCGGCCCCGCAAGACCACGGTGGACACACCAGTCAGGGAGGTGGCAGGACACACGGGCCGCCATGCGTCCAGCCCACCCAGTCATGGGGCCGGCAGGGAAGGTCCAATGGGGGCCCGAGGCAGTGGGCACTGGGAGAGGAAGGCTAGGCTTGCCCAGGGCACAGGACCTAGCCTGCAGGCCTGAGCTGCTGTGGGCCCCACGCCAAGCAGGGAAGACATGCAGACCACAGCCCAGGCCCCGACATGTCGCGGAGACGGGCCTGGCAGGCTGCGCCCTGAAGGCCACGCAGGGTGCCGGGGGGCTGCCTCCGCATGCCCGCACCCACCCCCACCAGGTGCCCCCCAGGAGACCCCCCCGCCCACACTCCCTCCCCACACACCCTGTAGGGCCTCCTCCTTTAGACCCAGCCCGCCCCCACACCGGAACGGCAGCCTGACCCAGCCTGGGCACCGCGTGGCCTCAAGTCACAGGACACTCCGAACCGGCCTTCCCCAGAGGCTTGACCCAAGCCTCCCACTCTCCTGCGGGGGCCAAAGCTACGTCCAGCAGCCAGGGCCACACTCTGTACAGGGCGAGTGGCAGAGGCTGCGGGAGGCCTGGCCAGACCCCAGGGACCCTGGAGCGGCAGGGGAAATGCCCCGCTCCAGGGGGCCGCAGCCGGCACTGGCCCCGGCCCCAGGGCTGACCAGCCGCCGGGCCTTCCCCGGTGGGCCCTCCTCCAGAACAGAGGAGGACGGCCAGAGCCGCTCCCTGTAAGGCAGCCTGGGTCTCCACCGCCGGGGCGGCAGCTCCTCTCACTGGGCCAGCTGCCCCCCGTTCTAGCACTGCTGCCTGAGGGGTCTGCTGCTTTCCTGGAAGGACTCCCACGCTCCCCCTACCCCACCCCATCCCACCCCACCTCCCCTCACCTGCATCTGAAGGCCACCCCTCCGTCTCAGTTCCAGGCCCAGCCCACTGCCACTGCCCTCTTCTCAAAGGAGGCCGCTCGCAGCTCGCCCAGGCCTGCAGCTGTGGTGGTCATTCTCACAAAGTGGCAGCTGGAAGGCTCCCCTGGGGGCCCCTGGCCTCTGATTTCTGGTCTGGCTATAGGGCCCCAGGCTCCTCAACCACAGGCTCCGCCTCCCGAAAGCCTGCATCAACCCGGACCCCCAGACTGCAGCTGGGGCCCTCTGCCCTCTATCATCAGAGAAGCCAAGCCACCCGCCCAAGTCCTGCGCCCCTCGAATCGGCCCCTTCTGTCTGAAGACCCCACCCCAGTCCTCCTGTCCCTGCCGGTCTCGCAACCCAGGGCTGTCCCCTTCAGCCCACCCTCCTCTCAGCTGCCAAGGTGACCTTCAAACACCCATCAAAGTTCTGCTTCCACTTAGGATGTAGAAGCTAGTAGATCAGCCACTCATGTGGTAACAAAAGGTCAAAGCCAAATAAACTAAAAATCATGTTTATTTAAAATATCAGACGAGCCGAGGACTCAGTGTCCAACTGACCCAAATTCCTAGGTCAGAAGAGGCTGCTGGCAGGTGTCCTCATCCTCAACACAGGTGGACAGAGGCCTGGGCATCCGTGAGATGAAAGGGACGTGAGGGAACCAGCCAGGGTTTAGTTCCCACACAGGTTGGCCCAGGGTGTGGGTACAGGCAAGCCCCCAAAAATCCCCTGGGCCCGCTGACCCTCCACCCAGGGATTCTGCTGCGAGCAGCCCCTGAGAGCAGGCGGGGCCACAGCAGGAGAGGTCCAGGCTCAGAGCCTTTCCCTCCTGGAGGATGGGCCTCACCCGACTCCCACGCCAGGAGCCAGGAGCCAAGGAACCCGCCACCCAGCCCAACTCAATTCCTGGTGAAAACACAGCTCCTCACCCTCCCTGCCCGACAGAGGAGAGTGTGCGCTCACTCCACAGAAAGTATACACGCGTCATCGACTTCACGATCACTTTCTGTCTGTGTACCATGCCCGGCATGCAATCAAAATTCCCTCGGCGTGCAAAGAAGCAGAAAACCTTCACCCATAGTCAGTATGAAAACAGCAAATAAAGCTAGACCGCGGCTGACCCAGATCTTGGAGCTGAAAACAATTGTGATCACGATCGTGCTCTCGGCTTAAGCTCTGTGGGTGGCTCCTGTTGCCTTGAGAAAAACGTCCTGCCCCACGGTTTCACGGGCTCTTCCCAAAGGGCTGCCCCAGCAGAGACGGGTGAAGGGGAGTGACCTTTCCTGCAGTTCTTCTCAATGTGGCTTCTCCCACCCGAGCTCTTGCTCACCTTCTCATCCCGGCAGCTCCTGCCTGTCATTCACATGAGCTCTCCTGTGCAACTAAGAAGACCTCCATGGCTGGGCCATGGGGCAGCTGGGACCCCTGGCCTTTACCTGAATGGAGCGCATCCAGGGGGTCCTGTCATCGCATTTAGCCACCTCACCGACCCCCAGACCACTCACCCCTGCATTCCATGTGTCTAGGACAGGTTCCTTCGGGTTCTCCATGGCAAAGGGCTGCTGCCTTTGAAAACTTTTCCAATGAATCATGGATCCATACCATTGTAGAACACAGTATGAACTCATTAACGGAAAACTGAGACAAACGGAAACCAAGACGCATCGCTATTTCATCATTAGATCCCACAGAGGCCGAGCACGATCTCCATGCTTACTTCCTGTGCCGTGACCCGTGGTTCCTGGACAGCAGCCCTGCAGACCCCACCTCCCGCAGCTCTGGTCAGGCTCAAGGTGGACCCCCAGGGAATGAATGCTCATGGAAAGAGGGACTAGGAAGTCCGGGCTGGGTGATGGGTCCCAGGACGTAGCACTTCCTCCCTGCCCTGGGCCCTCCCACTGGACTGGAGCGCGGCCCCACACGAGGGTTCTGAGCTGGCTGGCTCATCCTGCCCCGGCCCCCATCCCAGGTCCAGCAGGACTGACTTCTGATGCACAGACTCGGCCTTGGCTTAAAGCCTGTAGTTCCCAGCCTCGGACTGCCCTGGCCTCCTGTGCGACCCCTCGGCCAGCTCCCTGCTGCAGTATGCAAGGCTCCCGTGCACTCTCCCAACTCAGGGCCCTCGTGACACCGTTCCTCATGCTGGGACACCGGCCCAGTCTCACCTTTCACCCTCACACAGCAGCTGCTTCTACGAGAGGCTGTGGCTGCAGCCTGCAGGGCGGGGCCTGAGGATCCACATCGGCATCGGGGCTGCTCACCCGCCGCCCGCCCTTGTACTGGCACGAAGGCCGGCTTCAGGCGGTCTGCCCCACCTGCTTGTGCCCCATCCAGCTCTATGCCTCATCAGCCCTGTGACCCCTCGGTGCCCCGTCGGGCTCTGTGACCCCTCGGTGCCCCGTCGGGCCCTGTGACCCCTCTATGTCCTGTCGGGCCCTGTGACCCCTGGGTGCCCCATCAGGCCCTATGACCCCTCTGTGCCCCGTCGGGCCCTGTGACCCCTCTGTGCCCCATCCATGTCCCGCAGGGAGAAGGTTGTTCACAGGGGCCCCAGTGCCAGTGGTGCCGTGTGGGGGACTGTGGCCGTGCCCCTCGGGCAGACTTCTTGTGGTCAGCAGCCGGCTGTGTGCTGGGGTGGGCAAGGGCCAGCCCTCAGCAGCGCCCGCTCTCCCACAGGTCTGGCCACCTGGCCACTCTGGAGCCAGGACGAGAGCAGCGATGACGGCGCAGATGTGGAGGATGCCAGCCCACTCTGGCTCACCTTCCTGGCCCTCTTCCTCGTCACTGTGGTCTACGGCGGCTTCGTCACCTTCATCAAGGCAGGTGGCCCGGGCAGGTGGGGCTCTACCTCCAGAGCCAGGGCCCCAGGGTTGGCCAGGGTTTCTGAGGGAGCTGCCCACTCAGCCCTAGAGTAGGACAGGCACTAGGACCTGCTCCCCAGGGTCATGGGGAGGTGGGGTCCCCAGCTCGGCTGACCAGGGGTCCTGGGCCTCAGAGCCCCAGCCCCTTCCTGACCCCGGGGCTCTTGCTCTAGGTGAAGTAGCCCCGGAGAGCAGACACGGGCTCTGCATGGACAGAACCTGGCCTCCAAACTGCCCGCTGCTCCCAGAGGGCAGAGGAGCCCATGCTGGACCCCACCCACGCACAGAGGTCTTGCAGCCCCACACTCGGTCCACCACAGACTCCAGCCCCCAGCTCAGGAGGAGGGCATCATGGTGCAGAGAGGGGGCCCCCGGCTGGCCCTGCAGCCCCAGAGCCGGTGGTCTTGGCTGCGGCCACCCCCCTGCTGCCCCGCCCACTGTCTGCCGCATAAAGAGCTTTGGTCCTTCCTCCTGCCTCCCATTTCTGTGCTCCAGCCCTCAGATCTTCCAGGTGAGAGCACCCAGGAGGCCGAGGGCAAACACCCGAGCGAGTCCACACACACAGGAGAGACGGGCAGGGTCAGGCACACAGCAGGGGGCTGCCTCGGGAAGAAGATGCCGAGTCTACTGCACTGAAGGGACTGGGCACACCAGATGCGTGTGTCCACACCTGCACACATGGGTGCACACAAATGCAGCCCTCACACATAAGCATGTGTGCACCTATAGGTGGGACCACACCCTGCACACACAAGCACACCCACACGTGTGCAGACACACAAATGCGGGGCATATGCCTGTGGGCACACGTCTGGAGGTCTGCATCCACACACATGCACACACATGGACTCACACTCAGAGACATGAAAGCACATGTGCCCATGCACCACTCAGGTGTGCGTGCGCTTGCACACACACAGGAGACGGCCCTGAGTGGTGTGGGCGGGAGAGGCTGGGCACAAGCCCCCATCAGACAGGCAGGTGGCACCCCTCACGCCCCTTATGGAGGGCAGGCTGTGGAGGAAAGTGCTGCCTGAAGGGGCTTGGAGAAGACGCTGGCACTGGTCAGCTCCTGGTCACTCCTGGCCCTTCTGCCGCTGTCCAGAGTTCCTGTGGCAGGTGGGTGTGACCCTGGGCCCAGGCAGCCCCCAGGCAGGGAGGCCAGTATGGCAGACACCCTTCCTCAGTGCTGGCCTCGGGAGGGTCCTGTCTGGCCTCCCCTCTCAGACCAGGAGGAGGGCATCCCGTCTCTGGCCAGTCCCAGTTTTGGACAAGGGGTCTCCCTCCTCTTGTCGGCTCCAGACCCCACACCATTCATTCCCCTGCTCACTGGTTGGGTCCCCTGCTCACTGGTTCAGTCCCCTGCTCACTGGTTGGGTCTCTTCTCACTGGTCGTCCCCTGCTCACTGGTTCAGTCCCCTCCTCTCTGTTGGGTCCCCTCCTCACTGGTTCCCCTTGCTCACTGGTTGGGTCCCCTCTCCTGGTTCTCCCTGCTCACTGGTTGGTTCCCCCGGTACTGGTCTTCCCCCTTGGCCCTCATCCAGCTCCTCCACCTGGCATATGGCCAGCAGCACCTGTCCACAGCTCCTGCTCGCCTCTCATCCCAGACATGGACCTTACTGCATGTGTCAGGCCTGGAGGTCAGCAACGCATCTCACTCCCAATACACCCAGCACCAGAGTTCTAGAGAGCAGGCCAACCCACCCTACAGACACGAGTCCTGATCCTGCAGCCTTCAAGTGGGGGCTGAGCTTGGCTCCTGAGATGTGAGAGGGGCCTGGCACCTTGGCCTGGAGCCATCACCAGGCCCTCACAGGAGGAGGCGGGGGTTGGCAGATCAGAAGGCCTGAGAGGCGGACAAAGGACACAAGTCTACCGTCTAGGAGGATACAGGAGGGGCCATGAGCCAGGCTGAAGCTTGGCAGGCAGAAGGACCAATGCAGAACCTCCCTGGGGTCTCTGGAGGGCAGGCAGCCCTTACCAAGCTTGCCAAGGCCCAGTGAGACTGTTTCAGACTTGCAGCCTCACTGTGTAGGGAACAAACATTTGCAGTAATTTGCTGAAGCCACAAAACAAAGACACCAACTGTCTCTCCAGATCAGCCCTTCCCACCCGAGGCCATTATTGCTCCAGGAGAGGCCAAGTGTCCTCCTGGCCAAGGCCCCCCGTCCTCCCAGGGCTCTGGTGCAAACCCTGGGAACTGATTCCCTTCCTTGTGGCAGCCCATCCCAGGGGAGGCGCAGGCCTTGCCCTCTGCCTGTAACCTCCACCAGGAAACTACACTTGCCGCCATAGCAGACCTGCTGCCCTCACGGGGGCAGTCGCCATGCCTGTGGTCCTCGGGGAATTCCTCTGGTCAACCACCCACCCACTGCCCCGTGCCCTCTACAGCCCTCTCCTTCCGGCAGTGAGCAGCCCTGTCTCAAGATCTCAGATGAGGCCTCAGCTGGTCCACAGCCAGAAAGGGCCTCACATTTTATCAGAAATTCATCTGCAGGTCCTGGGGTTCCTTATGGTACCCCCTCCCTCCCCGGCCTCCTGTCCCGCCGCCCCTGCCTGCTCCCTTCCCTGCTGAGCTCTCTGCTCCCGCCCTTCCTGCACATTCTACAGGTCACACACTCGTCACACCAGCAGGTTGTCTCTTTATCCCAGAAAGCTAACCCCAAGAGCCAGGGACTCCCGATGCTCCGTGTGAGCAGAGACCGTGCACAGCAGATGCCAGCAAGTACACGTGGAGAGATGGAGACCAAGGGCGCCCAGCACAGAACAGGCCACAAGGTCCCTGACTGACCAGAGTGTGCCCGTAGTGACGGCCCTCCTCAGACCGCCCCCTCGCCCACTCTTCCCATCTCAGTGAATGGCCGCCTGCCAAGTGGGCCCCAAAGGATACCTCGAAGTTGTCTCCAGAGCTGGGGTGAGGCTGCTCCCCAGCCCACAGCCAGCAGGGTATTTCCAACCCTACATTCATCTGGCAACCCCTGCTCAAACCCCACCATGGGTTCCTGTTACATCAAAAATGGAATCAGGGCTTCCCTGGTGGCCCTGCAGTTAAGAATCAGCCTTGCTTCAAAGGGGACATGGGCTCAACCCCTGATCGGGGAACTCATATGCCACACAGCAACTGATCCCACAGCACAAACAGAAAGTCCGTGGGCTTCAGCGAAGACCCGAGGCAGCAAAATTAAAAAAATAAAACAAGAGACTGAAATCTAAATTTTCACGTCTGGAGTCCCACACTGGCCATGCACCCTGCTCTCAGCCATCCACGCCTGTGCCCCACTTTCCACATGCGTCCCCACCTCTGGGGGCCCTAGGGGCTGCCCGCCCCAGCCTGGACAGCAGGACGGGCAGTTCCAGAGCCCACAGCCCCTGAGGCCTGTGTGAAGGGAGGAAGCAACGTCCAGCCAGAGGGCTGAGGGCCTCAGAGCCTCCAAGGAAGACTCGCTTGTGGGCCCCAAGGAGAGGCCCTGTGCGGCCTCATGCCACCCCCCCATGGTCCCCAGGCCCACGCTCATGGCCCCACCTCCTGGGGACTCAAGCCCTGGAACCCCACCTGCAGGCCCTGGGAGGCCGGGAGGGCTGATGGCCCCAAGGCCCACAGATGTGACCCCCTGAGCCTGGGGCGCCAGTCTGAGCCAAGGGGTCTGGACGTGAGCTCTTTTCTGCCCAATAAACACTCTCACAGAGTGCCTCAAAGCACAGCGTGGAGTGGGTTGTCACCCACAAGCTCCCCGCACCCCTCCTGGCGCCGAGCTCTCCTGACCACAGGAACGCGCACGAGCCGCCTGCCAGCAGACTTCCCCTTTCATCTGCCCGGAGGCCTATCTGCAGGAGGCAGGTGCCCCGGGGCCTCCGCTTGGCCAGCCGCCTCCCTTCCTGGCACTACCGCAGCCCCAGGCTCCACTCCACCGTGAGCGGTGGGGCCATGACCCCCTCACTCTGCAGCCCGCCTGCCTGCACACCCTCCTCCAGGGCCATGAACGTCTGTTTCCAGCCGAGGCAGCAAACAGCACCCATCTGCCCTCCCTCACCTAAATCAAGGCCTGACGAGCCTGGTCCCAGGATGTGGGCGTCACTTCCCAGCCACCTGCATGGGGTTCAACTGCCCGCCCATCCCTTGGTGTTTGGGGGGAACAGTCTCAGCCAGTCCTGCTCCCCAAGGCTTATGGACCGAGGCCTCCCCAGACCTGGGCATGAGCGTGCCTGCACACTCCAGCCAGGGCCCTCGTCCGTTCCTGGCTCACGGCCAGGCCCATGTTGCTGAGTTTATCCTGGATGACTTGTGGTGGGACAAGACCTCAAAAGAGAGCCTGGAGATGGAAGAGCAAAGAGTCGGGACCCCTGCTCTCACCATCAGGACAAAAGCAAGGTCATGACCAGCAGCATCGATGCAAATCAAAACTCAGACCAAAGGAAACGATGGGAGACTATTTATGTTCTGCTGGGGCAAACAGGCGTTTTCTCAGAATGACACCACGGCCAGGAACTTTAAAAATAACAAGATAGATCTGCCTACAGAGAGAGAAAATTTTAATCTATGAACAGAAACTCACAGTAAGCAGAGCTAAATGCTGTGAGAGACAGACTGGCTGAAGCAAGTAGCCTGAGAAAGCCTGTGTCAGTCGGGGCTCCGAGAGTAAATATCTGAGATGGGCAGGTGGATGTCGTGTGTACATTGACATAAAGATACAAGGGAGAGAGACTTTAAGCAACTAGCAGCCCAGAGACCAAGGGAAGAGGTGCTGCTACAGTTTGAGCCCAAAGGTATACTTCCTTCTTCCTTGCGGAACCTACTGATTAGATGAGGCCCACCCACGGGGAACAATCTGTTTTATTCACATCTACTGATCTAAGTGTTAAGCACATTTTTCAAACACCTTCACCTTTCCATTAGTGTTTGATCAAATATGTGGGTCCTGTGACCTAGTCAAGTTAATCCATAAAATTAACCATCACACAGTCCAACTAAATAAACATTGAAATAAACAACACAAATGGGACAAATGTCAAGTAAAAGTTTTCAGTGCGAGGCAGAGAGATCATTGTAACCAGTAAAACACATGAAATTGTCAAAATCCGCAAATACCCAGAGAAAATCGGCTTTCAACAGTGGACCCCCCATGCGAATGGCAGCTACCCATGTGGACCCACTGCTGCCACACAGGCATTAAGATGAAGACACACGCAGTGTGACCACACGCGGCGCCGCTGTCTGACGGTACCAACGACACAGTTAGAGCTCAGCCAGCGCCTACGAAGGGCATGGCAGCCAGGCAAGGACGGGCACCCAGTGCCTGGCAAGGCCTTAGCGGGCGCAGGCTTCGTGCAGGCCTGGGGGGCACATCCAGGCACAAGGAGCAGAAGGGGTAAAGTCCGAGGGCAAACATCTTTGCAAGGACAAGGGGCAGTGGGAAGGCCAGCGGGGCCAGGTGAACAGATAGGAGCCTGCGGAGGAGGGGTCAGAGCAGCCTGACCACACGGGGCAACACCAGCACTTTCAGCTTTAGACTTTGTTCTGAGGTGACGGGAAGCCCCTGGAGGCATCTGGGTGGGGTGGGGTTTTCCAACCTTTCACTGGAAAGCAGGCTGTGCAAGAGGGAGAGTGGAAGTTCAGGAGCCCTGAGGATCTGTGCAGAGGTCCTGATGGGAATGTAGGAGGAGGTGGCGGATGAGGAGGGAAGAGAAGCCCTCAGATCAGGCGTGAGCCTAGAGGTTGAGCCAAGGGTCTGCAGAGAGAGGACTGCTCCCATTGGGCCTCCTGCCTCCCAGCATGAATGCAGTGCCATTTGCTGAGTGCCAGGGTCACAAATTCTCCTTTCAGTGATGTGGGTGTGAGCTGCCCATCAGAGGTCCAGGAAGGGATGCTGGGTGGGAGACTGTGGGAGCCAGGACTTTGGGGCTCAAGATGAAGTCAGAGGTGGAGGAGCTGGGCTGGGGCCCTTAATTCACAGCAGAGTCAACACAAAGAGCAGCCTGGAGGTCACGGGGAGCAGGGGCATTTTGACGGAGGGGAGCCTGCAGGGTGAGGCAGCAGCTGAGAGGGAGGGTGACAGGCAGAGCCCCACCCCGTCCCTGCTCCCGATGGGTCTGGTCAGAGGCTGTGGGGGTCCCGGTGGGCTCCCAAGTGCAGTCTCTATAGAGAGGTGGCCAGGACACGGCTGGACTGGGCTCCAGACCTGAGAACAACGTCTGCCGGCACAGCCTAGCCGCCCCACTCTCACCAAACACAGAGCTGGCCTTAATGTTCCAGGCACAGATAAAATGCCAAATACCAAGGCCTTGGTGCCAACTTCTCTGACAGCACTGCAAATGAGGAAGACGTCTCAGACAAGGGGATTAAAAAATACCCCCACATGACTCAAGGGTTAAATCAAGAGCAAAGTAAATTACTCAGTTAATTGACCGAGGTGGGTGTTGCACACTGTTGTCGTTCTCCACTGTTGTTCAGTCATTCAGTGTATCCAATTCTTTCACACCCCATGGACTGCAGCACGCCGTTCTTCCCTGTCTTGCACTATCTCCCAAAGACTGCTCAAACTCATGTCCATTGAGCCGCTGATGCCATCCAGCCATCTCATCCTCTGTCACCCGCTTCTCCTCCTGCCCTCAATCTTTCCCAGCATCAAGGACTTTTCTAATGAGTCAGCTCTGAACATTAGGCGGCTGAAGTATTGGCGCTTCAGCTTCAGCATCAGTCCTTCCAAGGAATATTCAGGACTGATTTCCTTTAGGATTGACTGGTTTGATCTCCTTGCTGTCCAAGGGACTATTAAGAGTCTTCTCCAGCACCACTGTTCAAAAGCATCAATTCTTCACCGCTCAGCCTCTTTATGGTCTCACATCTGTACATGAATACTATGGAAAAACCATAGCTTTGAATATACAGAACTTGTTGGCAAGGTGACGTCTCTGCTTTTTAATATGCTGTATAGGTTGATCATAGCTTTTCTTCCAAGGTGCAAGCATCTTTTAATTTCATTGGTGCAGTCACAATCTACAGTGATATTGGAGCCCAGGAAAATAAGTCTGCCACTGTATCTATTTTTTCCCCGTCAATTTGCCAGGAAGTGATGGGACTGGATGCTATGATCTTAGATTTTGGAATGTTGAGTTTGGGGCCACTTTTTTCACTCTCCTTTTAACTTCATCAAGAGGCTGTTTAGTTTCTCCATCCTTTCTGCCATTAGGGTGGTGTCATCTGCATATCTGAGGTTATTGATATTTCTTCTGGCAATCCTCATTCCAGCTTGTGCTTCATCTAGTATGGCATTTTGAATGATGTACTCTGCATAAAAGTTAATGTTCAAGGTGATAATATACAGCTTTGATGTAATCAGTTTGGAACCAGTCTGTTGTTCCATGTCTGATTACAACTGTTGCTTCTTGACCTGTATACAGACTTCTCAGAAGGCAGGTAAGGTGGTCTGGTATTTCCATCTCTTGAAGAATCTTCCACAGTTTGTTGTGATCCACAGAGTCAAAGGCTTCAGCATAATCAATGAAGCAGAAATAGATGTTTCTCTGGAATTCCCTTGCTTTTTCTATGATCCAGTTGATGTTGGTGATCTGATCTCTGGTTCCTCTGCTCTTCTAAATCCAACTTGGGAGGCCATCCTAAGATGGCAGAGGAATAGGACAGGGACACCACTTTCTCCCCTACAAATATCAAAAAAAAAAAAAAAACATTTAAATGCTGAGTAAATTCCACAAAACAACTTCTGAATGCCGGCAGAGGACATCAGGCACCTAGAAAAGCAGCCCATTGTCTTTGAAAGGAGGACACTTCATTGCACTCCAGAGAGAAGGAATCCAGCTCCACCCACCAGAACACCAAAACAAGCTTCCCTAACCAGGAAACCTTGACAAGCCACCTGTCCAACCCCACCCAGAGCAAGGAAACTCCACAATAAAGAGAACTCTACAAATTGCCAGAATACAGAAAGGCCACCCCAAACACAGCAATATAAACAAGATGAAGAGACAGAGGAATACCCAGCAGGTAATGGAACAGGATAAATGCCCACTAAGCCAAACAAAAGAGGAAGAGATAGGGAATCTACCTGATAAAGAATTCTGAATAATGATAGTGAAAATGATTCAAAATCTTGAAAACAAAATGGAATCATAGATAGCCTGGAGACAAGGATTGAGAAGATGCAAGAAAGGTTTAACAAGGACTTAGAAGAAATAAGAAGGAGTCAATATATAATGAATAATGCAATAAATGGGATAAAAAACACTCTGGAGGGAATAAATAGTAGAATAATGGAGGCAGAAGATAGGGTTAGTGAAGTAGAAAATAGAATGGTAGAAATAAATGAATCAGAGAAGAAAAAAGAAAAACAAACTAAAAGAAATGAGAACAATCTCAGAGACCTCCAGGACAATATTGAAAGCTCCAACATTCAAATCATAGGAGTCCCAGAAGAAGAAGACAAAAAGAGAGACCATGAGAAAATACTTGAGGAGATAACAGTTGAAAATTTCCCTAAAATGAGGGAGGAAATAATCACCCAAGTCCAAGAAACCCAGAGAGTCCCAAATAGGATAAACCCAAGGCGAAACACCCCAAGACACATATTAATCAAATTAACAAAGATCAGACACAAAGAACAAACATTAAAAGCAGCAAGGGGAAAACAACAAATGACACACAAGGGGATTCCCATGAGGATCACAGCCGATCTGTCAATAGAAACTCTCCAGGCCTGGAGCGAATGGCAGGACATACTTACAGTGATGAAAGAAAATAACCTACAGCCCAGATTACTGTACCCAGCAAGGATCTCATTCAAATATGAAGGAGAAATCAAAGGTTTTACAGATAAACAAAAGTTGAGAGAATTCAGCACCACCAAACCAGGAAATGCCAAAGGATCTTCTCTAGACAAGAAACACAGAAAGGCTGTATAAACTCAAACCCCATACATGGTCTTTTTCAATTGCAACAGCATCATACTTATCAATAATTACCTTAAACGTAAATGGGTTGAATGCCCCAACCAAAAGACCAAGACTGGCTGAATGAATACAAAAACAGGATCTCTATATATGTTGTCTACAATAGACCCACCTTTCAAAACAAGGGACACATACAGACTGAAAGTGAAGGGCTGGGAAAAGATATTCCACGCAAATAGGGACCAAAAGAAAGCAGGAGTAGCAATATACATATCAGATGAAATAGACTTTAAAACAAAGGTTGTGAAAAGAGACAAAGAAGGACACTACATAATGATCAAAGGATCAATCCAAGAAGAAGACATAACAATTATAAATATATATGCACCCAACACGGGAGCACCACAATATGTAAGACAGATACTAACAAGTATGAAAGGGGAAATTAACAATAACACAATAATAGTGGGAGACTTTAATACCCCACTCACACCTATGGATAGATCAACTAAACAGAAAATTAACAAGGAAACCCAAACTTTAAATGATACAATAGACCAGCTAGACCTAATTGATGTCTATAAGACACTTCGTGCCAAAACAATGAATTTCACCTTTTTTTCAAGTGCACACAGAACCTTCTCCAGGATAGATTACATCCCAGGCCATAAATCTAGCCTTGGTAAATTTTAAAAAAAATTGAAATAATTCCAAGCATCTTTTCTGACCACAATGCAGTAAGATTAGGTCTCAATTACAGGAGAAAAACTACTAAAAATTCTGACATATGGAGGCTGTACAACACGCTGCTGAATAACCAACAAATCACAGGAGAAATCAAAAAAGAAATAAAAATGTGCATAGAAATGAATGAAAATGAAAACACAACAACCCAAAACCTGTGGGACACTGTAAAAGCAGTGCTAAGGGGAAGGTTCATAGCAATACAGGCATACCTCAAGAAACAAGAAAAAAGTCAAATAAATAACCCAACTCTATACCTAAAGCAACTAGAAAAGGAAGAAATGAAGCACCCCAGGGTTAGTAGAAGGAAAGAAATCTTAAAAATTAGGGCAGGAATAAATGTACAAGAAAAGAGACCATAGCAAAAATCAACAAAGCCAAAAGCTGGTTCTTTGAGAGGATAAATAAAATTGACAAACCATTAGCCAGACTCATCAAGAAACAAAGGGAGAAAAATCAAATCAATAAAATTAGAAATGAAAATGGAGAGATCACAACAGACAACACAGAAATACAAAGGATCATAAGAGACCACTATCAGCAGTTATATGCCAATAAAATGGACGACTTGGAAGAAACGGACAAATTCTTAGAAAAGTACAGCTTTCCAAAACTGAACCAGGAAGAAACAGAAAATCTTAACAGACCCATCACAAGCACGGAAATTGAAACTGTAATCAGAAATCTTCCAGCAAACAAAAGCCCAGGTCTAGACAGCTTCACAGCTGAATTCTACCAAAAGTTTAGAGAAGAGCTAACACATATACCACTCAAACTCTTCCAGAAAATTGCACAGGAAGGTAAACTTCCAAACTCATTCTATGAGGCCACCATCACCCTAATACCAAAACCTGACAAAGATGCCACAAAAAAAGAAAACTACAGGCCAATATCACTGATGAACATAGATGCAAAAATCCTTAACAAAATTCTAGATATCAGAATCCAACAACACATTAAAAAGATCATACACCATGACCAAGTGGGCTTTATTCCAGGGATACAAGGATTCTTCAATATCCGCAAATCAATCAATGTAATACACCACATTAACAAATTGAAAAATAAAAGCCATATGATTATCTCAATAGATGCAGAAAAAGCCTTTGACAAAATTCAACATCCATGTAGGATAAAAAAAAAAAAAAAAACAACTCTCCAGAAAGCAGGAATAGAAGGAACACACCTCAACATAATAAAAGCCATATATGACAAACCCTCAGCAAACAGTATCCTCAATGGTGAAAAATTGAAAGCATTGCCCCTAAAGTCAGGAACAAGACAAGGGTGCCCACTTTCAGCACTACTATTCAACACAGTTTTGGAAGTTTTGGCCACAGCAATCAGAGCAGAAAAAGAAATACAATGAATCCAAATTGAAAAAGAAGAAGTAAAACTCTCACTGTTTGCAGATGACATGATCCTCTACATAGAAAACCCTAAAGACTCCACCCGAAAATTGCTAGAGCTGATCAATGAATATAGTAAAGTTGCAGGATATAAAATCAACACACAGAAATCCCTTGCATTCTTGTACACTAATAATGAGAAAATAGAAAGAGAAATTAAGGAAACAATTCAATTCACCATTGCAATGAAAAGAATAAAATACTTAGGAATATATCTACCTAAAGAAACTAAAGACCTATATATAGAAAACTATAAAACACTGGTGAAAGAAATCAAAGAGGACACTAATAGATGGAGAAATATACTGTGTTCATGGATTGGTAGAATCAATATAGTGAAAATGAGTATACTTCCCAAAGCAATCTATAGATTCAGTTCAATCCCTATCAAACTACCAACAGTATTTTTCACAGAGCTAGAACAAATAATTTCACAATTTGTATGGAAATACAAAAAAAAACTCAAATAGCCAAAGCAATCTTGAGAAAGAAGAATGGAGCTGGAGGAATCAACCTGCCTGACTTCAGGCTCTACTACAAAGCCACAGTCATCAAGACAGTATGGTACTGGCACAAAGACAGAAATATAGATCAATGGAACAAAATAGAAAGCCCAGAGATAAATCCATGCACATATGGTCACCTTATCTTTGACAAAGGAGGCAAGCATATACAATGGAAAAGGGACAATCTCTTTAGCAAGTGGTGCTGGGAAAATAGGTCAACCACCTGTAAAAGAATGAAACTAGAGCACTTTCTATCACCATACACAAAAATAAACTCAAAATGGGTCAAAGGTCTAAATGTAAGACCAGAAACTATAAAACTCCTAGAGGAGAACATAGGCAAAACACTCTCTGACATAAATCACAGCAGGATCCTCTATGACCCACCTCCCAGAATATTGGAAATAAAGGCAAAAATAAACAAATGGGACCTAATTAAAATTAAAAGCTTCTGCACAACAAAGGAAACTATAAGCAAGGTGGAAAAACAGCCTTCAGAATGGGAGAATATAATAAAAAATGAAGCAACTGACAAAGAATTAATCTCAAAAATACACAAGCAACTCTGTAGCTCAATTCCAGAAAAATAAACGACCCAATCAAAAAAATGGGCCAAAGAACTAAACAGACATTTCCTCAAAGAAGACATACAGATGGCTAACAAATACATGAAAAGATGCTCAACATCACTCGTTATCAGAGAAATGCAAATCAAAACCACAATGAGGTACCATTTCACGCCAGTCAGAATGGCTGCGATCCAAAAGTCTATAAGCAATAAATGTTGGAGAGGGTGTGGAGAAAAGGGAACCCTTACACTGTTGGTAAGAATGCAAGCTAGTACAGCCACTATGGAGAACAGTATGGAGAGTCCTCAGAAAACTGGGAATAGAACTGCCTTATGATCCAGCAATCCCACTGCTGGGCACACACACTGAGAAAACCAGAATTGAAAGAGACACATGTACCCCAATGTTCATCGCAGCACTATTTACAATAGCCAGGACATGGAAGCAACCTAGATGTCCATCAGCAGATGAATGGATAAGAAAGCTGTGGTACATATACACAATGGAGTATTACTCAGCCATTAAAAAGAATACATTTGAATCAGTTCTAATGAACTGATTGAAACTGGAGCCTATTATACAGAGCGAAATAAGTCAGAAAGAAAAACACCAATACAGTATACTAACGTATATATATGGAATTTAGAAAGAAGGTAACAATAACCCTGTATGCGAAACAGCAAAAGAGACACAGATGTATAGAACAGTCTTTTGGACTCTGTGGGAGAGGGAGAGGGTGGGATGATTTGGGAGAATGGCATTGAAACATGTATAATATCATAGATGAAATGAATCGTCAGTCCAGGTTCGATGCATGATACAGGGTGCTTGGGGCTGGTGCACTGCGATGACCCAGACGGATGGTATGGGGAGGGAGGTGGTAGGGGGGTTCAGGATGGGGAACACGTGTACACCTGTGGCAGATTCATTTTGATGTATGGCAAAACCAATACAATATGGTAAAGTAATTAGTCTCTAATTAAAATAAATAAATTTATATTAAAAAAATAAAATAAATCCAACTTGCACATCTGGAAGTTCTCAGTTCATGTACTGTTGAAGACTAGCTAGAAAGTATTTGAGCATTACCTTGCTAGGACATGAAATGAGTGCAGTTGTGAAGTAGTTTGAACATTCTTTAACATTTCCCTTCTTTATGATTGGAATGAAAATCAAACTTTTCCAGTCTTGTGGCCACTCTTGAGTTTTCCAAATTTGCTGGCATATTGAGTGCAGCACTTTCACAGTATCATCTTTTAGGATTTGAAATAGTTCAGCTGGAATGCCATCAGCTCCACTAGCTTTGTTCCTAGTGATGCTTCCTAAGGCCCACTGGCCTTCATACTCCAGGATGTCTGGCTGTAGGAGAGTGATCACACCATTGTGATTATCCAGGTCATAAGGACCTCTTTTGTACAGTTCTTCTGTGTATTCTTGCCACTTCTTCTTAATATCTTCTGCTTCTGTTAGGTCCATACAATTTCTGTTCTTTATTGTGACAATCTTTGCATGAAATGTTCCCCTGGTATTTCTAGTTTTCTTGAATAGATTTCTAGTCTTTCCTATTCTATTGTTTTCCTCTATTTATTTGCATTGTTCACTTAAGAAGGATTTCTTATCTCTCCTTGCTATTCTTTGGAACTCTGCATTCAGAGTTTCAGAGTTCCTTTGAGTTTTTTAGTGTCTCCTGTGAAGGCACTCAATATGCCAGCAAATTTGGAAAACTCAGCAGTGGCCACAAGATTGGAAAAGGTCAGTTTTCATCCCAATCCCAAAGAAAGGCAATGCCAAAGAATGCTCAAACTACCCCACAATTGCACTCATCTCACACGCTAGTAAAGTAATGCTCAAAATTCTCCAAGCCAGGCTTCAGCAATATGTGACCCGTGAACTTCCAGATGTTCAAGCTGGTTTTATAAAAGACAGAGGAACCAGAGATCAAATTGCCAACATTCGTTGGATCATGGAAAAAGCAAGAGAGTTCCAGAAAAACGTCTATTTCTGCTTTATTGACTATGCCAAAGCCTTTGACTGTGTAGATCACAATAAACTGTGGAAAATTCTGAAAGAGATGGGAATACCAGACCACCTGATCTGCCTCTTGAGAAATCTGTATGCAGGTCAGGAAGCAACAGTTAGAACTGGTCATGGAACAACAGACTGGTTCCAAATAGGAAAAGGAGTACGTCAAGGCTGTATATTGTCACCATGTTTATTTAACTTATATGCAGAGTACATCATGAGAAATGTTGGACAGGAAGAAACACAAGTTGGAATCAAGATTGCCGGGAGAAATATCAATAACCTCAGATATGCGGATGACACCACTCTAATGGCAGAAAATGAAAAGGAACTAAAAAGCCTCTTGATGAAAGTGAAAGTGGAGAGTGAAAAGGTTGGCTTAAAGCTCAACATTTAGAAAACGAAGATCATGGCATCTGGTCCCATCAGATCAGATCAGATCAGTCGCTCAGTCGTGTCCGACTCCTTGCGACCCCATGAACTGCAGCACGCCAGGCCTCCCTGTCCATCACCAGCTCCCGGAGGTCACCCAGACTCACACCCATTAAGTCAGTGATGCCATCCAGCCATCTCATCCTCTGTCGTCCCCTTCTCCTCCTGCCCTCAATCCCTCCCAGCATCAGAGTCTTCTCCAACGAGTCAACTCTTCGCATGAGGTGGCCAAAATACTGGAGTTTCAGCTTTAGCATCATTCCTTCTAAAGAAATTCCAGGATTGATCTCCTTCAGAATGGACTGGTTGGATCTTCTTGCAGTCCAAGGGACTCTCAAGAGTCTTCTCCAACACCACAGTTCAAAAGCATCAATTCTTCGGCGCTCAGCCTTCTTCACAGTCCAGCTCTCACATCCATACATGACCACAGGAAAGACCATAGCCTTGACTAGGCGAACCTTTGATGGTAAAGTAATGTCTCTGCTTTTGAATATGCTATCTAGGTTGGTCATAACTTTCCTTCCAAGGAGTAAGCGTCTTTTAATTTCATGACTGCAGTCACCATCTGAAGTGATTTTGGAACCCAGAAAAACAAAGTCTGACACTGTTTCCACTGTTTCCCCATCTATTTCCCATGCAGTGATGGGACCAGATGCCATGATCTTCGTTTTCTGAATGTTGAGCTTTAAGCCAACCTTTTCACTCTCCACTTTCACCTTCATCAAGAGGCTTTTTAGCCCCTCTTCACTTTCTGCCATAAGAGTGGTGTCATCTGCATATCTGAGGTTATTGATATTTCTCCCAGCAATCTTGATTCCAACTTGTGTTTCTTCCAGTCCAGCATTTATCATGATGTACTCTGCATATAAGTTAAATAAACATGGTAACAATATGCAGCCTTGACGTACTCCTTTTCCTATTTGGAACCAGTCTGTTGTTCCATGACCAGTTCTAACTGTTGCTTCCTGACCTGCATACAGATTTCTCAAGAGGCAGATCAGGTGGTCTGGTATTCCCATCTCTTTCAGAATTTTCCATAGTTTATTGTGATCTACACAGTCAAAGGCTTTGGCATAGTCAATAAAGCAGAAATAGATGTTTTTCTGGAACTCTCTTGCTTTTTCCATGATCCAGCGGATGTTGGCAATTTGATCTCTGGTTCCTCTGCCTTTTCTAAAACCAGCTTGAACATCAGGAAGTTCACGGTTCACGTATTGCTGAAGCCTGGCTTGGAGAATTTTGAGCATTACTTTACTAGCGTGTGAGATGAGTGCAATTGTTCGGTAGTTTGAGCATTCTTTGGCATTGCCTTTCTTTGGGATTGGGATGAAAACTGACCTTTTCCAATCTTGTGGCCACTGCTGAGTTTTCCAAATTTGCTGGCATATTGAGTGCAGCACTTTCACAGCATCATCTTTCAGGACTTGGAATAGCTCCACTGGAATTCCATCACCTCCACTAGCTTTGTTCGTAGTGATGCTTTCTAAGGCCCATTTGACTTCACATTCCAAGATGTCTGGCTCTAGGTCAGTGATCACATCATCATGATTATCTGGGTCTTGAAACTTTTTTGTACAGTTCTTCTGTGTATTTCTGCCACCTCTTCTTAATATCTTCTGCTTCTGTTAGGTCCACACCATCTCTGTCCTTTATCGTGCCCACCTTTGCATGAAATGTTCCTTTGGTATCTCTGATTTTCTTGAAGAGATCCCTAGTCTTTCCCATTCTGTTGTTTTCCTCTATTTCTTTGCATTGATCACTGAAGAAGGCTTTCTTATCTCTTCTTGCTATTCTTTGGAACTCTGCATTTAGATGTTTATATCTTTCCTTTTCTCCTTTGCTTTTCGCTTCTCTTCTTTTCACAGCTATTTGTAAGGCCTCCCCAGACAGCCATTTTGCTTTTTTGCATTTCTTTTCCATGGGGATGGTCTTGATCCCTGTCTCCTGTACAATGTCACGAACCTCATTCCACAGTTCATCAGGCACTCTATCTATCAGATCTAGGCCCTTAAATCTATTTCTCACTTCCACTGTACAATCATAAGGGATTTGATTTAGGTCATACCTGAATGGTCTAGTGGTTTTCCCTACTTTCTTCAATTTCAGTCTGAATTTGGCAATAAGGAGTTCATGGTCTGAGCCACAGTCAGCTCCTGGTCTTGTTTTTGCTGATTGTATAGAGCTTCTCCTTTGGTATCTCTGATTTTCTTGAAGAGATCCCTAGTCTTTCCCATTCTGTTGTTTTCCTCTATTTCTTTGCATTGATCACTGAAGAAGGCTTTCTTATCTCTTCTTGCTATTCTTTGGAACTCTGCATTCAGATGTTTATATCTTTCCTTTTCTCCTTTGCTTTTCGCTTCTCTTCTTTTCACAGCTATTTGTAAGGCCTCCCCAGACAGCCATTTTGCTTTTTTGCATTTCTTTTCCATGGGGATGGTCTTGATCCCTGTCTCCTGTACAATGTCACGAACCTCATTCCATAGTTCATCAGGCACTCTATCTATCAGATCTAGGCCCTTAAATCTATTTCTCACTTCCACTGTATAATCATAAGGGATTTGATTTAGGTCATACCTGAATGGTCTAGTAGTTTTCTCTACTTTCTTCAATTTCAGTCTGAATTTGGCAATAAGGAGTTCATGGTCTGAGCCACAGTCAGCTCCTGGTCTTGTTTTTGCTGATTGTATAGAGCTTCTCCATCTTTGGCTGCAAAGAATATAATCGATCTGATTTCGGTGTTGACCATCTGGTGATGTCCATGTATAGAGTCTTCTCTTGTGTTGTTGGAAGAGGGTATTTGCTATGACCAGTGCATTTTCTTGGCAAAACTCTATTAGTCTTTGCCCTGCTTCATTCTGTATTCCAAGGCCAAATTTGCCTGTTACTCCAGGTGTTTCTTGACTTCCTACTTTGGCATTCCAGTCCCCTATAATGAAAAGGACATCTTTTTTGGGTGTTAGTTCTAAAAGGTCTTGTAGGTCTTCATAGAACCTTTCAACTTCAGCTTAGAGGAACCAGAGATCAAATTGCCAACATCCGCTGGATCATGGAAAAAGCAAGAGAGTTCCAGAAAAACATCTATTTCTGCTTTATTGACTATGCCAAAGCCTTTGACTGTGTGGATCACAATAAACTATGGAAAATTCTGAAAGAGATGGGAATACCAGACCACCTGATCTGCCTCTTAAGAAATCTGTATGCAGGTCAGGAAGCAACAGTTAGAACTGGTCATGGAACAACAGACTGGTTCCAAATAGGAAAAGGAGTACGTCAAGGCTGCATATTGTTACCATGTTTATTTAACTTATATGCAGAGTACATCATGAGAAATGCTGGACTGGAAGAAACACAAGTTGGAATCAAGATTGCCGGGAGAAATATCAATAACCTCAGATATGCAGATGACACCACCCTTATGGCAGAAAGTGAAGAGGGGCTAAAAAGCCTCTTGATGAAGGTGAAAGTGGAGAGTGAAAAGGTTGGCTTAAAGCTCAACATTCAGAAAACGAAGATCATGGCATCTGATCCCATCACTGCATGGGAAATAGATGGGGAAACAGTGGAAACAGTGTCAGACTTTGTTTTTCTGGGCTCCAAGATCACTGCAGATGGTGACTGCAGCCATGAAATTAAAAGACGCTTACTCCTTGGAAGGAAAGTTATGACCAACCTAGATAGCATATTCAAAAGCAGAGACATTACTTTACCAACAAAGGTTCGCCTAGTCAAGGCTATGGTCTTTCCTGTGGTCATGTATGGATGTGAGAGCTGGACCGTGAAGAAGGCTGAGCGCCGAAGAATTGATGCTTTTGAACTGTGGTGTTGGAGAAGACTCTTGAGAGTCCCTTGGACTGCAAGAAGATCCAACCAGTCCATTCTGAAGGAGATCAATCCTGGAATTTCTTTAGAAGGAATGATGCTAAAGCTGAAACTCCAGTATTTTGGCCACCTCATGCGAAGAGTTGACTCATTGGAGAAGACTCTGATGCTGGGAGGGATTGAGGGCAGGAGGAGAAGGGGACGACAGAGGATGAGATGGCTGGATGGCATCACTGACTCGATGGATGCGAGTCTGAGTGACCTCCGAGAGCTGGTGATGGATAGGGAGGCCTGGCGTGCTGTGGTTCATGGGGTCGCAAAGAGTCGGACACGACTGAGCGACTGATCTGATCTGATCTGATCTGATAGAGCTTCTCCATCTTTGGCTGCAAAGAATATAATCGATCTGATTTTGGTGTTGACCATTTCGGTCCCATCACTATATGGGAAATAGATGGAGAAACAGTGGAAACAGTGTCAGACTTTATTTTTCTGGGCTCGAAAATCACTGCAGATGGTGACTGCAGCCATGAAATTAAAAGACGCTTACTCCTTGGAAGGAAAGTTATGACCAACCTAGATAGCATAGTCAAAAGCAGAGACATCACTTTGCCAACAAAGGTTCGCCTAGTCAAGGCTATGGTCTTTCCTGTGGTCATGTATGGATGTGAGAGTTGGACTGTGAAGAAGGCTGAGCGCCAAAGAATTGATGCTTTTGAACTGTGGTGTTGGAGAAGACTCTTGAGAGTCCCTTGGACTGCAAGGAGATCCAACCAGTCCATTCTGAAGGAGATCAATCCTGGGATTTCTTTGGAAGGAATGATGCTAAAGCTGAAACTCCAGTATTTTGGCCACCTCATGCGAAGAGTTGACTCATTGGAGAAGACTCTGATGCTGGGAGGGATTGAGGGCAGGAGGAGAAGGGGACGACAGAGGATGAGATGGCTGGATGGCATCACTGACTCGATGGACATGAGTCTGAGTGACCTCCAGAAGTTGGTAATGAACAGAGAGGCCTGGCGTGCTGCGGTTCATGGGGTCGCAAAGAGTCGGACACGACTGAGCGACTGATCTGATCTGATCTGATCTGTGAAGGCATGGATCATCATGGCCTACCACTGGGACAGGAGCTCTGGTTGCAGCAGACCTGGGAGGCACAGCAACCATAAACCCAATGAGCAGACAATCCCCAAACAGGAGAACAATTATACCAAAGAAGTTCTTGCACTCTTGTAAAAGTTCCAGGAACAACAACAGATTTCCCAGACTGAGGATCCAGCAAAGGAACTGAGAACCCCAAGACAATTTGAAGGCCAGTGGATTTGATCATAGAACATACACAGGGCTGGGGAAACAGACTCTTGGAGGCAAAAGCAAAGCCTTGTGAGCACCAGGACCCAGGAGAAAGGGGCAGTGGCCCCACAAGAACCTGAGTCAGACTTGTCTATAAGTGTCCAGGAGTCTCCAGCGAAGGTGTGGGTCGACAGTGCCCTGCTTCAAGGTCAAGGGCACTGAATACAACAATCCTGGGAGCCACAGGGTGTGCTGGCAAAAAACCTTTTGAAGGAGGTCGCCATTATCACCATTACCCCTACCATAGTTGGACCTCACGCCAAACTACAGGAAGGGAAAACATCCTCACCCATCAACAGAAAATTGGATTAAAGATTTACTGAGCATCATTCAGTCAGTCAGTTTGGCAACTCAGCCATGTCTGACTCTTTGCGACCCCAGAGACTGTAGCACTCCAGACTTCCCTGTCCATCACCAGTTCCCAGAGCTTGCTCAAACTCAAGTCCATCGAGTTGGTGATGCCATCCAAACATCTCATCCTCTGCCATGCCCTTCTCCTCTGGCCTTCAACCTTTCCCAGCGTCAGGGTCTTTTCGGATAAGTCAGTTCTTCGCATCAGGTAGCCAAAGTATTGGGGCTTCAGCTTTAGCATCAGTCCTTCCAATGAATATTCAGGACTGATTTCCTTTAGGATGGACTGGTTGGATCTCTTTGCAGTCCAAGGGACTCTCAAGAGGCTTCTCCAACACCACAGTTCAAAAGCATCAATTTTTCAATGCTCAGTTTTCCTTATAGTCCAACTCTCACATTCATACATGACTACTGGAAAAAACATGGCTTTGACTAGAAGGACCTTTGTGGGCAAAGTAATGTCTGCTTTTTAACATGCTGTATAGGTTGTTCACAGCTTTTCTTCCAAGGAGCAAGTGTCTTTTAATTTTGCGGCTGCAGTAACAATCTGCAGTGATTTTGGAGCCCGAGAAAATGAAGTCTGTCACTGTTTCCACTGTTTCCCCATCTATTTGCCGTGAAGCGATGGGACTGGATGCTAGGATCTTAGTTTTTTAAATGCTGAGTTTAAGCCAGCTTTTTCACTCTCCACTTTCACTTTCATCAAAAGGCTCTTTAGTTTCTTTTCTCTTTCTGCCATAGTGTGGTGTCATCTACGTATCTGAGGTTATTGATTTCTCTCCCAGCAATCTTGATTCCACCTTGTCTTTCATCCAGCCCTGCATTTCGCATGATGTACTCTGCATGTAGGTTAAATAAGTAGGGTGACAATATATAACCTTGACATACTCCTTTCCCAATTGGAACAAGAGCAAATTACTGAGCATGGCCCCGCCCACCAGAGCTAGACCCAGATCCCCACAGCCAGTCCTTCCCGTGAGGAAGCTTTCACAAGCCTCTTGGCCTTATCCATCAAACGACAGGCATAATGGAAACCACACAGACAGAAAACTAAACAAACTGACCACTTGGATCACAGCCTTGTCTGACTCAGTGAAACTATGAGTCATGCAATGTAGAGCCACCCAAGATGGAGGGGTCATGGCAGAGAGTTCTGACAAAATGTGGTCCACTGGAGAAGGGAATGGCAAACCACTTAGGTATTCTTGCCTTGAGAACCCCATGAACAGTGTGAAAGGCAAAAAGGTATGATAATGAAAGATGAACTCTCCGGGACAGTAGTTGCCCACTATGCTACTAGAGAAGAGTAGATAAACATTCTCCAGAAAGAATGAAGAGATTGAGCCAAAGCAAAAACAACACCCAGGAGTGGATGTGACTGTGATGGAAGTAAAGTCTGATGCTGTAAGAAATGAAGTCTCATAGGAACTGGAGTGTCAGGTCCATGAATCAAGGTAAATTAAAAGTGGTCAAACAGGAGACGGCAAGAGTGAACAGCAACATTTTAGGAATTAGTGAACTAAAATAGACCGGAATGGGTGAATTTAATTCAGATGATCATTATATTTACTACTGTGGGCAAGAATCACCTGGAAAAAATGAAGTAGCCCTCATAGTCAACAAAGAGTCTGAAATGCAGTACTTGGGTGCAAGCTCAAAAATGACAGAATGATCTCCGTTTGTTTCCAAGGCAAACCATTCAGTATCACGGTGATCCAAGTCTATGCCCCGACCACTAATGCTGAAGAAGCTGAAGTTGAATGGTTCCATGAAGACATACAAGACCTACTAGAACTAACACAAAAATAAATGTCCTTTTCATCATAGGAAACTGGAATGCAAAAGTAGATAGCCAAGAGATACCGGGAGTAAGAGGCACATTTGGCCTTGGAGTAAAATGAAGCAGGGAAAAGGCTAACAGAGTTTTGCCAAGAGAATGCACTGGTCAAAGCAAACGCCCTCTTCCAACAACACATGGACAATGCCAGATGGTCAATACCGAAATCAGATTGATTATAATCTTTGCAGCCAAAGATGGAGAAACTCTACCCAGTCAGCAGAAACAAGACTGGAAGCTGACTGTGGCTCAGATCAAGAACTCCTTTTGCCAAATTTGGACTTAAATGAAAGAAAGTAGGGAAAACCACTAGACCATTCAGATATGACCTAAATCAAATCCCTTATGATTATACAGTGGAGTGACAAATACATTCAAAGGATTAGATCTGACAGAGTGTGTGAAGAACTACAGACAGAGGTTCATAACATTGTATAGGAGGTGGTGATCAAAACCATCCCCAAGAAGAAATGCAAAAGGAAAAATAGTTGTCTGAGGAGGCCTTACAAATAGCTGGGAAAAGAAGGGAAGTGAAAGACAATGGAAAAGAGGAAAGATATATCCATCTGAAAGCTGAGTTTCAAAGAATACCAATGAGGGATAAGAAAACATTCCTAAGTGATCAATGCAAAGAAAACAAAGAATATGCAAAGAATAGCAAGGAGAAATAAGAAAGCTTTCCTAAGAGATCAGTGCAAAGAAAACAATAGAATGGGAAAGACTAGAGATCTCTTCAAGAAAATTAGAGATACCAAGGGAGCACTTCATGCAAAGATGGGCTCAATAAAGGACAGAAACAGTACGGACCTAACAGAAGCAGAAGACATTAAGAAGAGGTAACAAAAATACACAGAAAAACTCTACAAAAAAGATCTTAATGACCCAGATAACCACAATGGTGGGATCACTCTCCCAAAGCCAGACATCCTAGAGTGTGAAGTCTAGTGGGCCTTAGGAAGGATCACACGAACAAAGCTATTGGAGGTGATGGAATTCCAGCTGAACTAGTTCAAATACTAAAAGATGATGCTGTGAAAGTGCTGTGCTCAATATGCCAGCAATTTTGGAAGATTCAGCAGTGGCCACAGGATTGGAAAAGGTCAGTTTTCATTCCAATCCCAAAGAAAGGCAATGCCAAAGAATGCTCAAACTACTGCACAATTGCACTCATCTCACACGCTAGTAAAGTAATGCTCAAAATTCTCCAAGCCAGGCTTCAACAGTATGTGAACCAAGAAATTCCAGATATTTAAGCTGGATTTAGAAAAGGCAGAGGCACCAGAGATCAAGTTGCTAACATCCTTTGGATCGCAGAAAAAGCAAGGGAATTCCAGAAGAATATCTACTTCTGCTCACTGACTATTCTAAAGCCTTTGATTCTGTGGATCACAACAAAATGGAAAATTCTTCAAGAGATGGGAATATCAGACCACCTTACCTGCCTTCTGAGAAGTCTGTATACAGGTCAAGAAGCAAGTTATAATCAGACATGGAACAGCAGACTGGTTCCAAACTGGGAAAAGATTACATCAAAGCTGTATATCATCACCTTGAATATTTAACTTTTATGCAGAGTACATCATTCAAAATGCCATACTGGATGAAGCACAAGCTGGAATGAAGATTGCCAGGAGAAATATCAATAGCCTCAGATATGCAGATGACACCAACGTTATGGCAGAAAGAGAAGAGGAACTAAACAGCCTCTTGAAGAAAGTGAAAAAGGAGAATGAAAAAGCTGGCTTAAACCTCAACATTCAAAAAATGAAGACCATGGCATCATTCATGGCAAATAGACAGGATACACTGAAACAGTGGCAGATTTTATTTTCTTGGGCTCCAAAATCACTGCAGATTGTGATTGCAGCCATAAAATTAAAAGACACTTGCAAAAAAATATGCATTAAGTGCTTACTGTGACTCATAGGTGGAAAAAATAAAATAAAAGACACTTGCTACTCGGAAGAAAATCTATGACCAACCTAGACAACATAATAAAAAGCAGAGACATTATTTTAGCAACAAAAGTCCATATAGTCAAAGCTATGGTTTTTCCAGTAGTCATGGATGGATGTGAGAGTTGGACTATAAAGAAAGCTGAGCTCCAAAGAATTGATGCTTTTGAACTGTGGTGTTGGAGAAGACTCTTGAGAGTCCCTTGGACTGCAAGGAGATCCAACAAGTCCATCCTAAAGGAAATCAATAGTGAATATTCATTGGAAGGGCTGAAGCCGAAGCTGAAGCTCCAATACTTTAGCCACCTGATGTGAAGAACTGACTCATTGGAAAAGACCCTGATGCTGGGAAAGATTGAAGGCAGCAGGAGAAGGGGATGACAGAGGATGAGCTGTTTGGATGGCATCACCAGTTTGATGGACATGATTCTGAACAAGCTCTGGGAGTTGGTGATGGACAGGGATGCTTGGGGTGCTGCAGTCCATGGGGTCGCAGAGTCAGACACGACTGGGCAGCTGAACTTAACTGCACTTAGATGAGTCTATGTTTCCTTTTCTCCTTGCCTTTCTCTTCTCTTCTTTTTAAGCTATATGTAAGAGTTCCTCAACAACCATTTTGCCTTCTTGCATTTCCTTTTCTTGGGGATGGTTTTGATCACTGTCTCCTGTACAATGTTATGAATCTTTGTTCATAGTTCTTTAGGCTGCCTATCTGATCTAATCCCTTGAGTCTGTTTGTCACTTCCATTGTATAATCATAAAGGATTTGATTTAGGTTAAACTGGTATAAATCATTAGAGTGTTATTACTTAAAATATTAAGTGTAATCTCCCTGATAGCCACAAGGAAAATAGCTATAGGACATTAACAAAAGTAAATGTTACTACAAAAAAATCTGAACACAGAAGAACACGATAACAAAAGAAATGAAGCCAAAGAAAAATCTGCAAGACATAACAGAAAACAAAGAGCAAACTGACACAAGCAAGTCTCTCCTTATCGGTAATCACTGTACCTGTAAATGATTAAACTCTCCAACCAAAAGATGTAAAGTTGCAGAACAGATAAAAAGGCACATTCCAATTATATGCTATTTTTTTTAATAAGAGACTAGAGTAAAAGACACAAATATATTAAAAGCATAAAGATGGGAAAAGATACTCTATGCAAAAGAGAGCAGAGGTAGCTGAACTTATATCAGATAAAATAAACTTTAAATTTGGAAAGTTGACAAAAGGTGAAGGGGAACATTGTATAGTAATAAAAGAGTCGATGCAGGAAGAATATGTGACAACACAAACGTCGACATGCTTTGTGACAGAAGCGAGACACATGAAACGAAACTTTCAGAACTGGAAGGACAAACGGACACCTCTGCAATGAGAGACTCCAACAGCCCACACTGGGTGATGAACGCTATCACCAGCAGACAGGGAAGAAGCAGGGCTTCATCAACGTGACTAACTTGATTTAACAGACCCTCAAAACACTCCACCCAACTAGAGCACACACACCCTTCTCTAGTGTGTGAGGGACATTTTCCAAGATAGATCATATGTTAAGCTACAAATAAAGGCTCAATAGATTTTTTAAAATAGATTTCATACAAAATATCTTCTTTGATCACAAATGGGTGAAGTTAGACATCAATAACAGGAGTAAAGCTGGACACAGTGTGGAGATTCCTTAAAAAACTGGAAATAGAATTTCCATATGACCCAGCAGTCCCACTGCTGGGCATACACCTCAAGGAAACCAAACATGAAAGAGACACATGTACCCCAGTGTTCATTACAGCACTATTTACAATAGCTAGGACATGGAAACAGCTTAGATGTCCATTGGCAGATGAATGGATAGGAAGTCGTGGTACATATACATAGTGGAATACTGCTGCTGCTGCTGCTGCTGCTGCAGTCGTGCCCGACTCTGTGCGACCCCAGAGACGGAAGCCCACCAGGCTCCCCCGTCCCTGGGATTCTCCAGGCAAGAATACTGGAGCGGGTTGCCATTTCCTTCTCCAATGCATGAAAGTGAAAAGTGAAAGTGAAGTCGCTCAGTCGTGTCAGACTCTTAGCGACCCCATGGACTGGAGCCCACCAGGATCCTCCGTCCATGGGATTCTCCAGGCAAAAGTACTGGGGTGGGGTGCCATTGCCTCAGCTATAAAAAGGAACACATTTGAGTCAGTTCTAATAACGTGGATGAACCTGGAGTTATACAGAGTGAAATAAGTCAGGAAGAGAAAGACAAATACTATATATTGACTCATTTATATGGAATTTAGAAAGACAGTACTGACGATCCTACATGAAGAGCAGCAAAGGAAACACAGCTATAAAGAACAGACTTTTGGACTCAGCGGGAGAAAGTGAGGGTGAGATGATTTCAGAGAATAGCATTGAAACATGTATATTACAGTATAGATGACCAGTGCAAGTTTGATAACTAAAGCAGGGTACACAAAGCCAGTGCTCTGGGAAAACCCAGAGGGATAAGGTGGGTGGGGAGATGGAAGTGGGATTCAGGATAAGAGGAACCCATATCAGTTCAGTTCAGTTGCTCAGTCGTGTCCAACTCTTTGTGACCCCATGGACTGCAGCACACCAGGCTTCCCTGTCCATCACCAACTCCCAGAGCTTACTAAAGCTCATGTCCATTGAGTCGGTGATGCCGTCCAACCGTGTTATCCTTTGCCGTGCCCTTCTCCTCCCTCCTTTAATCTTTCCCAGAATCAGGGTCTTTTAAAATGAGTCAGTTCTTTGCATCAGTTGGCCAAAGTATGAGAGCTTCAACATCAGCCTTTCCAATGAATATTCAGGACTGATTTCCTTTAGGATGGACTGGTTTGATCTCCTTGCAATCCAAGGGACTCTCAAGAGTCTTCTCCAACACCACAGTTCAAAAGCATCAATTCTTTGGTGCCCAGCTTTCTTCACAGTCCAACTCTCACATCCATCCATGACTACTGGAAAAATCATAGCCTTGACTAGACAGACCTTTGTTGACAAAGTAATGTCTCTGCTTTTGAATATGCTGTCTAGGTTGGTCATAACTTTCCTTCCAAGGAGCAAGTGTCTTTTAATTTCATGGCTACAATCACCATCTACAGTGATTTTGGAGCCCCCAAAAATAAAGTCAGCCACTGTTTCCACTGTTTCTCCATCTATTTGCCATGAAGTGATGGGACAGTAGTTTTGACCTTTGACTGGAAAAGGTCAGTTTTCATTCCAATCCCAAAGAAAGGCAATGCCAAGGAATGCTCAAACTACCGCACAATTGCACTCAACTCACATGCTACTAAAGTAATGCTCAAAATTCTCCAAGCCAGGCTTCCACAATATGTGAACAATGAACTTCCAGATGTTCAAGCTGGTTTTAGAAAAGGCAGAGGAACCAGAGATCAAATTGCCAACATCCACTGGACCATGGAAAAAGCAAGAGAGTTCCAGAAAAACATCTATTTCTGCTTTATTGACTATGCCAAAGCCTTTGACTGTGTGGATCACAATAAACTATGGAAAATTCTGAAAGAGATGGAAATACCAGACCACCTGACCTGCCTCTTGAGAAATCTGTATGCAGGTCAGGAAGCAGCAGTTAGAATTGGACATGGAACAACAGACTGGTTCCAAATAGGAAAAGGAGTACATCAAGGCTGTATATTGTCACGCTGCTTATTTAACTTATATGCAGAGTATATCATGAGAAACACTGGGCTGGAAGAAGCACAAGCTGGAATCAAGATTGCCGGGAGAAATATCAATAACCTCAGATATGCAGATGACACCACCCTTATGGCAGAAAGTGAAGAGGAACTAAAAAGCCTCTTGATGAAAGTGAAAGTGGAGAGTGAAAAAGTTGGCTTAAAGCTGAACATTCAGAAAACGAAGATCATGGCATCTGGTCCCATCACTTCATGGGAAATAGATGGGGAAACAGTGGAAACAGTGTCAGACTTTCTTTTTCTGGGCTCCAAAATCACTGCAGATGGTGACTGCAGCCATGAAATTAAAAGACACTTACTCCTTGGAAGGAAAGTTATGACGAACCTAGACAGCATATTCAAAAGCAGAGACATTACTTTGCCAACAAAAGTCTGTCTAGTCAAGGCTATGGTTGCCATTCATGGGATCGCAAAGAGTCAGACATGACTAAGCGACTGAACTAAACTGAACTGAACTGAAGAATATCTTGGTTCCTTCCAAGTCTGGGCAAATATGAATAAAGTATCCATAAACATTTATCACCTCTAAGTATCTGTGTGCAGGTTCCAAGGAGGACATGAGTTTCAGTTCATTTGGATAAATATCTAGGAGTGCAATTGCTGAGTAGTACGGTGAGGTTACATTTAGATTGTTAAGAAATTGCTGGACTCTCTTCCAAACTGGCTGCACTGCTTTGCATTCCCTCCAAGAGCGGATGAGAGTTCCTCTTGCTCTACATCCTCAGCAGCACTTGGAAATGCCAGGTTCTCGTTCTTCGTTCCCAGACTCTCACCATTCTGAGGTCACGTGGCGGTGGCTGAATCTGCGTCTGGTCATTGCGTTTGGTCACGTGTTCAGTCATTGTGGTTTAATCCTCATCTCTGATGGCAGGTGAGGTGGAGCATCCTGTCACTTAGGTGTGTCTGTATGTCTTCTTTGGGGAAAGGTCTGCACAGATTTTCTGCTCATTGATAAGGCGGGGTGTTTGTGTCTCTGTTGTTGGGTTTTAACCATGCTCTGCCCATTTTGGAACTAAGCCCTCTATCAACCGTGAGTTCTGCGTGTCTCTACCCCTTCGAGGCCCATCTTTTCATTCTCCTGACCATGTCTTTCACAGGCAGACATGTTTCTTTTTTTAATATAAATGTATTTATTTTAATTGGAGGCTAATTACTTTACAATATTGTTTTGGTTTTGCCATACATTGACATGAATCCGCCACGGGTGTACATGTGTTCCCCATCCTGAACCCCCTCCCACCTCCCTCCCCATCCCATCACTCTGGGTCATCCCAGTGCACCAGCCCTGAGCACCCTGTCTCATGCATCAAACCTGGACTGGAGATTCATTTCACATATGATAATATACATGTTTCAATGCCCTTCTCCCCAGAACTCCTCAAGTTCAACTAATGAATTTTTGTTTTTCACTAAGTGGGCATTTGGTATTGAGTCTAAAACTCACTGCCCAAACCACAGTCACCTAGGTATTCTGTTATTTGCTATGAAATTTCTAGCGTATAAAACGAAATGTAGCTTTGTGTTTTGCATGTAGGTCAGTGAGTTAATTCTGTGACAGTGCTAGGTTTACATTTTGTGTGGGTGGATGGCAGTTTCAGCACTGTTTGTTTGAGAAGACCACCCCTTGAGCATTCAGCTTCCCCAGTGGCTAAGCAGCAAAGAATGTGCCTACGATGCAGTAAACGCAGGGGATGCAGGTTTGACCCCTGGGTCAGGAAAAGCCCCTGGAGGAGGGCATGGCAGCCTGCCCCAGTATTCTTATCTGGAGAATCCCATAGACAGAGGAGCCTGGCAGGCCACAGTCTGTAGGATCGCAAAGAGTTGGACATGACTGAAGGGACTTAGCATAGCATGCAGCCCCATTAAACGACCTTAGCTCCGGTCCAGTGCTTGGAGGTAGACCTGGGTGGGGAGAGGTCACCCCTCACCCGAGTTCCTTAGCTGATTATGTAACGTCCTGCCGCTGAAGGGGCTGTGCAATCAGCTGGATTGAATCATCCAGAGAAATATTATTTCTGAGAGAATTCTGCACACAAACTGATAAGAAGACATAAGGGTGGAATTAAGTCACTCTGGGACATGCAAGATCTCCAGAAATTTCACCCCAGACACCCTCTCTCAGGAAGCTAAAGCAGACGGCCCTCAGAGCAGAATCCTCCTCACAGGCTCCCGGGAGTCTGCAGTCCAAGTGTTCACACACAGTGCCCGACGCACTGAGAAGCCAACCAAACTAAAACGTCGGATTTAGAGCAGAGAGGGCAGAAGAGGTGGCTCATGTCCTAAGAAGCCCTGAGCTCCCCGTTTTGGCAGCAGAGGGGAGGCGTTGCGGGGGACTGATCAGTTGTGAACGTTGCATGGGTGAGCGGCAGTGTGGAGGTGTCACGGGGTGGACACCGTCGGCCCTGGGCGCCAGGAGGCTGGGACTCTGTTCATGATCGTCATGAGCATCAGGTTTGCTTGGTGCTCTTGCTCATGCCACTTTGAGGTAAAAATTATTTTTGAGCTGCAAGCAATTAAAAAATCACACATAAGAAGACTCTCCACTGCCCATCTACTACCAGGAAGGGCAGGGCAATTCCTCAGAGCACAGCAGGGCTTTGCCAACCAGAGGCCACTGGACGGCGTGCAGGGCAAGCCTGACTCGTGGGTACCCCGCACCCCATACCCCACCTGCCTTCCTGAGTGCCCTGCTCCCGGAGATCACAGTCCCCTTCCTCTGTCTTGTCCCTTGTCTAGAGCTCGGGTCCTTTGTCGAGGTCTATGGAAGCTCAGTGCTACCATGCTGCGGTATTCAACATGAGCGCCATGTGTGTGCGTGTCTGCATGTATGTGTTCACGTGTGCATGTCTGTGCAAGCGTGTGTGCCTGTGTGCATGCATGCGTGTGTGCGAGCATGTTCCTAACCTTCTGGCTGCTCTCCCAGTCAATCTGTCCTGCCAAGTCACAGGGCCCAGCCAGGGAACCCCATGTAGGTGGGGCTCTTCCCACCCCACAAGAGCAAGCCCCTACCCAGACCTGAAGGCCACTAGCAGTCTGTGGAAGGAGGCTGCCCTGGGCCCTGAACCAAGAGAGGGAGTCTGCTTCAGCCTCCCCACATTTCCCTACAGCTGGCGCTTCCAACAAACTGACCCACCCACAGCCCGGGAGGAGGGGGTCAGAGACCGCCTGAGGATGGCAGTTGGCAGGTGGGGGAGGCAGGGAGGAGTCCAGAACCCGCTGCCTCCCACCCCGGGGAGATGCTGGGGTCTGGCCGGGAGCTGATCCCAGAGGGAACCATGGGCGGCCTGGTGGGATCTCCTGAGCAGGCCACACAGGCATCAGCTCAGGAAGATGGCCCGCTCCAGCCTCAGGGGCTGACGCTGAAAGGGGCAGCCACCCCTCCCTGAGCCCCTTCAGGGCTTCTAGAACCTTCTGTTTTGTGGAGTCAGATGGACATGATTCCACATGTTGCTTCCAGGTGACCCTGGGGGTGACATGTGAGGGGACGTGCAGGCCGTCCATAAGGCCAGGACAGGCCAAGGCTGCTCTGGGGTCCAAGGGTGGTGAGGACAGCCTGGAAATTGAGTCAAGAGGCACCACATCATTGGTATAGTTGCCAGGGAGATGGGGGTTCAGAGGGAAAATACATGCTCTGTACACCTGGAGGTCACACCTAGGGGGTCACATCCAGGGTCACACAGGGGTCACTCAGAGAGGGAAACACATGCTCTGTACACCTAGAGGTCGCACCTGGGGGGGTCATGTCCAGGGTCACACAGGGGTCACTCATAGACGGAAACACATGCTCTGTACACCTAGAGGTCGCACCTGGGGGGGTCATGTCCAGGGTCACACAGGGGTCACTCATAGACGGAAACACATGCTCTGTACACCTAGAGGTCACACCTGGGGGGTCATGTCCAGGGTCACACAGGGGTCACTCAGAGAGGGAAACCTATGTTCTGTACACCTGCAGGTCACCCCTGGGGGAGGGGGCACGTCCAGGGTCACACCAGGGTCACAGCAGACAGCTGCTGGGGTTCAGATAAGTATCTCAGTTAAAGAGGAGGACTGCCTTCATGGGGTGCCTGGGAGTTTGGTTCCTGCTTGCTCTCAACCAAAATCCACAGATGCTCAATTCCTTCACACGAAGTGGGTGACACCGGCGTCTGCCTGTGCACACCCTCCCTCTGTGACCCTGCGAGTTGCCTCCAGGTTACTTGTGATGCCCAGTGCAGTGCCACAGCTGTTACGGTGCCAGTGTGCAGCCAGTTCAGACCTCCTTTTCGGAACTTTCTGGATTCCTTTTTCAAATGTGTTTTTAATCCACAGTTGGTTGTACAAGAGAATACAGAGGGCCTGCTGTACTTGCCTGATCAGCAGACAGCCTTTCGACGGGTCTCCATTCTTCATCGAGCGGTCCCCCACCCCCACCAGCTGCAGGGCAGGGTCTCAGCTTCTGTGTGAGGACCCAGGCCCGGCCGGGGTACCACGGGGGCCACAGATGGACAGGTCGCCCAGCGCTCACTTTACATGTATGGATCCCGCTGAGTGGCCCGGACTCCAACAAGTCATACAGTGGTCGACAGGGGTCACTCCCAGAGGCGGAGGGCCAGATGCACGGGAGAATCTGTGCTCGAGGGCCAGGGAGTGCGGCTGGAGGAACCACTGGAGGCCTTCTACAGGGGCCTCATGAACATTCTCACTCAGTACACTCTGGACCAGGATGTGCTGAGACATGAACTGACCGGAATCCCGGCCTGACATAAACATGCACTCTGTCCCGGGATGCAACCACCAGCCGGGGACACCCAGCACCCGCCACAGGAAGCAGCCCAGGATGCAGCCCCCTCCCTGTGGGCCAGACCTGCAGGACTCAGACCTCTATCTCTAGCGACAGCCCCGGAAGCCCTACCCCACAGCGACATCGCCCCGTGGCCTCGGCTTCATCAACACCCCACGGCTTCCTGGGCTTTGTCCTTGCTCCCCACTGAGGACCAAGCAGAGAAAGCTGGACAGGACATGGCCCAAACTTCACACTGGGGTCCATATCTTGTCAGCTGTCCAGCTTCCCGAGCCCTGAATCCCCCATCAGGACCCCTGAGGGCCTCTTTTTCCTATAGAGAAGCTTTCCACACACAGAAAATATTTTAACTGCTAACATACATGATTGCATGCTAAAATACTTGAGTTGTGTCCAACTCTTTGCAACACTATAGACTGTAGCCCTCCAGTTTTATCTGTCCGTGGGATTCTCCAGGCCAGAGTACTGGAGTGGGTTGCCGTGCCCCCCTCCAGGGGACCTTCCCGACCCAGGCATCGGGCCCGTGTCTCTTATGCCTCCCGCACTGGCAGGCAGCCTGTTTATCTCTAGTGCCACCTGAGAAGCCCCGACCTGCTAGCGTGCACACTGTGTACTAAGAATGCTACAGGCCCTCACGCGTGCGCAGTGTTGCTCGCACACAGCTAACAAGCCGTCCAAGTACACAAAGGAAAGCCGCCGAGCAGCCGCCCCCACGCAGCCTGAGCCCTGGCTGCAGCGGCTCGGAAGAAGCAGCCTCTGCTTCTCCCCTTAAAACATCCCCAGTGCTTCAGGAGACACAGACCTCATCACAGCAGCTCAGGGTCACAGTGACGAACAGCCCCAGCATATCCTGAGACCTGATGCAAACAGGGACAGAGATGAAGCTGGGGGAGCAGCCTGGGCAGGGGGAGGGAGTTGCCGGCAGATCGGCAGACATAAAGGGAGATGGGGTGAGGGGGCAGCCGCCGAGCAGCCTCGTGGGCAGGCAGGGTCCTGCTTGACTGCAGCCCGGACGCTCGAGGAGGACCTCGCATGATTGGTCACACAGCTGAGGATTCAGGAGCCCTGGAGGGCAGCCACATCACACACGAAGAAATCCAGGCTTCCCTCGGAGACTCTGAGTGGGTGCTCCCACCCCCAGGGCCGAGCAGCCTCCGGACAGATGACCCACAGCCTCCCCAGGGCAGCTCACCTGCCGGCACCCCGCCTCCTCTTGTTCCATCAGCCTTTGACTTCCTGAGAGACATCAGTCCCCGCTGAAGGGCCTGAGGGGCTTCTGTTTCCTGGGTTAAACCTGGATGTGCACGAGAATGAAAAGTCCTTCCAGAAACAGAACCTGAGGGCGGGACAGGCACCGTGCTCTGTCTTGAGAGCAGCAGCCATCGGGACCTGGGATGCGGGTGTGAGGCCCGGTACCCGGCAGCCATGGGGCAGCCAGGAAGGAGGTGCAGATAAGAGGGTTCCCGGGGGTCGAGTCACGCAGGTGTCTTTACAGCAGGTCGAGTCAAGTATGAGCCAGGTCCCAGACACAGTGAGGACTCAGCACTGGGCTGAGGGGCACCTGAAAGGCTGACTCCTCTGCTGTGACATCCCGGTTGGGACCAGGCCGCCAGGAACATCTCGAAGCCTCTCTCTGCGCTCAGAACCGCAAGGCGGCTTTTTCTCAAAGCAGACCCAGACTTCACCGTGCAGGTGCACAATGTGGCAACACTAAGTCAATGGCCAGCCTCACCAACTCTCTCCAGTAAAAGGGTTTGTCTAGAAAGAACCAGACCTCGAGAACCGGGCTGTACACACTGTGCGGATTTGATAAAGCCCCGGCCTTGAGCACCCACATCCCACTGTCACCCGTCACCAGCCACAGCAGCTTGCCCCAACTGCTTGGAGACAGAAATGTCCTGCAGGGATTCCCAAGAGGGACTGACCCGCCTCACCAAACCCACAGCAGCAAGGGACCAGGAGGAGGAAAGCAGCACCCTCGGTGCCCTGGACCACGTGGCAGTTTGTCTCCTCAGAAACCTGGGCGACAGGTGGGTGGACCCCACGGGCCTGACCCTCTAAACCCAGACATTGTCGGGCCTTTTTCCAGACTCATCACTTGTGGTGAGCTGAGCAGGTTACGATTTACGTGGTTTCTGAGCAGTGCAGGCGCCTGTGAGTACAGCTTGCAGGGCCCGTGACCAGAGGCCAGGACGCTGACACAGATCCAGACCCGCGTTCCACGGCCCCTCCCCACGGTGCTGGCCAGGTTGGGGGGTAGGCTCGAAGCAGCACAGCAGGCAGGCTGCCCACCAAGCGTGGAGGAGGGGCACCCTGCCCCCCGCACACAGCACGTCTGGGGTGGGGGCTAAGGGGGCTCCTGAAATTCCGGACCCCAGGCCCAACAATGAAACCATCAAACGACACAGCCACACTGTCCAGGGCAGCCCAGGAGCCCAGAGGGCCAGGAGGCCCAGAGGGTTCAGGTGCAGGCCCAGGCCCCAGGCTTCAGTGCAGCAACGGGCGTGATACCTGCAGACGGAGAAGGCCCGTGACACTGGGGTGCCCACCACTCCCCTGGGTCCAGGGGGCCTCTCTCACCCACCTCCACACAGATACCCACACCAAGCACCTCAGCTGCATCTGGACTCCCCCAGGCCCTCTGAGGCAGAAAACACCCCGAAGAAAAGGGAACTTCAGGAAGCAAGTTGTGCCACCAGGTTTCAATCCACTTTGCAAGTTTGCAGGACTGGGGGAAGGGAGTTCACACCTCTGGGGGCCAAGTCACAAGTGCTAGGGAGCAGGGCTGCAGACACAGTGCACAGCCCCCAGGAGCTACGTGTGTCTGGGGCCAGAGCAGGGAAGGGGCCCGGAGCCCCAGGCTGCAGGGGGAGCCCCCTCCGCGGCCCCCACCATGGGTGAGTGGGGACCCCGAGGATGAGCGCACAGGGACAGGAATGAGAGCCCTGGAGGGAGACCGGCCTCGGGACGCCCAGAGGGGCAGGAGCAGCCAAGCAGTCCGGAGGAGGCAGCTGCGCCTGGTCACGGTCCCAGACAAGCGCAGGGACGGAACCCAGGCACGGTGCACCACATCAAGAGTGCTGCTGCCAGGGGCTGGGGAGCTCGGGGGGCTGCCAAGCCATCGAGGAGACAGGAGGGGAGGGCTGCGCGTGACCAGGGACTCTGGAGGCCCAGGCTGGGCGGGCATGAGGACCAGCCAGGACAGAAGGAGGGTCTAATGTGAGGAGCAGGGGAGGGAGAGGACCCCAGGACAGTGACGGCTCCAGGACAGGCCAGTGGAGCCCGCGTGGGTCCCAGGGCAGGGCCACGTGCAGGGACTGTGGGTCCCGACTGGGCTGGGGCTGAGCGCTGCAGCAGAGCCAGAGGCAGGGCTGCAGGGCCGGCCAGGCTCCATGTCCACAGCAGGCAGCACAAGGCTGAGCCCACAGCTGCCCAGGACACAGGGGCCTGACCAGAGCCCGGGACCTGAGGACCAGCAGCAGGAGCTGGAGAGAGGCAGGTGATCTGAAAACGGGAGGCAGCAAGGGGCCAGAGGAGGGTGGGGTGGAGGGATAGAGAAGAGTGGAGAACAAAGGCAGGACCCCCGCCAGGACGGGCCCGGGTGGACAGAGCTCTTCCAGGGGAGTTGCCCGGAGGCCGTGTCCCGGGACCAGAGCTGAACACAGGAAATAAAGGAGTGAGGAGTGGAGCTGGGCAGGGCTGAGGGCTCCCGGAGGGGCCAGAGGGGCAGGAGAGGCTGAGGGGGCAGCCCAGGGACAGGGGGCAGCGAGGCTGCAGGTGAGCAGCGGCTGGGAGGGGCGGGGGGGCCCCTGGAGATCTGGGGGAGCAGGCACAGCTTGTGGGTGAGCAGGGGTTAGGAGGGCAGGGAGCCCCTGGTGTTTGGGGGAGCAGGTACAGCTTTGGGGGGTGAGCAAGGGCTGGGAGGACAGGGGGGCCCCTGATGCTTTGGGGGAGCAGGTACAGCTTGTGAGGGCAAGCTGGGGCTGGGAGGACAAGGGGGCCCCTAGTGCTTTAGGGGAGCAGGTACAGGTTATGAGTATGAGCAAGGGGTTAGGAGAGCAGGGGGAGTCCCTAGTGTCTGGGGGAGCAGGTACAGCTTGTGAGGGTGAGCAGGGGCTGGGAGGTCAGGGGGAGTCCCTGGTACTTTGGGGGAACAGGTACAGCTCGTGAGGGTGAGCAGGGGCTGGGAGGACAGGAGGGGCCCTGGTGTTTGGGGGAGCAGGTACAGCTTTTGGGGGTGAGCAGGGGTTGAGAGGACAGGGGGGCCCTGGTGTTTGGGGGAGCAGGTACAGGTTATGAGAGTGAGCAGGGGGATAGGAGGGCAGGGAGCCCTGGTGCTTTAGGGGAGCAGGTACAGATTATGAGTATGAGCAAGGGGGTTAGGAGAGCAGGGGGAGTCCCTGGTGTTTGGGGGAGCAGGTACAGCTTTTGGGGGTGAACAGGGGCTGGGAGGACAAGGGGAGCCCCTGGTGTTTGGGGGAGCAGGTACAGGTTATGAGGGTGAGCAGGGGCTGGGAGGACGGGGGGGCCCTGGTGTTTTAGGGGAACAGGTACAGCTCGTGAGGGTGAGCAGGGGCTGGGAGGACAGGGGGCCCTGGTGTTTGGGGGAGCAGGTACAGCCTGTGAGGGTGAGCAAGGGCTGGGAGGACAGGAGGGGCCTTGGTGTTTGGGGGAGCAGGTACAGCTTTTGGGGGTAAGCAGGGGCTGGGAGGACAAGGGGAGCCCCTGGTGTTTGGGGGAGCAGGTACAGGTTATGAGGGTGAGCAGGGGCTGGGAGGACAGGGGGGCCCTGGTGCTTTAGGGGAGCAGGTACAGGTTATAAGGGTGAGCAGGAGGATAGGAGGGCAGGGAGTATCCTGGTGCTTTGGGGGAGCAAGTACAGGCTGTGAGGATAAGCAGGGGCTGGGAGGACAGGGGGTGTCCTGGTGTTTGGGGGAAGCAGGTACTGCTTGAGAGAGTTGGCAAGGGGCTGGGAGGACACGGAGAGCCCCTGGTGCTTTGGGGGAGCAGGTACAGCTTGTGAGGGTGAGCTGAGGCTGAGAGGACAGGAGGTGTCCCTGGTGTTTGGGGGAGAAGGTACAGCTTATGGGTGAGCAGGGGCTGGGAGGACAGGGGGAGCCCCTGTTGCTTTGGGGGAGTAGGTACAGCATGTGAGGGTGAGCAGGGGCTGGGAGGGCAGGGGTCCCCTGGTGTTTGAGGGAGCAGGTACAGGTTATGAGGGTGAGCAGGGGGATAGGAGGACAGGGGGTGTCCTGGTGTTTGGGGGAGCAGCTACAGTTTGAGAGGGTGAGCAAGGGGCTGGGAGGACACAGGGAGCTATAGGGGAGCAGGTACAGGTTATGAGTATGAGCAAAGGGTTAGGAGAGCAGAAGGAGCCCTGGTGCTTTGGGGGAGCATGTACAGCTTTTGGGGTTGAGCAGGGGCTGGCAGGACAGGGGAGAGCCCTGGTGCTTTGGGGGAGCAGGTACAGCTTGTGAGGGTGAGCAGGGGCTGGGAGGACAGGGGGCCCCTGGTCTTTGGGGGAGCATATACAGTTTTGGGAGGTGAGCAGGGGGTTAGGAGGGCAGAGGGTGTCCTTGTGCTTTGGGGGAGCAGGTACAGCCTGTGAGGGTGAGCAGGGGCTGGGAGGGCAGGGGAAGCCCTGGTGCTTTAGGGGAGCAGGTACAGGTTATGAGTATGAGCAAGGGGTTAGGAGAGCAGGGGGAGCCCTGGTGCTTTGGGGGAGCAGGTACAGGTTATGAGGTGAGCCAGGGCTGGGAGGGCAGGGGATACCTCAAGAGCTTTATGGGAGCAGGTAGAGCTTCTGATGGTAGGCAGCAGCTGAGAGGACAGGTGGCAACCCAGAGTTTTGGGGCGGCAGGAATAGTTTGTGAGGGTGAGCAAGGGGCTGGGAGGACAGGGGGAGCCCTGGTGCTTTGGGGGAGCAGGTACAGCCTGTGAGGGTGAGCAGGGGCTGGGAGGGCAGGGGAAGCCCTGGTGCTTTAGGGGAGCAGGTACAGGTTATGAGTATGAGCAAGGGGCTGGGAGGACAGGGGGAGCCCTGGTGCTTTGGGGGAGCAGGTACAGCCTGTGAGGGTGAGCAGGGGCTGGGAGGACAGGGGGAGCCCTGATGCTTTGGGGGAGCAGGTACAGCCTGTGAGGGTAAGCAGGGGCTGGAAGGGCAGGGGGAGCCCCTGGTGCTTTGGGGGAGCAGGTACAGCCTGTGAGGGTGAGCAGGGGCTGGGAGGACAGGGGGAGCCCTGATGCTTTGGGGGAGCAGGTACAGCCTGTGAGGGTGAGCAGGGGCTGGGAGGACAGGGGGAGCCCTGATGCTTTGGGGGAGCAGGTACAGCCTGTGAGGGTGAGCAGGGGCTGGGAGGACAGGGGGAGCCCTGATGCTTTGGGGGAGCAGGTACAGCCTGTGAGGGTGAGCAGGGGCTGGGAGGGCAGGGGGAGCCCTGGTGAGTTGGGGGAGCAGGTACAGCTTATGGGTGAGCAGGCTTTGGAGGACTTGGTGTGCCCCTGGTATTTGGGGGAGCAGGTACAGGTTATGAGGGTGAGCAGGGGGCTGAAAGGACAAGGGGCAACCCCAGAGCTTTGGGGGAGCAGGTGTGGCTTGTGAGGGTGAGCAGGGGCTGGGAAGGCAGGGGGACGCCTGGCGTTCAGGGAGCAGGTAGAGCTTCTAGGGGTGAAAGCGGCAGGGAGGGCAGGGGACTCTCTGGGGTGTCTCAGGGGAGAAGGTGGAGATTGCGCAGGTGAACCGGGCTCTGGGAACGAGCAGCTGGCCAGCTAGTGCTGAGGTCGGAGGCACAGGGTCTGAGCTGAAGGGAGCCCTTTTGGTGGAGGGTCGGGGACAGCAAGGCCAAGTGCAGAGGAAAATGAAGGCTGCTCTGGCCTGACGTGGGAGGGCTTCCCAATGAGAGCAGGTGGCCTCCATTCATAGGCCCGGGTGCCCACTGTGTTGCAGCCATCTCTGGGGACTCAGGATGGATGGGGTTCGGCCAAGGCAAGGGGCAGCTGTCAAGACAGTGGACAAGGCTGGGAGTACCTGAGGCTCTTCCTCGAACTCTCAGATGAGGCTGCAGGCCCACGGAGCTGACCAGGGTCTAGGGACAGCTTGGCTGGGGGCTGGGGCCCAGGTAGCTAACCAGACTCTTCCTCGAGGTCTCAGATAAGGCTGCAGGCCCACGGAGCTGACCAGGGTCTAGGGACCGCCCGGTTAGATGGGCTAGGGCCCGTGGAGCCACCCGGAACAGGAGGTGCAGCCAGGGCCCATGCAAGGCCCCCACGGTGCTGAGCACGGGGTGCGCCCAGGAAGGTCAGGGCCTGGAGGGTCTGGTAAGGAGGAGCTGGGCGGCCAGGAGCATGGAGCAGGGGCCGAGGGCCAATCAGGGGAACCAGGTGAGGGACGGGGCCAGAGACACACCTTTGGGAGCCTGGTTGGACCAGGGTTGAGAGGGGACGATCAAGGAGGAGACCTCAGGGACAGGGTCCAGGACTGGGGCGGGGATGTGAGCCCAGAGCGCCTGTGCACAGAGCTGGCCCAGAAGTCACAGGCCTGCAGGGCTGAGGCCAGGCCAGACGGGGGCAGGGGGCAGAGCAGGACGAGGGGACAGGCTCCTCCAGGCTGAGGGAGGAGGGGCCACAGGAAGGGCCAGGCGCCCACAGGAGGGAAGGGGCCCTGGGCTCTGATCCAGGAGGCCACACTCACCGACCCAAGCTGTGTACAGACACCTCAGCTGCAGCGCACAGAGCTAGGTGGCCACCATGCCGGCCCGTCATCAGACCCTGGGAGCAGATGGTGGCTGGGCTCAGAGGTGCCCCAGGCCTGGGCACCTGAGGTCCCGCCAGACCCTCACTCACCCAGCCTCCTCTCTCACAGCCTCCACCACAGCCCCGAAAGTCTACCCTCTGGCATCCAGCTGTGGGGACACGTCCAGCTCCACGGTGGCCCTGGGCTGCCTGGTCTCCAGCTACGTGCCCGAGCCGGTGACCGTGACCTGGAACTCAGGTGCCCTGAAGAGCGGCGTGCACACCTTCCCGGCCATCCGGCAGTCCTCCGGGCTCTACTCTCTCAGCAGCATGGTGACCGTGCCCGCCAGCACCGCAGGATCCCAGACCTTCACCTGCAATGTAGCCCACCCGGCCAGCAGCACCAAGGTGGACAAGGCTGTCATTGCAAGGCCTCCGACCCCGAAGACACCAGAGACAACTATCCATCCTGTAAAACCCACAACCAAGAGTATGTGAACCCCACACTCCTGCCTGCAGGGGCTTCAGCCCAGGGGTGCTATGAACCAGGCCCAGTGTGTCAAGGGAGGCCCTGTCTGTCTGTCTCTCTCCTGAAGGTCTCACAGGCTTGGGGAGGGGTGGTTTGGCGTTTCCACTATGTCCAGGCTGCTGCAGGCTGGATGATGCCTCGGCCCCTGGCCCCAGAGAAGCAGGCCCTCGGCTTGGACTATCAAAACCTGTCCCTGCCCTAAGCCCAGTCCACAGCTTCCTGCCCCTGGTAACCCCCAGTCTGCTCTCTCTGCAGAGCCTGAAAGTGAAAAACCGTGCCAGTGTCCCAAATGCCCAGGTAGGTCAGCCGTCTTCATCCTCCGCCCGACAATGGCGGACAGCACTCAGGGGCAGCCGGGGGAAGAACGCGGGCTCAAAGGGGGTTTCCCAAGTGCAGAACCCCCACCGTGCTCTCTCACCAGCCACAGAACCTCTGGGAGGACTGTCTGTCTTCATCTTCCCACCGAAACCCAAGGACACCCTCACAATCTCTGGAACGCCCGAGGTCACATGTGTGGTGGTGGACGTGGGCCAGGATGACCCCGAGGTGCAGTTCTCCTGGTTCGTGGATGACGTAGAGGTGCACACGGCCAGCACGAAGCCGAGAGAGGAGCAGTTCAACAGCACCTACCGCGTGGTCAGCGCCCTGCCCATCCAGCACCAGGACTGGCTGCGGGGAAAGGAGTTCAAGTGCAAGGTCAACAACAAAGGCCTCCCGGCCCCCATCGTGAGGACCATCTCCAGGACCAAAGGTGGGCCAGGTGGACGGGCCTGAGAGGGCCCCGTGGGCCAATCAGAGTGACCGCTGTGCTAACAGGCTTGCCTGTCCCCACAGGGCAGGCCCGGGAGCCACAGGTGTATGTCCTGGCCCCACCCCAGGAAGAGCTCAGCAAAAGCACACTCAGCCTCACCTGCCTGATCACCAGCTTCTACCCAGAAGAGGTAGACGTGGAGTGGCAGAGAAATGGGCATCCTGAGTCGGAGGACAAGTACCACACGACCCCACCCCAGCTAGACGCTGATGGCTCCTACTTCCTGTACAGCAGGCTCAGGGTGAACAAGAGCAGCTGGCAGGAAGGAGACACCTACACGTGTGCAGTGATGCATGAAGCTTTACGGAATCACTACAAAGAGAAGACCATCTCCAGGTCTCCGGGTAAATGAGCCACACGCCGCTGATCTAGTGAATGTTCCCTCATCCACCCACCCCTCCCCACCAACCTCGGGCTCCAGGTCCAGCCAGGACGCCCTAGCCCCTCCCTGTATGCATTCCTCCTGGGCCGCCATGAATAAAGCACCCAGGCCGCCCTGGGACCCTGCAACGCTGTGCTGGTTCTTTCTGAGGCAGAGCCCTGGTGACCGCCAGGCCTGCGTGGGGTGGGCTAAGCCGACTCTGGGCCACTTTGTTCAGCATCCGTGGGGGAGCTGACCCCGCTCCAGGCCAGACACAAAATGAGTGGGTCCAGCAGGCCAGCTGGGCGCTGCCGGAGGCCACGGAGGGGCTTGGCCAGAGGCACAGCTCCACGGCCCCCTCCAGCCACCACCTGCTGGGCCAGACTCTGGACAGGAATGGGGGAAGCCCCCGAGACCCTCAGGGATTGAGGCCCAATGCTTCCTGCCCCTGCTCCAGCCCACGCTGTGGGGCAGGGCCACGTCCTTGTCCCCAGGCCCCTGTCCCTGGGTGTCCAGAGTCCGTGTGTCCACTCTGGCCCTGCCTGGAGCCAGGCATGGCCTGGAGGTGGCTCTGCTTCACCTCAGGCTCCCAGGTCGGGCCTTGCCCTCCCTCGGCCAGGAGGCTCTGCCCAGCTCTCCCTGCCCGGGGCCAGGCCTGTGTGCTTGTGGGGGAGGTCATCCCTGTGCCTGAAAGGGGCCCAGGCCAGGAGCCCTGAACGTCTAAGGCAGAGACCTAGCTGATCCCTGCAGACACTGAGCCCAGAGCCACAGACAACAAGCCCCAGCCTCGCACACACACAAGACAGCCCGCACCCAGCCTCCTCCACATGCACTCAGGTGTCCACCCGCACACGAGCACACTTCACCCCCATCACACACCCACACGCCTGCACACACTCAGGTCTCGCACTTGGGGACCCATGGGGTGACCACACATCTCTCGTGAGCCCTCCCTGAGGACACCAGCTTGTCCCCACCCTCCAGCGCCCGTGGGCTGCTCAGCGGCCCTTTCCCACACTGACCACACTGACCAGGTCAGACATCTGTCCCTCGCCTCCCCTGGGGCACCCACGCCCCTCCCTAGCAGGCTGAGATCCCCCCTCAGCCCCTCGTCCCGGCACCCTCACCCCTCGGGCACAGGGACACAGCCCGGTGCTGTTGGCCCTCCCTCCCTGGGGGCAGTGCCCAGGAACGTGTGCTCTGCTGACCCTCCCGGCTCCAGGCCTGGCCCCCAGGGCAGAGGAGGCCAGGAACTGAGCCTCTGTCCTGGGGGGAGGTGGGGTCAGGGCCCCAGCTCAGGGAACAGCTCAGGATGGGAGCAGGACCCCACAGGCCAGGCCCAGATGGCGGCCAGGGCTGGAGGGGTGGGGGCTGGGGCTGGGGAGACTGACCTCAGGTAACCCCTGCCCGGCACATGGGGAGATCACACCACCTTCCCCCCACCCAGAGGGAGTCCTGCCCCAAGGCCCCGATGACCCCGCCCAGCCCCCCGTGGGCAGACACAGCACTGACCACCCCTCCCTGTGCAGACCTGCTGCTGGAGGAGGAGAGCTGTGCAGATGACCTGGATGGGGAGCTGGACGGGCTCTGGACGACTATCTCCATCTTCATCACGCTCTTCCTGCTCAGCGTCTGCTACAGCGCCACCGTGACCCTCTTCAAGGTGGGAGGCCACCCTGCTGGGCCCCTGGGCCCCCTCTGTCCCCAGGGTCCCCGCAGAGTCCCTTAGTGCCCTTCACTGCCCCTCACTGTCCACTCACTCTCTACTCACACTCCTGGGGGAGGCCCACGTGGGGTCCAGTCTCTGCTCACCCTGTCCCCCGCTCACCCTGTCCCCCCACAGGTGAAGTGGATCTTCTCCTCGGCGGTGGAGCTGAAGAGGACGATCATCCCCGACTACAGAAACATGATCGGGCAGGGCGCCTAGAGCTCCTGTGGGTGGAGTCCAGGGTCCCCCAGGCCCGACTGGACCGCGTCCATCATCTTGTGCTGCTCAGCCTGCGCCAGGCCTGCTCCTTCGCGCTCGGACCTAGCCAACCTCTAACCTCTCACCCAGACTCACCCACATCTGCACTCTGACCTTGTGGCCATGGCAACCTGCCCCACCCCCCAAGACCCGAGTGGAAAACAGGTGGTGACCCCACTGAGCTGATGGACGCTGAGGGCCTCTGGGGAGCCTGTAAGACACCAATGGGCTGCAAGTCCCCGACCAGGAACACACAGGTCAGAGTTCAGTTCTGCCTGGAAGAGTAGGAGGCTGGGTCCAGGGCTGTCTGCACAGGGCACCCGCATCTTGTCCAGGCCTGGATTCAGATCACAGGTCCCTGGGGGAGGCCCCTAAGTCAGATCCTTGGGAATAGCTGTCCTGCAGGGGCCCAGCCTCCCAGCAGGGAAGCTCCTGGGAGGACCACCAATGGTTACTCAGGCCACCTTTACCAAGGACGCTGCTATGAGCAGGCCTGGGCCCACGGCTGCTGCAGGAGCCCTGGTGGGGGAAAGGGTGACATCCAGCCAGACAGACCACCTGGAGAGGGGCCTGCTGACCGGTTTCCAGTGGACATAGTGGAGGGGCTCCCAGAATGCAGGACGGCAGGGCAGCCAGTCCATCGGGCGGCCAACAGCCTGACACGTCCTGCAGGAGCTCGGCCTGCACCGAGAGTGGGGGTGAGAGGCGAGACCAGAGACCCAGAGGCCCAGCCCCAGGCCCTGGGGCCCCGCCTCGCCTCCCGGTTCAGACTCTCCCATCATTACAGAAATGTGCATGGGCGTCTCTGGATGGGAGGCGCTGCCCCTAGGACTGGAAGGAAGGACCACAGTCTTGGAGCTTGGGAAGCTTCTTCTGTATAATGTGGGGCCTGTTCATTCTCTTTGCTGTTTCTTTATCTCTTTAATGACAATAAAGCATCTTTACTTCACCTAGCTCACTGGCCAGTCTCCATATGTTGACACAACTTCTCCCTTTGAGGAGTCCACAGCCTGGCTGCCCCACACCCACTGGGCCCTGGGCTTCCTGCCCGCCCCCCCCCCCCCTGCACCTAGAGTCCCTGGTCCCATCCCTACCTGACCCGTGGGTGCCTGACTCCCATCCACTACCCACCCCTAGGGCTCCACTCTGCCTCCTGGGCAGAGGCCAGCCTGAAGCCAGGGGAGCCACAGACAAGCGCCCCATGTTGGGTGGTCAGCACAGGAGGCTGTAACAAACACCACAGGGGTCTTGGACCACAGGCGTCGCCACTCACACCCTGGACCCTGGGACCCCGGATCCAGGAGCACAGGGCCGGCTCCTGCTGAGGCCTGTCTCCATGGGGTGCAGATGCCATGTCCTCACAGGGGCACCCCTCTGTGCCTGTCTCTGTCCTCACCTCCTCTTAGAGGGTCTCCAGTCAGACTGGACGAGGGCCCACCCTGGGACCCCAGTTCACCCTCATCACCTCTTCAAAGACACTTCCTCCAAAAGCAGTGATGCTTGAGGTCTGGGGGTCAGGGCTGCAAGATTTGAATTTGGGGCCACAATTCTGCCCCAAACAGGCGGGTTGGTGCCAGAAACCTAGAGCAGGAGGGGACACCAGTGAAGGCGGGCCAGGAGGGGCAGCTGGGACAGGGGTGTCAAAGGGACCTGGTTCAGTGCTCAGGACACACAGTCAGTGAGAAGGCCCTCAGAGGGTGCTGGGGACACTGTGCTCAGCCTGGGCTGCACAGAGGTGATGGCTGTGCCACAGGGAAAGCAGGAGGGGCCAGAGGGGGCCAGGAAGGGTGGTCGCCCGCATGTGATGAGGCCGCTGTGTCCGCCAGCCGGCCTGGGTGCAGGATGCAGGCAGGACTCCATCCTCACAGACACCAGGGACCGAGGAGACTGGACACTCCCCAAGGGCAGAGGAGGATCCTGCTCAGGGACAGCCCCAAGAAGGGGGCCAGGGCCTGGGAGGGTGCTGGCCGTGCTGGGCTCTCTCCGGAGGGCATTTTCGGGGAGCTGGGTCATCATGGGGGCATGCTAGTGTTTGCCCAAGCCTTTCGGGGGGAAGGGAGGTCCTGCACCGGCTCCACTCAGAGAGCTGCCATCATGTCAGTGTGACCGCATCACCCCAAGGCCCTCGGAGGTGCTGATCCAGGCTCCCGAGGGTAGAGGGACAGACAGAGGACTTCACACATCACTCAGAGGACCAGACGTAAGACTGGGTGCTGGGAGGGGGCCAGCAGGATGGCCACGGGGTGGACACCGTGGTCCAGGAAACCAACTGGCCCTGGGGGACCCGGCCAGGCCACATGTACATGAGGCCTCTCTGCCAGCAGGCTCTTGGGGTTCCCCCACTCTCTGCTTTTCCCACACACTAACCATCTAACCAAGACGCTGACCATCCAATCGGCCGTCCAGCCTGCCCAGCCCTGGGCCCTGCCCCTCACGTCCGTCTCCCAGACCAACAAATGACCTCTAGCTGGCCTGTTGTAGCCATGCATTCTGGGAAAAAAACTCACTCAGAAGGACACAAACCCACCTCCCCAAGTTCACTGAAACTAGTCTGAACAAAGGAAAAAGAGAGTTAAATCAAAGTTAACCCGTGATTCATATGCCTTTAGCCTAGGTTGTTAACAGTGGATAATTATCAATAGGCCTGTGGTCATACCCCAGTAAGCATAATAGAATGTATGATTCTATTAAGTTACACAGATAATTAGGGTATTCTTTTAGGCCATGGAGAGTCTAGGTACGAGCCCTAGGGGGCCTGGTATTCCAGTTGGTATGTCGTTTCCATTGATACTGGGCATAGAGCTCAAAGTCCACAGTCCAGCTCAAGATGAAGTCCTGCTTTCAAGATGGAGCCTGTTATGTTTCCTCCTTCAGGCCCAGCCCTCAGGAAGGCCAGAGTGGTCAAAGGGAGGGCTCCCCACAGGCCTTCTAACTGAACACAGCTCCAGCCTGGCCATATTCAGTTCCTAGGAGCACCTCTCTGTTCTTGCTTACAAGTTATTCAACATGGGAGGAACCTCTTCTGTACCAGAAGAAACACTTCTGGGAGCTGCCCATAAGCCAGTGCTGTGAGAAGCCTGCACACCACAATCAGAAAAGAGTTGCTCGGCAGTGAAGACCCAGCTCAGCCAAAAATAAATAAATACATAGTTTTAAAAAGAGGACTGGAAGCTTTTTAATTTAGATGGTGTAAGAAATTGTCAGACGAGTGTAATCCCCTTGGTTCTGTCTCATCTCAACAAAAATTTGAAGCGACAGACACTAAAGCCATGGGCGCGTCACAGCTCTCGGACAGAAAATAGCAGGAAAATACATCCTCGAGGCGTGAGGACATGCCAACCCAAAGACGCGAAGAGGAGAGAGCGCCCCAGTCCTTTGCCTCCTCTTTGTACACGTTTTCCTCCCCCTGGGCCTGCCCTATGGAAACTGGGCCGGCCAGGAGTGCTGTCTGTCCTGCCTGAGGTCCTGACTCTGGTCCTTGGACCTCCCTTTGTTCTGTTTTCGCGGCTTTTCCATTCCTTGTCTTTTCAGTTCAGTTCAGTCACTCAGTCGTGTCCGACTCTTTGCGACCCCATGAACCGCAGCCATTTTGGACTTCTGTTTCTTATTCTAACTACCTAACAAAATGAAACATGTAGGCTATATGTGACACCATCTGGCCTTTATGTCAGTTGGGGGACGGAGAGAAATGGCCCAAAAGTGGGTCTTGAAGTTATACTACTGTCTTGCAGCTGGATCTATATTGCCACAGTTGGGAAAATGGACTGAGGTTCCCTAGGATCAGGCCATCTGGTCTCTACCAGAATCCTGCTCTATGCAGCTCCCTCAATCCGAGGCCTCGGAAATCAAAGAACCCTCCTAGCATTCTAGATGATCATCATTTAACCTCACACGACCCTCAAAAGGGAAAAAGGGACACCAAGTCTCACCTACTCTACACCCTAATTCTGCATCCTTCACTGAGCAGCTGTCACCAAGCCCAAGCCTGATACTCTCACTGCACACGTCAATAAATCCGAGAATGACTTTATTCAGAAAGCTGGCATGCCGAGCAGATGTCAGGCTGATGTCTCAAAATAACCGTCTCATAGGGGTGCTGATGCCTGGTTCTTTCACAGGCAAGGGTGTGGAGGTGAGGAAGCAGAGGACATGTCAGTTCGCTTGCTGAGTCGTGTCCAACTCTCTGCGACCCCACGGACTGCAGCACGCCAGGCCTCCCTGTCCATCACCAACTCCCGGAGCTTACTCAAACTCATGTCCGTTGAGTCAGTGATGCCATCCAACCATCTCATCCTCTATTGTCCCCTTCTCCTCCCTCCTTCACTCTTTCACAGCATCAGTTCTTCACATCAGGTGGCCAAAGATGAGAGGGTAACAGGTAGGAAGGCCAGGCGTCCCCAAACAGAGGAAATAGGCTGCAACTGTCAGACATTTTTTTGTCTCTGTCTTAAGTGGCAGGAAGAAACAAACTAGTGTGGTATTTTTTCCCTTTCTCTATACAAAGTTATAGAGAACTTTTGAACTGTGGTGTTGGAGAAGACTCTTGAGAGTGCCTTGGACTGCAAGGAGATCCAACCAGTCCATTCTGAAGGAGATCAGCCCTGGGATTTCTTTGGAAGGAGTGATACTAAAGCTGAAACTCCAGTACTTTGGCCACCTCATGCGAAGAGTTGACTCATTGGAGAACACTCTGATGCTGGGAGGGATTGGGGGCAGGAGGAGAAGGGGACGACAGAGGATGAGATGGCTGGATGGCATCACTGACTTGATGGACGTGAGTCTGAGTGAACTCCGGGAGTTGGTGATGGACAGGGAGGCCTGGCGTGCTGCGATTCATGGGGTCGCAAAGAGTCGGACACGACTGAGCAACTGATCTGATCTGATACAAAGTTAAAAATAGGTTTCTCTCAAAATTTTGTGTTGCCATAATGACACCTGGTTCCACCTGAACTTAACTTTTCTCAAACCTTGAGCTAACCAGTGCATTTTTCTTATGGAAATGTTTGACTTATGGAAATGTTAATGTACTGTGTATTTACCCCAGACTCTGTCTCCAAGTCTGTTCCACCTAAAGGCTCAGAACTGACTTGACAAACCAGTATGTTATGTTCATATATTGTTTTCCTAATCTATATTAATGAAACTATATGTTTGTATGGAAATCTTCCTTTCTTCAAGATTCATATCAATTGTTTTATAGCCTGGGATGACTCACCTGGTGTCAAGCTCATCTCAGAGCATGTTGTGGGTGATTCAAGATCATCTCAGAATGCATTGTGGGTGATTCAAGGTCATCTCAGAATGCATGTTGTGAGTGATTCAAGGTCATCTCAGAATGCATGTTGTGGGTGATTCAAGGTCATCTCAGAATGCATGTTGTGGGTGATTCAAGGTCATCTCAGAATGCATGTTGTGGGTGAGAGGCCTGATGCCACTCTGAGTTTTGAGACATTTCCTTTCTTTAATTAGACTGCTAGTAGCTATATCAGAGATCAGATCAGTCGGTCAGTCGTGTCTGACTCTTTGCGACCCCATGAATCGCAGCATGCCAGGCCTCCCTGTCCATCACCAGCTCTCGGAGGTCACTCAGACTCACATTCATCGAGTCAGTGATGCCATCCAGCCATCTCATCCTCTGTCGTCCCCTTCTCCTCCTGCCCTCAATCCCTCCCAGCATCAGAGTCTTCTCCAATGAGTCAACTCTTCGCATGAGGTGGCCAAAATACTGGAGTTTCAGCTTTAGCATCATTCTTTCCAAAGAAATGCCAGGGCTGATCTCCTTCAGAATGGACTGGTTGGATCTGCTTGCAGTCCAGGGGACTCTCAAGAGTCTTCTCCAACACCACAGTTCAAAAGCATCAATTCTTCGGCGCTCAGCCTTCTTCACAGTCCAGATCTCACATCCATACATGACCACAGGAAAGACCATAGCCTTGACTAGGCGAACCTTTGTTGGCAAAGTGATGTCTCTGCTTTTGAATATGCTATCTAGGTTGGTCATAACTTTCCTTCCAAGGAGTAAGCGTCTTTTAATTTAATGGCTGCAGTCACCATCTGCAGTGATTTTGGAGCCCAGAAAAATAAAGTCTGACACTGTTTCCACTGTTTCTCCATCTATTTCCCATGTAGTGATGGGACCAGATGCCATGAACTTAGTTTTCTGAATGTTGAGCTTTAAGCCAACTTTTTCACTCTCCTCTTTCACTTTCATCAATAGATTCTTTAGTTCTTCTTCACTTTCTGCCATAAGGGTAGTGTCCTCTACATATCTGAGGTTATTGATATTTCTCCCGGCAATCTTGATTCCAGCTTGTGTTTCTTCCAGTCCAGCATGTCTCATGATGTACTCTGCATAGAAGTTAAATAAACAAGGTGACAATATACAGCCTTGACGTACTCCTTTTCCTATTTGGAACCAGTCTGTTGTTCCATGTCCAGTTCTAACTGTTGCTTCCTGCCCTGCATATAGGTTTCTCAAGAGGCAGATCAGGTGGTCTGGTATCCCATCTCTTTCAGAATTTTCCACAGTCTATTGTGATCCACACAGTCAAAGGCTTTGGCACAGTCAGTAAAGCAGAAATAGATGTTTTTCTGGAACTCTCTTGCTTTTTCCATGATCCAGCAGATGTTGGCAATTTGATCTCTGGTTCCTCTGCCTTTTCTAAAACCAGTTTGAACATCTCGAAGTTCACGATTCACATATTGTTGAAGCCTGGATTGGAGAATTTTGAGCATTACTTTCCTAGTGTGTGAGATGAGTGCAATTGTGCAGTAATTTGAGCATTCTTTGGCATTGCCTTTCTTTGGGATTGGGGTGAAAACTGATCTTTTCCAGTCCTGTGGCCACTTCAGAGTTTTCCAAATTTGCTGGCATATTGAGGGTAGCATTTTCATAGCATCATCTTTTAGGGTTTGAAATAGCTAAACTTGAATTCTATTACCTCCACTAGCTTTGTTCATCATGATGCTTCCTAAGGCCCACTTGACTTCACATTCCAGGGTGTCTGGCTCTAGGTGAGTAATCACACCATCGTGATTATCTGGGTCATGAAGATCTTTTTTGTACAGTTCTTCTGTGTAGTCTTGCCTAAGCCATGCACAGTCTGAAAACAGACATTGACTCCAGGAGGAGGGGGATCCCTCTGCTGAGATGGCCATGCTGGATGGCTGAGGTGTGCTGTGGTTTAAGCCCAAAAGACATCTCCATCAAGGAGCCCCAGGTGTCCCTTAATGTGGCAGGTAATAAGATTGATTTACCAATCGATAAACCAAAGAAATTCTCACACAGCTAAGAAAGTTCTAGGACCCACACAGATTTCCCAACCTGGAGATCCAGCAAAGGCACTGAGAACCCCCAGGGAATTTTACTTTGGAAGCCAGTAGGAGACTGAGCCTGGAGAAGGCAATGGCAGCCCACTCCAGTACTCTTGCGTGGAAAATCCCATGGACGGAGGAGCCTGGTGGGCTGCAGTCCATGGGATCTCGAAGAGTCCGACACGACTGAGTGACTTCGCTTTCACTTTCACTTTCATGCATTGGAGAAGGAAATGGCAACCCACTCCAGTGTTCTTGTCTGAAGAATCCCAGGGACGGGGGATCCTGGTGGGCTGCCGTCTATGGGGTCACACAGAGTCGGACATGACTGAAGTGACTTAGCAGCAGCAGCAGGAGACTGAGCCAGATTTGCCTGCGAGTGTCCACAAGTCTCAGGTGGAGGCATGGGTCAACAGTTTGGCCTCAAGCCAAACAACAGGGAGGGAATTCAGCTCATCAATAGAAAATTGGAGTAAAGATGTACTCAGCATGGCCCTGCCCATCAGAACAAGACCCAGTTTCCCTCAGTCAGTATCTTCCAATAGAAAGATTCCATAATCCTCTTATCCTTTTTTATCAGAGGGCAGACAGAATGAAAACCACAATCACAAAATACTAACCAAACTGATCACAAGGATAACAGCCTGGTCTAACTCAATGAAACTATGAGCCATGCCATGCAGGGCCACCCAAGACGGATGGGTCTCGGTGGAGAGTTCTGACTAAAAATGGTCCACTGGAGAGGGGAATAGCAAACCACTTCAGTATTCTTGCCTTGAGGGCCCCATGAACAGTATGAAAAGACAAAAAGATAGGACACTGAAAGATGAACTCCCCCAAGTCGGTAGGTGCCCAATATGGTCCTGAAGAAAAATGGAGAAAATAACTCCAGAAACAATGAAAAGAGGGAGCCAAAGTGAAAACAATGCCCAGTTGTGGATGTGACTGGTGAGGGACGTAAACTTCGATGATGCAGAAAACAATATTGCATAGGAACCTGGAATGTTAAGTCCATGAATCAAGGTCAATTGGAAGCGGTCAAACAGGAGATGGCAAGAGTGAACATCAACATTTTAGGGATCAATGAACTAAAATGGACTGGAATGGGCAAATATAATTCACATGACCATTATATCTACTACTCTGGGCAAGAATCCCTTAGAAGAAATGGAGTAGCCCTCATAGTCAACAAAAGATTCTGAATGCAGTACTTGGGTGCAATCTCAAAAATTACAGAATGATCTCAGTTCTTTTCCAAGGCAAGCCATTCAGTATCACAGTAATCCAAGTCTATGCCCCCAACCACTAATGTCGAAGAAGCTGAAGTTGAACGGTTCTATGATGGCCTACAAGATCTTCTAGAATTAACACCAAAAAACGACATCTTTTCATCATAGGGGATTAGAATGCAAAAGTAGGAAGTCAAGAGATACCTGGAGTAATGGGCAAGTTTGACCTTGGAGCATAGAAATAAGCAGAGAAAAGGCTAACAATTTTGCCAAGAGAACACACCAGCCATAGCAAGCACTCTCTTCCAAAAACAAAAGTGACGACTCTACACATCGACATCACCAGATGGTCAACACCAAAATCAGACTGATTATATTCTCTCCAGCTGAAGATGAAGACACTCTATACAGTCAACAAAAACAAGACGGGGAGCTGACTCTGGCTCAGATTTTACTCCTAACTGCAAAATTCAGACTTAAATTGAAGAAAGTAGGGAAAACCACTAGACTGTTCAGGTATGACCTAAAGCAAATCCCTTATGATTATACAGTGGAAATGACAAATAGATTCAAGGGATTAGATCTGATAGACAGAATGCCTGAAGAACTATGAATGAAGGTTCATGACATTGTATAGGAGACAATGATCAAGACCATCCCCAAGAAAAGAAATGTAAAAACACAAAATGGTTGTCTGAGGAAGCCTTACAAATAGCTGAGAAAAGAAGAGAAGCAAAAGGCAAAAGAGAAAAGGAAAGATATACCCAGCTGAATGCAGAGTTCCAAGGAGAGATTCAGAAAGCCTTCCTCAGTGATCAATGCAAAAAAACAGAGGAAAACAATAGAATGGGAAAGACTAGAGATCTCCTCAAGAAAGTTAGAGACATCAAGGGAACATTTCATGCAAAGATGGGCCCAAGGAAGGACAGAAATGGCATGGACCTAACAGAAGCAGAAGAGATCATGAAGAGGTAGCAAGAATACACAGAACTATACAAAAAAGACCTTCATGACCCAGATAACCACAAAGGTATGATCATTCACCTAGAGCCAGAAATCCTGGAGTCTGAAGTCAAGCGGACCTTAGGAAGCATCACTACAAACAAAGCTGGTGGAGGTGATGGAATTCCAGTTGAGCTAATTCAAGTCTTAAGGATGATGCTGTCAAAGTGCTGCCCTCAATATGCCTGCAAATTTGGAAAACTCAGCACTGGACACAGGACTGGAAAAGGTTAGTTTTCATTCCAATCCCAAAGAAAAGCAATGCCAAAGAATGTTCAAACTACCACACAATTGCTCTCATCTCAGATCAGATCAGATCAGTCGCTCAGTCGTGTCCAACTCTTTGTGACCCCATGAACTGCAGCACGCCAGGCCTCCCTGTCCATCACCAACTCCCGGAGGTCACTCAGACTCACGTCCATCGAGTCAGTGATGCCATCCAGCCATCTCATCCTCTGTCGTCCCCTTCTCCTCCTGCCCCCAATCCCTCCCAGCATCAGAGTCTTCTCCAATGAGTCAACTCTTCGCATGAGGTGGCCAAAGTACTGGAGTTTCAGCTTTAGCATCATTCCTTCCAAAGAAATCCCAGGGCTGATCTCCTTCAGAATGGACTGGTTGGATCTCCTTGCAGTCCAAGGGACTCTCAAGAGTCTTCTCCAGCACCACAGTTCAAAAGCATCAATTCTTTGGCGCTCAGCCTTCTTCACAGTCCAGCTCTCACATCCATACATGACCACAGGAAAGACCATAGCCTTGACTAGGCGAACCTTTGCATCTCACACACTAGCAAATAATTCTCAAAATTCTCCAATCCAAGCTTCATCTGTATGTGAACCAAGAATGTCCAGATGTTCAAGCTGGATTTAGAAAAGGCAGAAGAACCAGAGATCAAATTGCCAACATCCACTGGATCATGAAAAAAGCAAGTGAGTTCCAGAAAAGCATTTATTTCTGCTTTATTGACTATGCCAAAGCCTTTGACTACGTAAATCATGCCAAACTGTGGAAAATTCTTAAAGACCAGAATACCAGTCCACTTTACCTGCCTTCTAAGAAATCTGTATGCAGGTCAAGAAGCAACAGTTAGAACTGGACATGCCACAAAGGACTGTTTCCATATTGGGAAAGAAGAACAATAAGATTGTATGTTGTCACCCTGCTTATTTAACTTCTATGCAGAGTACATCATGTGAAATGCCTGGATGGATGAAGCATGAGCTGGAATCAAGATTTCCAGGAGAAATATCAATAACCTCAGATATGCAGATGACACCACCCTTATGGCAGAAAGCAAAGAGGAACAAAAGAGCCTCTTGATGAAAGTGAAAGAGGAGAGTGAAAAAGCTGGTTTAAAACTCAACATTCATAAAACAAAGATCATGGCATCCAGTCCCATCACTTCATGACAAATAGATGGGGAAACAATGGAAACTATGACAGGCTTTATTTTCTTAGGCTCCAAAATCACTGCAGATTTTGACTGCAGCCATGAAATTAGAAGACACTTGCTCCTTAGAAGAAAAGCCCCAGCAAACCTAGACAGCATATTAAATAGCAGAGACATTATTTTGCCAACAGAGGTCCACACATTCAAAACTGTGGTTTTCCAGTAGTCATGTATGGGTGTGAGAGTTGGACCATAAAGAAAGCTGAGCACTGAATAATTGATGCTTTTGAACTGTGGTGTTGGAGAAGACTCTTGAGAGTCCCTTGGACTGCAAGATCAAACCAGTCAATCCTAAAGGAAATCAGTCTTGAATATTCATAGGAAAGATTGATGCTCATGCTGAAGCTCCAATACTTTAGCCATCTGATGTGAAGATCTGACTCCTTGGAAAAGACCCTGATGCTGGGAAAGGCAGGAGGAGTAAAGACCCTGATTCAAGGCAGTAGGAGAAGGGGACAACAGAGGATAAGACGGTTGGATGGCATCACCAACTCAATGGACGTGAGTTTGAACAAACTCTGGGAGTTGGTGATGGACAGGGAAGCCTGGCATGCTGCAGTCCACGAGATCACAAAGACTCGGACACGACTGAGTGACTGAATTGAAGGCCTATAACATTCTTAATATACAACGTGTATATTAGCAGGTTAACATATTTTCTGTGTATAGAAAGCTTCTCTATAGGAAATGTGATGTGATTTCCTATAGAGAAATCAGATGTGATGGGGTCTGCGAGGCTGGGAAAGCTGGATGGCTGACAAGATATGGATCGCAGTGTGAAGGTTGGGCCACGTCCTGTCCAGCTTTCTCTGGTTGGTCCTCAGTAGGAAGTGATGACAAAATCCAGGAAGCCATGGGGTATTAAGGAAGACTGGGCCATGGGAGGAAGTCATAGAGTGGCAGTAGGGCTTCCTGGGCTATCGATAGAGATAGAGGTCTGACAACTTCCAGGTCTGAGGTGGAAGGAGAGGACTGTGTCCCAGTCTGGCTCCTGTGGTGGTGCTGGATGTTCTGGGCCAGTGGCTGCCTCCATAGGTCATTGTTCTGAGACTGTTAACGGTCTGGCCTTGGCTCCAGTGTCTTACGAAGAGGAATGTTCATGAGGACCCCTGGGATTTAACCTGGGCAAGTTGGCCCCTCCACCTCCTGCACAGATCTCTGGGCATCCCCCCTTCCACTGGCCAGGAAGAGATCTCCAGTCAGTGTTGACCTGTGAGGGTGGAGCAGACCAGGCCGTGGCCCTGGGCTGATATGAGGCTCTCTCCTGGTCTCATGTTCCATGTGAACCAGATCCTTGGTGTCTCTGGACAACCTCAGAGTTGCCCAACCCTGGGTGTTCTACCCTCGATCCCTGCAGGCTGCAGGGTTGTGTCAGCATCCATGGGATGTGATCTCCCAGCGTGGATGGCGGCTGTGAGAAGGGTCTTCACTTAAAGTGGACCCTCCTGTCAACACAGTCTGGGCACTCTGTACTGGACATGAGGCCACCCTGCCCTGAAGTATGGTCTACATGCTCAACCACCCCAGGAGGCCCAGACGGTCCCTGCCCCCAGGTTCCTCCTTATGTTCCTTTTCTAATTAGTGATCATTTTCCTCCTGCTGGTGGCCACCCCGTTCGCTCCCTGTGAAGCCCCCTTGGTCACATGTCTTTCTGCTCACTGGGTGCAGAGTGCTCTCTGTATCTAAAGGAACCCTGCCCTTGGGCACGTGTGTCCATCTCTCTGCCTTGTTTCCATGGGGCTCCAGAGGCACTCACTGGCTCACCGGGCCATCTAGACTGGCTGGTGGGACAGGGCCTAAAGACTGGCTGCTTTGCCTGAGCTCAGTGGGAAGATGGGCTGGGTGGTGACTGGGTCCACCTTGATGCTGTGTAGCTGTATTTCTGTGGCCCCAGAACTGACTGTGACTGACCCCTTAGGGTATGCCCATTGGGAGTGGGACTGTTGTTTGACCTTCATGTGGGGAGGGGCAGTGAGTCTGAGCTGGAGGCCAGCAGAGCAGGGTGGTGGAGTCTGAGCTGGGGTTTATGTGGGCATCAAAGTATCTGAAGCAGGACAAAGTGTCCTGCTTTGTCCACTTGCTAGAACTCAAGTGTCCTGGCTGGACACTTGGGTCCTCGGGGCCAGGTTCACGCCTCTGCTCCCTTCCCTCTGCCCTTTGTCCACATGCTCTGGTAGGGGCACCACCCACTTCCAAGGGACCACAAGCACCCAGCCCAGAGTTCATTCATGGGATTTTACTTTAAGGGAACTTTACTAGAAAGAGTCAGGAGAGAGCGGTCACACTGATTCCACTGGTGGGGCCATCTGTCTCCTACCTCAGAGGTACCTGGACCCCAAGGAATCTAATTAGGGGGATGAGGGTAATAGTCCTTCTGTAGCTCCTTCAGGCTGGTCTTGGACTCCTGGCCTCTACCTACCTTGGGCCATGAACTCTGCCTGGTGAATTCTGCTGCCACCTGATTGAAATCTGCTGCAGGAGTGGATGGGATCCTACATTACCATCATCTGGACATGGAATGGCTGTGATCTGGAGGAGACAGGTCTTTCTAAGAGGATAAATAGATGTGGGCCAAAGGAGAGAAGAAGAGAGATAGAAGTCAAAGATCCTACAAGGAGTAGGATCCAGAAGAACCTGGACCCTCTGAGAGCCATCCCTCTGCAAGGTGATGCCTTAGATGAGAAGCCCCGAGTATCTTTATGGACTTGACCTGTCCTGTTTACCCCAAACCAGCATCACTCATTTAACATTGTGGCAATTCGCCCCGGGCAGCCACTGACACACAGAGGGCCATTCCAGGGGTCTCTGTACGCAGACCACAGGGGAATAGCAGACATGGGTCCGCTCCCTCTTAGCCTCAGTTTGGGTCAAATAAGGGGCTATCCAGGGTCTCCTAACCACACGATGGCCCAAATAAAGCCCAGGAGTTCTCTCCCCAAGGTGGGGTGAGACCTTCAGGGACAACCAGAAAGGCATGTGGGATCAAACACTGTCAAACCAGCACAAGAGAGCCCCAGTACCAGACGTGAGGCTCCCCCCAGACCCCAGTCACAGTGCAGCCTGTAGAGGGAAGAGGCCCAGTGGGGAGACCAGGACCGAGAAAGTGACCCCCGTCAGTCAGTCCAGCTACTCAGTTGTGTCCGACTCTTTGCAACCCCACAGATTGCAGCACGCCAGGCCTCCCTGCCCATCACCAACTCCTGGAGCTTGCTCAAACTCAAGTCCATTGAGTCGGCAATGCCATCCAGCCATCTCATCCTCTGTTGTCCCCTTCTCCTCCTGCCCCCAATCCCTCCCAGCATCAGAGTCTTTTCCAATGAGTCAACTCTTCACATGAGGTGGCCAAAGTATTGGAGTTTCAGCTTCAACGTCAGTCCTTCCAATGAACACCCAGGACTGATCTCCTTTACAATGGACTGATTGGATCTCCTTGTAGTCCAAGGGATTCTCAAGAGTCTTTTCCAACACCACAGTTCAAAAGCATTGATTCTTCACTCATCTTTCTTTATGGTCCAACTCACATCCATATATGACTACTGAAAAAACCATAGCTTTGACTAGACGGACCTTTGTCAGCAAATATCTCTGCTTTCTAATGTGCTGTCTATGTTGGTCATAGCTTTTCTTCCAAGGAACAAGTATCTTTTAATTTCATGGCTGCAGTCACTATCTGGAGTGACTTTGGAGCCCAAGAAAATAGTCTGTCATTGTTTCCTTTGTTTCCTCATCTATTCTGCCACGAATGCCATGATCTTCATTTTTCGAATGTTGAGTTTTAAGCCAGCTTTTTCACTCTCCCCTTTCACTTTCATCAAGAGTCTCTCTAGTTCCTATTCACTTTCTGCCATAAGAATGGTGTCATCTGCATATCCGAGGTTATTGCTATTTCTCCTGGAAGTCCTGATTCCAGCTTGTGCTTCCTCCACCCAGGTATGTCACATGATGTACTCTGCATAGAAGTTAAATAAGCAGAGTGACAAAATACAATCTTGATGTTCTCCTTTTCCAAATTTTAACCAGTCCGTTGTTCCTTATCTGGTTCTGTTACTTCTTGACCTGCATACAGGTTTCTCAGGAGGCAGTTAATGTGGTCTGGTATTCCCCTCTCTTTAAGAATGTTCCAGTCTGTTGTGACCCACCCATTTAAAGGCTTTAGTGTGGTCAATAAAGCAGAAGCAGTAAAATGCCGCCACTTTCTAGGTGGAGCTCACATATGGATACCACACACAAACCTTGACCAAGCCAGTATCTCATGACAATCATGTGCAGTGCTATAAATGATCTCAGCTATTACATAGTCAGTATTTACCAAATGTGGGGCAAGAGAGCCTGAACACTCCATCTTGGCCAATTTTCTCTCTCCTCATGAGTTGTTTAGCTTTTTTTCTTTTCTTTTTTTTTATTGAGCTGTATGAACTGCTTGCACATTTTAGAAGTTTATCCTTTAGCGGTCACGTGATTTGCAAATATCTTCTCTCATTCTGCAGGTAGTCTCATTTTGTTGATGGTTTTCCATGCTGTACAAAAGCCTTTTGGCTTAATTAGGTCCCATTTGTTTATTTTTCTTTTTATTTCTATTACTCTAGGAGATGGATGGAGAAGGCAATGGCACCCCACTCCAGGACTCTTGCCTGGAGGATCCCATGGGCGGAGGAGCCTGGTGGGCTGCAGTCCATGGGGTCGCTATGAGTCGGACATGACTGGGCGACTTCACTTTTCACTTTCATGCATTGGAGAAGGAAATGGCAACCCACTCCAGTGTTCTTGCCTGGAGAATCCCAGGGACGGCGGAGCCTGGTGAGATGCCATCTATGGGGTCGCACAGAGTCGGACACAACTGAAGTGACTTAGCATTAGCATTAGGAGATGGATACAAAAAGATACCACCTTGATTTATGTCAAAGAGTGTTCTGCCCATGTCTCCCTCTTTCTGTTTTATAGCCTCCCATTTCACACTTTTGTCTTTAATCCATTTTGAGTTTATTTTTGCCCATGACACTAGAGAATTTATAATTTCATTTATTAACAAGTAGCAATCCAGTTTTTCCAGAACTTATTCAAGAGACTGTCTTTTCTCCATCTTACCCTCTTGCCTCCTGGGTCATACATGAACTGACCGTAGGTGGGTGGGATTGTTCCTGGGCTGTCTATCCTGTTTCACTGATCACTGATCTGTAACTGTGGTTTTGTGCCTGCACCATAGTGTTTTGATGGCTGTAGCTTTGCAGTACGCTCTGAAGTCAGGGAGCCCGATGCCTCCAGCTCCACTTGTGTTTCTTGAGATTGCTTTGACTATTTGGGGTCTTTATGTCTCCCAACAAATTTTCAAAAATTTTGTTCTGGGTCTGTGGAAATTGCCATTGGTCATCTGATACGTTTTACATTGAACCCGTAGGTTGCTTTCGGTAGAAGTGTCATTGGCACAATATTGATTCTTCTGATTTAAGAGTATCTTTTCATCTGTTTGTGTCACCTTCATTTCTTTCATCAGTGTCTTAGAGCTTTCAGAGCAGAGTAATTTCGCCTCCTAGGGAAGGTTCATCTCTAGGTATTTTATTCTTTTTGATGGGATGATAAATGGGATTCTTCTTTAAATTCGCTTTATGGTGTTTCATTGCTGCCATACAGAATGCAACAGATTTCTATGTATTAATTTTGTATCCATAAATTTTATCCAATTCATTCCTGAGCTCTAGGAGTTTTCTGGTACCTTTAGCATTTTGCATGTGTTAAATCATGTCACCTGCAAACAATGACGTTTTTCTTACTTGCCATTCTGGATTCCCTGTATCCCTTTCTCTTCCCTGATTCTTGTACTTAGGGCTTCACTGTGCTGCACTGTAGGTCCTTGCTGGTTACCTACTGTATATGCAGTTGTGTGGATATATTAACACCAAACTCCTAACTTATCCGTGGGATGTGGTGGGTCAACCAGGCACAGTGCATGAGGAAGAGGAACACCGTGACGGCTAGGATTCCCACTCCTCCCCTGGGTGCGAGGGTGCCGCTTAAACCACCCCACCAACCCACAAGACGTACCTCAGCCACATCTGGACTCCCCCAGGCCCTCTGAGACAGAAAACACTCAGAAGAAAAGGGAACTTCAGGAAGCAAGTCGCGTCACCAGGTTTCATTCCTGTTCTTAGTCTTCACGGCACTGGGGGAAGGGCCCTCATGCCTCCTGGGACTGGTGACCAAGTCCCAGGGAGCAGGGCTGCAGACACAGCACACAGGGAACTTCAGGAGGCAGATGGAGTCACCAGGTTTCATTCCTGTTCTTAGTCTTCACGGCACTGGGGGAATGGCCCTCACGCCTCCTGGGACTGGTGACCAAGTCTTAGGGAGCAGGGCTGCAGACACAGCACACAGATCCCAAGAGCCACATGTGTCTGTGGGCCCGAGCAGGGAAGGGGCCGGGAGCCCCAGGCTGCGGGGGAGCCCCTTCCACGGCCCCCACCAGGGGTGAGTGGGGACCCCAAGGATGAGCGCACAGGGACAGGAATGAGAGCCCTGGAGGGAGATTGGCCTCGGGACCCCCATAGGGGCTGGAGCAGCCAAGTGGGCCCGGGGGGAGGCAGCTGCCCCTGGTCACGGTGTGAGAAGAGCGTGTGGACAGAACCTGGGCAGGCTGCACCACACCAAGAGCGCTGCTGCCCAGGGCTGGAGAGGTCAGGGGTGCTATGGGCCATGGAGGAGCAGGATGGGCTGGGGGGTGGGAGGGGAGGGCTGTGCGTGACCAGGGACTCTGGAGGCCGGGGCTGGGCAGGCATGAGGACCAGCCAGGATGGAAAGAAGGTCTGATCTGAGGACACAGGGAAGGGAGAGGACCCCAGAGCCGTGAAGCCTCCTGGACAGGCCAGTGGAGCCAGCGTGGGTCCCAGGGCAGGGCCACATGCAGGGACTGTGGGTCTCGACTGGGCTGGGGCCAAGGGCAGCAGCAGAGCTGGGGGCAGGGCTGCAGGGCCAGCTGGGTTCTGTGTCCATAGTGGGCACCACAGGGCTGAACCCACAGCCCCCCAGGATGCAGGGGGCTGACCAGAGCCCAGGGCCTGAGGACCAGCAGCGGGAGCTGGAGAGAGGCAGGTGACCTGAAAACTGCAGGCAGCAAGGGGCCAGAGGAGAGTGTGGGTGGAGGGATAGAGAAGACTAGAGAGCAAGGGCAGGACCTCCACCAGGAGGGGCCCCGGTGGACAGAGCTCCTCGAGGGGAGAGTTGCCTGGAGGCTGTGTGAGCACCTGGCAAGTCCAGGGATGAGAGCTGAACCCAGGAAATAAAGGAGTGAGGAGTGGAGATGGGCAGGGGTGAGGGCTCCTGGAGGGGCCAGAAAGGCAGGAGAGGCTGAAGGGGCAGCCCAGGGACAGGGGGCAGCAAGGCCACAGGTGAGCAGGGGCTGGGAGGGCAGGGGGGCCCCTGGAGATCTGGGGGAGCAGGCACAGCTTGTAGGTGAGAAGGGGTTAGGAGGGCAGGGAGGCCCTGGTGCTTTGGGGGAGCAGGTACAGGTTATGAGGTTAATCAGGGGCTGGGAGGACAGGGGGTGTCCTGGTGTTTGGGGGAGCAGTTATAGCTTTGGGGGGTGAGCAGGGGCTGGGAGGACAGGGTGAGCCCTGGTGCTTTGGGGGAACAGGTATAGCCTGTGAGGGTGAGCAGGGGCTGGGAGGACAGGGGGAGCCCCCGGTGCTTTGGGGGAACAGGTACAGCTTGTGAGGGTGAGCAGGGGCTGGGAGAACAGGAGGGCCCCTGGTGTTTGGGGGAGCAGGTACAGGTTATGAGGGTGAGCAGGGAGCTGGAAGGGCAGGGGGAGCCACTGATGCTTTGGGGGAGCAGGTACAGCTTGTGAGTGTGAGCAAGGGCTGGGAGAACTGGGGGTGTCCCTGGTGTTTGGGGGAGCAGGTACTGGTTATGAGGGTGAGCAGGGGCTGGGAGGGCAGGGGGTGCCCCTGGTGCTTTGGGGGAACAGGTACAGCCTGTGAGGGTGAGCAGGGGCTGGGAGGGCAGGGGGAGCCCCCGGTGTTTGGGGAAGCATGTACAGCCTGTGAGGGTGAGCAGGGGCTTGGAGGGCAGGGGGCACCCCTGGTGTTTCGGGGAGCAGGTACAGCTTGAGAGGGTGAGCAGGGAGCTGGGAGGACTGGGGGAGCCCCCAGTGCTTTGAGGGAACAGGTACAGCTTGTGAGCGTTAGCAGGGGCTGGGAGAACTGGGGGAGCCCCTGGTGCTTTGGGGGAGCAGGTACAGGTTATGAGGGTGAGCAGGGGGCTGAGAGTAAGAGGAGTGCGCCTGGTGCTTTGGGGAGCATGTACAGCCTGTGAGGGTGAGCAGGAGCTGGGAGGGCAGGGGGAGACCCTGGTGTTTGGGGGAGGTGTGTACAGCTTGTGAGGGTGAGCAGGGGCTGGGAGGGCAGGGGGTGCCCCTGGTGCTTTGGGCGAGCAGGTACAGCTTGTGAGGGTGAGCAAGGGGCTGGGAGGGCAGGGGGTGCCCCTGGTGTTTGGGTAACGTGTACAGACTGTGAGGGTGAGCAGGGGCTGGGAGGGCAGGGGGTACCCCTGCTGTTTTGGGGAGCAGGTACAGGTTATGAGGGTGAGCAAGGGGCTGGGAGGACCAGGGGTGCCCCTGGTATTTGGGGGAGCGTGTACAGCCTGTGAGGGTGAGCAGGGGCTGGGAGGGCAGGGGGTGCCCCTGGTGCTTGGGGGGAGCAGGTACAGGTTATGAGGGTGAGCAAGGGGTTAGGAGGGCAGGAGGTGTCCCTGGTGCTTTGAGGGAACAGGTACAGCCTGTGAGGGTGAGCAGGGGCTGGGAGGGCAGGGGGAGCCCCTGGTGCTTTGGGGGAGCATGTACAGCCTGTGAGGGTGAGCAGGAGCTGGGAGGGCAGGGGGAGCCCCTGGTGTTTGGGAGAGTGTGTACAGCTTGTGAGGGTGAGCAGGGGCTGGGAGGGCAGGGGGTACCCCTGGTGTTTTGGGCGAGCAGGTACAGCTTGTGAGGGTGAGCAAGGGGCTGGGAGGACGAGGGGTGCCCCTGGTATTTGGGGAAGCGTGTACAGCTTGTGAGGGTGAGCAGGGGCTGGGAGGGCAGGGGGCACCCCTGATGCTTTGGGGCGGCAGATACAGCTTGTGAGGGTGAGCAAGGGGCTGGGAGGGCAGGGGGTGCCCCTGGTGCTTTGAGGGAACAGGTACAGCCTGTGAGGGTGAGTAGGGGCTGGGAGGGCAGGGGGAGCCCCTGGTGCTTTGGGGGAGCATGTACAGCCTGTGAGGGTGAGCAGGGGCTGGGACGGCAGGGGGTACCCCTGGTGTTTTGGGGAGTAGGTACAGCTTGAGAGGGTGAGCAGGGAGCTGGGAGGACTGGGGGAGCCACCGGTGCTTTGGGGGAGCAGGTATAGCTTGTGAGGGTGAGCAGGGGCTGGGAGAACTGGGGGAGCCCCTGGTGCTTTGGGGCAGCAGGTACAGCTTGTGAGGGTGAGCAAGGGGCTGGGAGGGCAGGGGGTGCCCCTGGTGCTTTGGGGTAGCAGGTGCAGGTTATGAGGGTGAGCAGGGGGCTGAGAGTAAGAGGAGTGCGCCTGGTGCTTTGGGGAGCGTGTACAGCCTGTGAGGGTGAGCAGGAAGCTTGGAGGGCAGGGGGAGCCCCTGGTGTTTGGGGGAGTGTGTACAGCTTGTGAGGGTGAGCAGGGGCTGGGAGGGCAGGGGGTGCCCCTGGTGCTTTGGGCGAGCAGGTACAGCTTGTGAGAGTGAGCAAGGGGCTGGGAGGACCAGGGGTGCCCCTGGTGTTTGGGTATCGTGTACAGACTGTGAGGGTGAGCAGGGGCTGGGAGGGCAGAGGGAGCCCCTGGTATTTGGGGGAGCGTGTACAGCTTGTGAGGGTGAGCAGGGGCTGGGAGGACAGTGGGAGCCGCTGGTGCTTTGGGGGAACAGGTACAGGTTATGAGGGTGAGCAAGGGGCTGGGAGGGCAGGGTGTGCCCCTGGTGCTTTAAGGGAACAGGTACAGCCTGTAAGGGTGAGCAGGGGCTGGGAGGGCAGGGGGATCCCCTGGTGCTTTGGGCGAGCAGGTACAGCTTGTTAGGGTGAGCAAGGGGCTGGGTGGACCGGGGTGCCCCTGGTGTTTGGGTAGTGTGTACAGCCTGTGAGGGTGAGCAGGGGCTGGGAGGGAGGGGGTACCCCTGGTGTTTTGGGGAGCAGGTACAGATTGAGAGGGTGAGCAGGGAGCTGGGAGGACAGGGGGAGCCCCTGGTGCTTTGGGGGAGCAGGTACAGCCTGTGAGGGTGAGCAGGGGCTGGGAGGGCAGGGGGAGCCCCTGGTGTTTCAGGGAGCAGGTATAGCTTGAGAGGGTGAGCAGGGAGCTGGGAGGGCAGGGGGAGCCCCTGGTGCTTTGGGGGAGCAGGTACAGCTTGTGAGTGTGAGCAAGGGCTGGGAGAACTGGGGGTGTCCCTGGTGTTTGGGGGAGCAGGTACTGATTATGAGGGTGAGCTGGGGCTGGGAGGACTGGGGGAGCCCCCAGTGCTTTGGAGGAACAGGTACAGTTTATGAGGGTGAGCAGGGGGCTGAGAGAAGGGGGTTATGCCTGGTGCTTTGGGGAGCATTACAACCTGTGAGGGTGAGCTGGGGCCGGGAGGACTGGGGGAGCCTCCGGTGCTTTGGGGGAGCAGGTACAGATTATGAGGATGAGCATGGGGCTGAGAGTAAGAGGGGTGCACCTGGTGCTTTGAGGAGCATTACAGCCTGTAAGGGTGAGCAGGAGCTGGGAGGGCAAGGGGAGCCCCTGGTGCTTTGGGGGAGCAGGTACAGCTTGTGAGTGTGAGCAAGGGCTGGGAGAACTGGGGGTGTCCCTGGTGTTTGGGGAACAGGTACAGATTATGAAGGTGAGCAGGGGCTGGGAGGACTGGGGGTGCGCCTGATGCTTTAGCGTAACAAGTACAGCCTGTGAGGGTGAGCAGGGCCTGCGAGGGCAGGGGGAGCCCCCGGTGCTTTGGGGGAACAGGCACAGGTTATGAGGGTGAGCAGGGGGCTGAGAGTAAGGGCGGTGGGCCTGGTGCTTTGGGGGAGCAGGTACAGCTCGTGGGGGTGAGCAGGGGGCTGGGAAAGCAGAGGGTATCTCAAAAACTTTAGGAGATCAGGTAGTGCTTCTGGGGATGAGCAGAGGTCTGGGAGGACAGGGGGTGCCCTTGGAGATGTGGGGAGCAGGTACAGTCTGTGAGGGTGAGTAGGGGGATGGGAGGGCAGGGGGAGCCCTTGGTGTTTTGGGGGAGCAGGTACAGCTTATGAGGGTATCCAGGGGGCCGGGAGGACATGGGGTGCACCTGGAGATCTTCAGAAGCAGTTATAGCTTGTGGGTGAGCAGGAGGCTGCGAGGACAGGAGGTGCCCCTGTCACTTTGGGTGAACAGATACAACTTGTGGGTGAGCAGGGGCTGGGAGGACAGGGAGTGCCCTTGGAGATTTGGGGGAGCAGGTACAGCTTCTGGGGACAAGCAGGGGGCTGGGAGTTTAGGGTATTAGGGGAGCAGACAAAGATCGTGCAGCTGAGCAGGCGCTGGAATGTCATGCCCCTGCCGACGACCTCAGCTGACCATGTGTGTGCTGAGCACATCAGTACGAAAGGATCCGAGGGTGCAAGGGGCCATTTGTGCTGTGGGGCCAGATGCAGGGACACAGGGCAGTGTGAGCCCTGCAGAGAAGACGGGCCCAAGAGCACAGCCGTCCAGAGCTGAGTCCAGAGGGCTGAGACCAGTGGTGTGGGTGCTGGACGAGGGTGAAGGGCGGGGGTGAGGGAGCAAGGGTACAAGGCTGGGAGAGCTCAGGCCACAGCTGGTGAAGCAGAGGGCTGAGACAAGGGGTGTGGGCCACCCCTCAAGCTAACAGGGGCGCTGTTTGGTGGAGGGTCTGCATGAAGAACAAAGCAAGGAGGAGCAAAGACCCGAGAGGAAGGGCTCTGGGACTGCAGGGAAGGGGCGCCCTGAGGGCACCAGTTGGGCTGCACTTCCTGAGCCAAGGGTCTGCCTGTCCCAGCAGCCTGTGACTCAGGAGCCAAAGTGGGGCCAGACCTGGGACGGTGTGCTTGACAGGGCGGTGTAAGGGGCCAAGGAGCTACAGGGCGCCCGCTCGGCAGTCAGATGGGCTGCAGGCCCAGGGAGCTGACCCGGCTAGGGGAGCAAGGGCCATGGGAAGGGCCAGGCTCCAACAGGACGGAAGGGGCCCTGGGGCTCTGATCCAGGAAGCCACGATCACCGACCCCAGCTATGTCCAGACACCCCAGCTGCAGCGCACAGAGCCAGGTGGCCACCATGCCAGCCACCGTGACGGCCGGTCGTCACACTCTGAGAGCAGATGGTGGCTGGGCTCAGAGGTGCCCCAGGCATGGACACCTGAGGTCCTGCTGGACCCCGCATTCACCCAGCCTCCTCTCTCACAGCCTCCACCACAGCCCCGAAAGTCTACCCTCTGCGTGCTTGCTGCGGGGGCACATCCAGCTCCATCGTGACCCTGGGCTGCCTGGTCTCCAGCTACATGCCCGAGCCAGTGACCGTGACCTGGAACTCAGGTGCTCTGAAAAACGGCGTGCACACCTTCCCCGGCCGTCCTTCAGTCCTCCGGGCTCTACTCTCTCAGCAGCATGGTGACCGTGCCCGCTAGCACCACACAATCCCAGACCTTCACCTGCAATGTAGCCCACCCGGCCAGCAGCACCAAGGTGGACAAGCGTGTTGGTGAGAAGACGGTCCCCAGAGAGGGTGTCCACTCCAGAAGACCAGGGTCAGCCCCCTGCTTGCAGGGACCCCACCCCCAGCAGTGCTGTGAACCAGGCCCAGGGTGTCAGGGGAGGCCCTGTCTGTCTCTCTCCTGACAGTCTCCCAGGCTTGGGGAGGGAATTGTCTGGAGTTTCCACCAGGTCCAGGGTGGCTGCAAGTTGGTCAACGTCCACACGCCTGGCCCCACAGAGACAGGCCCAGGGCTCAGACCTGCTAAAACCCGTCCCTGCCCTAAGCCCAGATGGCTTCCCGCCCCTGGTAACCCACAGTCTGCTCTCTCTGCAGATGCCAAGTGCGAACCGCGACGCTGTGATTGTTGCCCACGTAAGTCACCCAGTCTCCCCATCACACCCCAGATGTGGACAGGGCCCAGGAGGGCCACAGGTGAGGCTGTGGGGGCCCAAGAGTAAGTCTGCCCAGGGGCTGACACCTGTTATGTCTTCCCCAAAGCCCCTGAGCTCCCCGGAGGACCCTCTGTCTTCATCTTCCCGCCGAAACCCAAGGACACCCTCACAATCTCTGGAACGCCCGAGGTCACGTGTGTGGTGGTGGACGTGGGCCAGGATGACCCCGAGGTGCAGTTCTCCTGGTTCGTGAATGAAGAGGAGGTGCGCACGGCCACGACGAAGCCGAAAGAGGAGCAGTTCAACAGCACCTACCGCGTGGTCAGCGCCCTGCCCATCCAGCACCAGGACTGGACTGGAGGCAAGGAGTTCAAGTGCAAGGTGTACAACGAAGGCCTCCCGGCCCCCATCGTGAGGACCATCTCCAGGACCAAAGGTGGGCCAGGTGGAAGGGCCTAGGAGGACCCCGTGGGCCAGAGTGACCGCTGTGCTAACAGCCTTGTCTGTCCCCACAGGGCAGGCCCGGGAGCCGCAGGTGTACGTCCTGAACCCACCCCGAGACGAGTTCAGCAAAAGCACACTCAGCCTCACCTGCATGGTCACCAGCTTCTACCCAGACTACATCGCCGTGGAGTGGCAGAGAAATGGGCAGCCTGAGTCGGAGGACAACTATGGCACGACCCCACCCAAGCTGGATTTCGATGGCTCCTTCTTCCTGTACAGCAAGCTCAGGGTGGACAAGAGCAGCTGGGAGAATGGAGACACCTACACGTGTGTAGTGATGCATGAGGCTCTGCACAATCACTACACACAGAAGTCCACCTCTAACTCTCCGGGTAAATGAGCCACACGTCCCTGCACCAGCAAGCCCTCACCCAGCCCACCCTCCCTGGGCTCCAGGTCCAGCCAGGACGCCCTAGCCCCTCCCTGTGTGCATTCCTCCTGGGCCGCCATGAATAAAGCACCCAGGCCGCCCTGGGACCCTGCAACGCTGTGCTGATTCTTTCCGAGGCAGAGCCCTGGTGACCACCAGGCCTGCTTGGGGTGGGCTGAGCCGACTCTGGGCCACTTTGTTCAGCATCTGTGGGGGAGCTGACCCCGCTCCAGGCCAGACACACAATGAGTGGGTCCAGCAGGCCAGCTGGGCGCTGCCCGAGGCCACGGAAGGGCTTGGCCAGAGGCACAGCTCCACGGCCCCCTCCAGCCACCATCTGCTGGGCCAGACTCTGGACAGGAATGGGGGAAGCCCCTGAGACCCTCAGGGATTGAGGCCCAATGCTTCCTGCCTCTGCTCCAGCCCACGTTGTGGGGCAGGTCCACGTCCTTGTCCCCAGGTCCTTGTCCCTGGGTGTCCAGAGTCCATGTGTCCACTCTGAGCCTGCCTGGAGCCAGGCATGGCCAGGGGGTGGCCCTGCTTCACCTCAGGCTCCCAAGGTCAGGCCTCGCCCCCACCCTTTGGCCAGGAGGCTCTGCCCAGCTCTCCCTGCCCAGGGCCAGGCCTGTGTGCTTGTGGGGAGGTCATCCCTGTGCCTGAAAGGGGCCCAGGCCAGGAGCCCTGAACGTCCAGGGCAGGGACCTAGCTGTTCCCTGCAGACACTGAGCCCAGAGCCACAGACAACAAGCCCCAGCCTCGCACACACATGAGACAGCCCACACCCAGCCTCCTCCACACACACTCAGGTGTCCACCCGCATACGCACACTTCACCCCCGTCACACACCCACACGCCTGCACACACTCAGGTCTCGCACTCGGGGACCCATGGGGTGACCCCAAGGGCCCAGACCCAGAGCTGGGTCTTGTGAGCCTCCCAGTGGACACCAGCTTGTCCCCACCCTCCAGCGCCCGTGGGCTGCTCAGCGGCCCTTTCCCACACTGACCACACTGACCAGGTCAGACATCTGTCCCTTGCCTCCCCTGGGGCACCCACACCCCTCCCTAGCAGGCTGAGATCCCCCCTCAGCCCCTCGTCCCGGCACCCTCACCCCTCGGGCACAGGGACACAGCCCGGTGCTGTTGGCCCTCCCTCCCTGGAGGCAGTGCCCAGGAACGTGTGCTCTGCTGACCCTCCCGGCTCCAGGCCTGGCCCCCAGGGCAGAGGAGGCCAGGAACTGAGCCTCTGTCCTGCGGGGAGGTGGGGTCAGGGCCCCAGCTCAGGAAACAGCTCAGGATGGGAGCAGGACCTCACAGGCCAGGTCCAGACGGCGGCCAGAGCTGGAGGGGTGGGGGCTGGGGCTGGGGCCCAGAGACTGACCTCAGGTGACCCCTGCCTGGCCCATGGGGGGATTATGCCACCTTCCCCCCACCCAGAGGGAGCCATGCCCTATCCCGATGACCCCGCCCAGCCCCCCGTGGGCAGACACAGCACTGACCACCCCTCCCTGTGCAGACCTGCTGCTGGAGGAGGAGATCTGTGCGGACGCCCAGGACGGGGAGCTGGACGGGCTCTGGACGACTATCTCCATCTTCATCACGCTCTTCCTGCTCAGCGTCTGCTACAGCGCCACCGTGACCCTCTTCAAGGTGGGAGGACACCCTGCTGGGCCCTCGGGCCCCTCTGTCCCCAGGGTCCCCGCAGAGTCCCTCACTGGCCCTCATTGGCCCTCACTGGCCCTCTCTGTGTGTTCGTTTTCCCATCACTGTCACCTTGAAACAGATTGGGTCATTTCAGGGGGCGTCTGAAGAGCTTCTGTACCACACGACACCCTTCATGTGAGTGGGGAGAATTCAGCAAGGGTAAAGTGGTCGATGAGAAATGAGTTTTTAGACTAGGAGGCTTGTGAAGCTTCCGAGCGGTGATGGGGCACTGCTGCTCCCTGAGAACTTCATGGACACCGTTTTCCATCAAAGGAGAAATGCGAAAGGGAGAACCCCTTCTTGGTCCCTCTTGAGTGAAGTTCATGTTTTGGTCATCAGTCCCTCCTCAGGTAGGCTAGAGGAGCTTACTTTTCCCTCCCTAGATGGTCAGGTCAGGACTGTCACAGACTCCGGAAAATATTTCAGGTCTCAGTACAATGAGGGTCTTTCATTCTGAAAGTCACCTTCCCGTAAACGACTGCTTTTTGTGTGCAGAGAGCCTGCTTTAGCTCGGGGGTCATTAATGTACTGAGCTCACTGGGCAGGGTGTGGGTCTCAGGCCATCGTCGCTTTACCATTCTGCAGCATATCCCGGCTTCTGTTGTAGTCTTGTTGCTAAGCAAGTCTGCTTAGTCTTGTGGTTAAGCCAACCTGCTTTCTCGAATAATCGTTAATTTACAGGAGTTTCCTGTAGTTTTCAACTTATAATCCCTTAGTCAGATAACAATTTCATCACCTATTCTGACCCTTCATTTTCTCACTATCAGTCTCAGCATCCCATCACTGTCCCTCTCTGTCCCCTCACTGCCCCTCACTGTCCCTCTCTGTCCGTCTCTGTCCCTCACTGTCCCTCACTGTCCCTCTCTGTCCCTCACTGTCCCTCTCTGTTCCTCATTGCCCCTCACTGCCCCTCTCTGTCTCTCACTGTCCCTCTCTGCCCCTCACTGTCCCTCTCTGTCCCTCACTGTCCATCACTATCTCTCACTGTCCCTCTCTGTTCCTCATTGCCCCTCACTGCCCCTCTCTGTCTCTCACTGTCCCTCTCTGCCCCTCACTGTCCCTCTCTGTCCCTCTCTGTCCCTCACTGTCCCTCACTATCTCTCACTGTCCCTCTCTGTCCCTCACTGCCCCTCACTGTCCCTCTCTGCCCCTGACTGTTCCTCACTGTGCCTCTCTGTCCCTCACTGTCCCTCTCTGTCCCTCATTGCCCCTCACTGCCCCTCTCTGTCTCTCACTGTCCCTCTCTGCCCCTCACTGTCCCTCTCTGTCCCTCTCTGCCCCTCACTGTCCCTCTCTGTCCCTCTCTGTCCCTCTCTGCCCCTAACTGCCCCTCACTGCCCCTCACTGTCCTTCTCTGTCCCTCACTGTCCCTCACTGCCCCTCACTGTCCCTCTCTGTCCCTCACTGTCCCTCTCTGTCCCTCTCTGCCCCTCTCTGCCCCTCACTGCCCCTCACTGCCCCTCACTGCCCCTCACTGTCCTTCTCTGTCCCTCACTGTCCCTCTCTGCCCCTCACTGTCCCTCTCTGTCCCTCACTGTCCCTCTCTGTCCCTCTCTGCCCCTCTCTGCCCCTCACTGCCCCTCACTGCCCCTCACTGCCCCTCACTGCCCCTCACTGTCCCTCTCTGTCCCTCTCTATCCCTCTCTGCCCCTCACTGTCCCCTCACTGCCCCTCATTGCCCCTCAGTGCCCCTCACTGTCCCGTCACTCTCCCCTCACTGTACCATCTGTCCCCTTGCTGGCCCTCACTGTCCACTCATTGTCCATTTCTGTCACTCTGTGTCCACTCCTCATCCCCTGACTGATCCTCACTGTCGACTCTGTGTCCCCTCGCTGTTTCATCACTGCCCCTGGGGGAGGCCCACAATGAATCGTCTCTGCTCGCCCTGTTCCCCTCCCATAGGTGAAGTGGATCTTCTCATCAGTGGTGGAGCTGAAGAGGACGATCGTCCCCGACTACAGAAACATGATCGGGCAGGGCGCCTAGAGCTCCTGTGAGCAGAGTCCAGGACGGCCACAGACCCAACTGGACAGCGTCCATTACTTCGAGCATCAACCTGCACCAGGCCTGCTCCTTTGCGCTCTGACCCAGCGACCTCTGACCTCTTGGCCAGCCTCGCCCGCATCTCTACCTGCAGGCCTCATGGTCATCAAAACCTGCCCCCACCCCCGGAGACCTGAGTGGACAGCAGGCGTAGACCCCACCCGAGCTGATGAATGCCGAGGCCCTCTGGGAAGCCAGCAAGACACCAATGGGCTGCGAGTCCCCCACCAGGAACACACATGTTGGAGTTCAGTTCTGCCTGGAGGAGTTGGAGGCTGGTCCAGGGCTGTCTGCACAGGGCACCTCCTCCCACACCATCCATCTTCTCCAGGCCAGGACCCAGACCACAGGGCCTCTGAAGGAGGAAGCTGGGTTCCCACACCATATGCACAGGGCCCAGCCCCTGCATCGTGTCCAGGCCTGGATTCAGACCACAAGTCCATGGGGGAGGCCCCTGTGTCAGATTCTTGGGAACAGCTGTCCTGCAGGGGCCCAGCCTCCCAGCAGGGAAGCTCCTGGGAGGACCACTAACGATTACTCAGGTCACCTCCACCAAAGATGCTGCTGTGAGCAAGGCCTGGGCCCACGGCTGCTGCAGGAGCCCTGGATGGGGAAGGGGTGACATCCAGCCAGACCGACCGCCCGGAGATGGGTCTGGTGACCGGTTGCCAGTGGACAGAGCTGGAGGAGCTCCCAGAATACAGGACGGCAGGGCAACCAGTCCATCCAGCGCCCTGCAGGAGCTCAGCCTGCACCAAGGGCAAGGGTGAAAGGCGAGACCAGAGACCCAGAGGCCCAGCCCCAGGCCCCAGGGCCCCACCTCGCCTCCCAGTACAGACTCTCCTGTCATTGCACAAATGTGCATGGGCATCTCTGGATGGGAGGCACTGCCCCTAGGACTGAAAGGAAGGACCACAGTCTCGGAGCTTGGGAAGCTTCTTCTGTATAATGTGGGGGCCTGTTCATTCTCTTTGCTGTTTCTTTATCTCTTTAATGACAATAAAGCATCTTTACTACACCTAGCTCACTGGCCAGTCTCCATATGTTGACACAGATCAGATCAGATCAGTCGCTCAGTCGTGTCCGACTCTTAGCGACCCCATGAACCGCAGCACGCCAGGCCTCCCTGTCCATCACCAGCTCCCGGAGGTCACTCAGACTCACATTCATCAAGTCAGTGATGCCATCCAGCCATCTCATCCTCTGTCGTCCCCTTCTCCTCCTGCCCTCAATCCCTCCCAGCATCAGAGTCTTCTCCAATGAGTCAACTCTTCACATGAGGTGGCCAAAATACTGGAGTTTCAGCTTTAGCATCATTCCTTCCAAAGAAATTCCAGGGCTGATCTCCTTCAGAATGGACTGGTTGAACCCCCTGCAGTCCAAGGGACTCTCAAGAGTCTTCTCCAACACCACAGTTCAAAAGCATCAATTCTTGGGCGCTCAGCCTTCTTCACAGTCCAGCTCTCACATCCATACATGACCACAGGAAAGACCATAGCCTTGACTAGGCGAACCTTAGTTGGTAAAGTAATGTCTCTGCTTTTGAATATGCTATCTAGGTTGGTCATAACTTTCCTTCCAAGGAGTAAGCGTCTTTTAATTTCATGGCTGCAGTCACCATCTGAAGTGATTTTGGAGCCCATAAAAATAAAGTCTGACACTGTTTCCACTGTTTCTCCATCTATTTCCCATGTAGTGATGGGACCAGATGCCATGATCCTCATTTTCTGAATGTTGAGCTTTAAGCCAACCTTTTCACTCTCCACTTTCACTCTCATCAAGAGGCTTTTTAGCCCCTCTTCACTTTCTGCCATAAGAGTGGTGTCATCTGCATATCTGAGGTTATTGATATTTCTCCCAGCAAACTTGATTCCAACTTGTGTTTCTTCCAGTCCAGCATTTCTCATGATGTACTCTGCATATAAGTTAAATAAACATGGTGACAATATGCATCCTTGACGTACTCCTTTTCCTATTTGGAACCAGTCTGTTGTTCCATGACTGGTTCTAACTGTTGCTTCCTGACAGTCTGGCTTCCTCACCCCCACTGGCCCCTGGGCTTCCTGCCCCGCCCCCACCTGCACCTAGAGTCCCTGGTCCCATCCCTACCTGACCCGTGGGTGCCTGACCCCCATCCACTACCCACCCCTAGGGCTCCACTCCACCTCCAAGGCAGAGGCCAGCCTGAAGCCAGGGGAGCCACAGACAAGCGCCCCGTTTTGGGTGGTCAGCACAGGAGGCTGTAACAAACACCGCAGGGGGCTTGGACCACAGGCGTCGCCACTCACACCCTGGACCCTGGGACCCCGGATCCAGGAGCACAGGGCCGGCTCCTGCTGAGGCCTGTCTCCATGGGGTGCAGATGCCATGTCCTCACGGAGGCACCCCTCTGTTCCTGTCTCTGTCCTCACCTCCTCTTAGAGGGTCTCCAGTCAAACTGGACGAGGGCCCATCCTGGGACCCCAGTTCACCCTCATCACCTCTTCAAAGACACTTCCTCCAAAAGCAGTGACGCTTGAGGTCTGGGGGTCAGGGCTTCAAGATTTGAATTTGGGGTCACAATTCTGCCCTGAACAAGCAGGTTGGTGCTGGAAACCCAGAGCAGGAGTGGACACCAGTGAAGGTGGGCCAGGAGGGGCAGCTGGGGGAGGGGTGTCAGAGGGAGCACCCAGACCTGGTTCAGTGCTCAGGACACACTGGTCAGTGAGAAGGACCTCAGAGGGCACTGGGGACACTGTGCTCAGCCTGGGCTGCACAGAGGTGATGGCTGTGCCACAGGGAAAGCAGGAGGGGCCAGAGGGGGCCAATAAGGATGGCCACCCTCATGTGATGAGGCCGCTGTGTCCACCAGCCGGCCTGGGTGCAGGATGCAGTCAGGACTCCATCCTCACAGACACTGGGGACCTAGGAGACTGGACACTCCCCAAGGGTGGAGGAGGATCCTGTTCAGGGACAGCTCCAAGAAGGGGGCCAGGGCCTGGGAGGGTGCTGGCCATGCTGGGCTCTCTCTGGAGGGCATTTTAAGGGAGCTGGGTCATAGAGGGGAGGTGCTTTGTCAGCTGGGGACCATGCTAGTGTTTTTCCAAACCTTTCAAGGGTAGGAGAGGACCTGCCGCTGGACAGCCCTGGTCCTTGCCTGCTTTGTCAAGAAAGAATTCAGACGAGGAGGCAAAAGGTAAAACTGAAAAGTATGTTGAAAAAGGAAAGTACGTGTGGAAAGACACAAGGGCAAACTAGAGAGACTCCCACGTCTGGGAAGCTTGGTCATTAAGTCACGTCCAGCGCTCGGGACCCCATGGACTCTAGCCCGCCAGGCTCCTCTGTCCGTGGGGTTTCCCAGGCAGAAACACTGGAGTGGGTTGCCATTTCCTTCCCCAGAGGATCCTTCCAGCCCAGGAATCAAGCCCAGGTCCCTGTATTGTAGGCAGATTCTTTAAGAATTGAGCTGCAAGGGGGGGCAGTGTTCTGGATCTTTGTCTTCCTTCAAGCCAGTCATCTTGCTTTGCCCACAGCTCCCCACTAGGCCAATTTGTCTCAGGACCCCCCTACCCTGGGTGTGCACCCACCCCTCAGCCAAGCTGGATCTCAAAGTGAAGGGTTATGGAAGGAGTAAGACCCATTATGACCTGACGTTATTCCCTGACTCTTGACCCACAAGGAACCTTTCTGCACATGTGTAGTATTTCACATGTCCCAAAAAGGAGTAAAGATCCCTTAATTCTTTACTCAAAAACAGTTTTCCCCCCTTTTTTGCTTGTTGCCATGACTATTACCTTAACATGTTTACAAGAGACAAAGACGGCCTATTTACCCTCTTTTTACCGATGCTGTAAAGAACAATATTGCATAGGAATCTGGAATGTTAGGTCCAAGAATCAAGTGGTCAGTAAGGAGACAGCAAGAGTGAACATCAACTTATTAGGAATCAGTGAACAAAAATGGATGGGAATGGGCAAATTTAAATCAGATGATTATTGTCTCTACTATTGTGGGCAAGAATATCTTATACTAAATGGAGTAGCCTTCATACTCAATGAAAGAATCTGAAATGCAGTACTTGTGTGCAATCTCAAAAAAAAAAAAAAGTAGAATGACTTCAGTACATTTCTAAGGCAAACAATTCAATATCACAGTAATCCAAGTCTATGCCTCAACCATTAATGCCAAAAAGGCTGATGTTGAGTGGCTGAAGACCTATAGGACCTTCTAGAACTAACACCCCAAAAAGATGTTCTTTTCATCATGGGGGACTAGAATGCAAAAGTAGAAAGTCAAGAGATACCTGGAATGACAGGTAAGTTAGTCCTTGGAGCACAAGAAGAAGCAGGGAAAAGAATCACAGAATTTTGCCAAGAGAACAACACACTAGTCAAGCAGACAACTTCCTCCAAGAACACAAGAGACGACTCTAAACATGAACATCGCCAGGCAGTCATACCAAAATCCAACTGATTATATTCTTTGCAGCTGAAGACAGAAAAGCTCTATAAAGTCAAAAAAACAAGACCTGGAGATGACTGTGGCTCAGACCATGAACTCTTTATTCCAAAATTCAGGCTTAAATTGAAAATGGTAAAGAAAACCACAAGACCATTCAGGTATGACCTAAGTCAAAAGCCTTACGATGAAACAGTGGAGGTGACAAATACATTCAAGGGATTAGATCCAGTAGCCTGAGAACGTGAGGAACTATGGATGGAAGTTCATAACACTGTATAGGAGGTGTTGACCAAAACCATCCCAAAGAAAAACAAATGCAAGAAGGCAAAGTAGTGGTCTGAAGAGGCCTTACAAACAACTGAGAAAAGAAGAGAAGCAAAAGGCAAAGGAGAAAGGGAAAGATATACCCACTGAATGCAGAGTTCCAGAGGGGAAATAGGAAAGCCTTCTTAAGTGAACAGTGCAAAGAAATAGAGGGAAACAATAGAATGGGACAGGCTAGAGATCTCCTCAAGAAAACTGGAGAGATCAACGGAATATTTCATGCAAACACGGGCACAATAAAAGACGGACGTTGTATGGACCTAACAGAAGCACAAGAAGAACTACACAAAAAAGGTCTTTGTTGTTGGTCAGTAGCTAAGTCATGTCCAACTCTTTGTGACACCAGAAACTGCAGCATGCCAGGCTTCCCTGTCCTTCACTCTCTCCTGGAGTTTGCTCAGACTCATGTCCACTGAGTAAGTAAGGCCATCCAACCGTCTCATCCTCTGTCGCCCCCTTCTCCTTCTGCCCTCAGTCTTTCCCAGCTTTGAGTCCACTCTTTGCATCAGGTGACCAAAGTATTGGAGTTTCATCATCAGTCATTCCAATGAATATTCAGGGTTGACTTCCTTTAGGATTGATTGATTTGATCTCCTTGCTGAGCAAGGAAGGGACTCTAAAGAGTCTTCTCCAGCAACACAATTCAAAAGCATCCATTCTTCAGTGCTCAACCTTCTCTATGGTCCAACTTTCATATCTGTACATGACTACTGGGAAAAAAAGTCTTAATGACCCAGATACCACGATGGTGTGATCACTCACCTGGAGCCAGACACCCTGGAGAATGAAGTCAAGCAGGCCTTAGGAAGCATCACTATGAACAAAGCTAGTGGAGTTCCGGCTGAGCTACTTCAAATCCTAAAAGATGGCGCCATTAAAGTGCTGCCCTCAATATACCAGCAAATTTAGAAAACTCAACAGTGGTCACAGGCCTGGGAAAGGTCAGTTTTCATTCCAATTCCAAAGAAAGGCAATGTCAAAGAAAGTTCAATCATACAGTTGCACTCATTTCACAACTAGTTAGGTTATACCTCAAATCCTTCAAGCCAGGCCTCAACAGTAGTGAACAGAGAACTTCCAGATATACAGTCTGGATTTAGAAAAGGCAGAGGAACCAGAGATCAAATTGCCAACATCTGTTGGATCATAGAAAAAGCAAGGGAATTGCAGAAAAACATATACTTCTGCTTCATTGACTATGCTAAAGACTTTGATTCTGTGGATCACAGCAATCTTTGGAAAATTCTTAAGGAGATGGAAATACCAGACCTCCTTACCTGCCTCCTGAGAAACCTGAATGCAGGTCAAGAGACAAGAGGTAGAACTAGACATGAAACAATAGACTGATTCAAAATTGTGAAAGGAGAACATCAAAGCTATATATTATCACCCTGCTTATTTAACTCCTATGCAGAGTACATCAGGCAAACAGCTGGGCTGGATGAAGCACAAGCTGGAATAAAGATAGCCAGGAGATATATCAACTGCCTCAGATATGCAGATGACACCACCCTTATGGCAGAAAATGAAGAGGAACTAAAGAGCCTCTTGATGAGGGTGATAGAGGAGAGTGAAAAAGCTGGCTTCAAATTCAAGATTCCGGTCCCATCACTTCATGGCAAATAGATGGGGGGAAAATGGAAGCCAAGGCAGATTTTGTTTTGTTTTCATGGGCTCTGAAGTCACTCTGGCCAGGGACTACAGGCATGAAATTAGAAGATGCTCGCTCTTTGGAAGAAAATCGATGACAAACCCACTTATTCTTCAGCCGCTCAGTCGTGCCTGACTCTGTGACCCCATGGACTACAGCACACCAGACTTCCCTGTCCTTCACTGTCTCCAGGAGTCTGCTCAAACTCATGTCCATTGAGTCGATGATGCCATTCAATCATCTGATCCTCTGTGGCCCCATCTCCTCCTGCCCTCAATCTTTCTCAGCATCACTGTCTTTTCCGATGAGTTAGCTCTTCACATCATTTTCCCAAAGTATTGGAGCTTCAGCATAAGTCCTTCCAATGAATATTTAAGGTTGGTTTCCTTTAGGATTGACTGGTTTGAACTCCTTGCTTCCAAGGGACTCTCAAGAGTCTTCTTCAGCACCATGGTTCAAAAGCATCAATTCTTGGGCACTCAGCCTTCTGTATGGTCCAACACTCACATCCATATATAACTACTGGAAAGACTACAGCTTTGATTAGATGGATCTTTGTTGGCAAGGTGATGTCTGTTTTTTAATATGCTGTATGGGCTTGTCATAGCTTTTCTTCCAAGGAGCAAGCATCTTTTATTTTCATGGCTGCAGTCACCATTTGCAGTGACTTTGGAGTCCAGGAAAATAAAGTCTGTCACTGTTTCTGCTTTTTCCACATATATTTGTCATGAAGTGATGGAGCCAGATGCCATGATCTTATTTTTTTAAATGTTGACTTTTAAGCCAGGTTTTTCACTACTCTATGACCCTCATCAAGAGGCTCTTTAGTTCCTCTTCACATTCTGCCATTAGAGCAGTGCTGTCTACATACTTGAGATTACTGGTATTTCTCCTGGTGATCTGGATTCCAGCTTGAGCTCCATCCAGCCTGCCAGTTTGCCTGATGTACTCTGCATACACGTTAAATAAACAGGGTGACAATATACACCTTTGATGTACTCTTTTCCCCATTTTGAAGCAGTTTGTTGTTCCATGTTTGGTCCTAACTGCTGCTTCTTGGTCAGGATGTGGGTTTCCTGAGAGGCAGGTAGTCTGGTATTTCCATATTTTTCAGAATTTTCCAGTTTGTTGTGATCCACACAGTCAAAGACTTTGGCATAGTCAATAAAGCAGAAGTAGATGTTTTTCTGGAACTCTCTTGCTTTTTCAATGATCCAGTGGGTGTTGGCAATTTGATCTCTGGTTTCTCTGCCTTTTCTAAATCCAGCTTGAACATCTGGAAGTTCTCAGTTCATGTATTGTTGAAGCCTGGCTTGGAGAATTTTGAGCATTACTTTACTAGTGTGTGAGATGAGTGCAACTGTGCAGTAGTTGGAACATTCTTTGGCATTGCCTTTCTTTGGGATTGGAATGAAAACTGACCTTTTCCAGTCCTGTGGCCACTGCTGAGTTTTCCAAATTTGCTGGCATACTGAGTGCAGCACTTTCATAGCATCATCTTTTAGGACTTGAAATAGCTTACCTGGTATTCCATCACCTCCACTAGCTTTGTTCATAGTGATGCTTTCTAAGGCTCACTTGACTTCCATTCCAGGATGTCTGGCTCTAGGTGAGTGATCACATCATGGTTATCTGAGTCATGAAGATCTTTTTTGTAGAGTTCTTCAGTGTATTCTTGCCACCTCTCCTTAATATCTTGTGCCTCTGTTAGATCTATACCATTTCTGTCCTTTATTGAGCCCATCTTTGCATGAAATGTTCCCTTGGTATCTTGAATTTTCTTGAGAAGATCTCCAGTCTTTCCCATTCTATTGTTTTCCTCAATTTCTTTGCATTAATCACCGAGCCAGGCTTTCTGATCTCTCCTTGCTCTTCTTTGGAACTTGTCATTCATCTGGGTATATCTTTCCTTTTCTCCTTTGCCTTTTCCTTCTCTTCTTTTCTCATCTATTTGTAAGGCCTCCTCAGACAACCATTTTGCCTTTTTGCTTTTCTTTTTCTTGGGGATGGTCTTGATCTCTGCCTCCTATACAATGTCACAAACCTCTGTCCATAGTTCTTCAGACACTCTGTCTATCAGATCTAATCCCCTGAATCTATTTGTCACTTCCACTGTATAATCGTAAAGAATTTCCTTTAGATCATACATGAACAGTCTAGTGGTTTTCCCTACTTTCGTCAATTTAAGTCTGAATTTTGCAATAAAGACTTCATGACTGGAGCCACAGTCAATTCCTGGTTTTGTTTTAGCTGACTGTATACAGCTTCTCCATCTTCAGCTCTAAAGAATATAATTAATCTAATTTCAGTATTGACTATCTGATGATGTCCATGTGTATAGTTGTAACTTTTGTTTTTAGAAGAGGGTGCTTGCTATGACCAGTGCGTTCTCTTGGCAAAACTCTGTTAGCCTTTGCCCTGCTTCATTTTGTACTTCAAGGCCAAACTTTCCTGTTACTCCAGGTATCTCTTGACTTCCTATTTTGTATTACAGTCTCCTATGACGGAGAAGGCAATGGCACCCCACTCCAGTACTCTTGCCTGGAAAATCTCATGGACGGAAGAGCCTGGTAGGCTGCAGTCCATGGGGTCGCTAAGAGTCGGACATGACTGAGTGACTTCACTTTCACTTTCCACTTTCATGCATTGGAAAAGGAAATGGCAACCCACTCCAGTGTTCTTGCCTGGAGAATCCCAGGGACGGGGGAGCCTGGTGGGCTGCCGTCTATGGGGTCACACAGAGTCCGACATGACTGAAGTGACTTAGCAGCAGCATGATGAAAAGGACATCTTTTTTGGTATTAGTTCTAGAAGATCTTATAGGTCTTCATAGTACCTACAATATCAGCTTCTTCAGCATTAGTGGTGGGGCATAGACTTGGATTCTGTGATATTGAATGGTTTGCCTTGGAAATGAACAGAGATTGTTCTGTTATTTTTTAGCTTGCACCCAAGTACTGCACTTCAGACTCTTTTGTTGACTATGAGGCCTACTCCATTTCTTCTAAGGGATTCTTCCACACAGTAGTAGTTGTAATGCAATGAATTAAATTCACCCACTCTGGTCCATTTTAGTTCACTAGTATCTAAAATATTGATGTTCATTATTTCCATCTCCTGTTTGACCACTTCTAATTTACCTTGATTTATGGAGCTAATATTTCAGATTCCTATGCAGTATTGTTCTTTACAGCATCAGACTTTATGTCCATCCTAGTCACATCCACAGCTGGGTGTTGTTTTTGCTTTGGCTCAGCCTCTTCATTCTTTCCGGTCCTATTTCTCTGCTCTTCTCCTGTAGCATATCGGGCACCTTCCAACCTGGGGAGTTCATCCTTCAGTGTCATATCTTTTTGCCTTTTCATATGGTTCATGGGATCTGTTTATTTAACTTATATGCAGAGTACATCATGAGAAATGCTGAGCTGGAAGAAACACAAGCTGGAATCAAGATTGCTGGGAGAAATATCAATAACCTCAGATATGCAGATGACACCACCCTTATGGCAGAAAGTGAAGAGGAACTAAAAAGCCTCTTGATGAAGGTGAAAGTGGAGAGTGAAAAAGTTGGCTTAAAGCTGAACATTCAGAAAACGAAGATCATGGCATCTGGTCCCATCACTATATGGGAAATAGATGGAGAAACAGTGGAAACAGTGTCAGACTTTATTTTTCTGGGCTCCAAAATCACTGCAGATGGTGACTGCAGTCATGAAATTAAAAGATGCTTACTCCTTGGAAGGAAAGTTATGACCAGCCTAGAGAGCATATTCAAAAGCAGAGACATTACTTTGCCAACAAAGGTCCGTCTAGTCAAGGCTATGGTTTTTCCTGTGGTCATGTATGGATGTGAGAGTTGGACTATGAAGAAGGCTAAGCACCGAAGAATTGATGCTTTTGAACTGTGGTGCTGGAGAAGACTCTTGAGAGTCCCTTGGACTGCAAGGAGATCCAACCAGTCCATTCTAAAGGAGATCAGCCCTGGGATTTCTTTGGAAGGAATGATGCTAAAGCTGAAACTCCAAGATTTTGGCCACCTCATGCGAAGAGTTGACTCATTGGAAAAGACTGTGATGCTGGGAGGGATTGGGGGCAAGAGGAGAAGGGGACGACAGAGGTTGAGATGGCTGGATGGCATCACTGACTCGATGGACATGAGTCTGAGTGAACTCCGGGAGTTGGTGATGGACAGGGAGGTCTGGGGTGCTGCGATTCATGGGGTCACAAAGAGTCGTACATGACTGAGCGACTGATCTGATCTGATCTGATGGGGCTCTCAAGGCAAGAGTGCTGAAGTGGTTTGCCATTCCCTTCTCCAGTGGACTATGTTCTGTCAGAACTCTCCACCATGACCCATCCATCCTGGGTGGCCCTACATGGCATGGCTCATAGTTTCAGTGAGTTAGACAAGGCAGTGATCCATGTGATCAGTTTGGCTCATTTTCTGTGATTGTGGGGTTTTTTTTTGGTTTTTTTTCCTGTCTGCCCTCTGATGTATAAGGCTAAGAGGCTTGTGGAAGCTTCTTGATGGGAGGGACTGGCTGTGGGGGAATCTGGGTCTTGTTCTCATGGCCAGGACCATGCTCAGCAAACCTTTAATACAATTTTCTATTGATGGCTGGGGCTGTGTTCTCTCCCTGTATTTTGGTGTGAGGCCAAACTATGGTAGGGGTAGTGGTTGTAATGGCAACCTCCTTCAAAAGGACTTTTGCCGGCACCCCCCGCGGCTCCCAGGACCTTGGTATTCAGTGCCCTTGACCCTGCAGCAGGCCACTGTCGACCCATGCCTCTGCCAGAGTCTCCTGGACACTCAGGGGTAAGTCTGGCTCAGTCTCTTGTTGGGTCACCACTCCTTTCTCCTGGGTCCTGGTGAGCACAAGGTCTTATCTGTGCCCTACAAGAGTTTGTTTCCCCAGTCCTGTGGAACTTCTGTAATCAAATCCCACTGGCTTCCATAATCAAATTCCCTGGGGGTTCTCAGTCCCTTTGCTGGATACCAAGGTTGGGAAATCTGTTGTGGGTCCTAGAACTTTTGCAACAGTGCAAGAACTTCTTTGATATAATTCTTCTCCAGTTTGTGGGTCGGCTGCTCAGTGGCTTTATGGTGGGGCTAAGGGTGACCTCCTCCAAGAGGATTTATGCCACATGCAGGGCCTCCCAGATCTGTTGCACAGTGCTGTCCCCGTCACAGCCACTGCTGACCCATGCCTCTGCAGGAGACACTCAAACATTCAGTGGCAGGTCTGTCTCAGTCGCTCATGGGGTCTCTGGGTCCTGGTGCACACAAGGTTTTGTATGAGCCCTCTGAGCATCTCTGGCAGGTATGGGGCTTGATTTTAAATACAATTTTGCCCCTCCTACTGACTTTTGGGGTTTTTCTTTGCCCTTGGATGTGGAGTATTTTTTTTTTGGTGGGATCCAACATTCCCCTGTCAACAGTTGTTCAGCAGCCAGTTGTAATTCTGGAGTTCTCACAGGAGAGGAGGAGTGCACATCCTTCTAGACTGTCATCTTGAGACCCAGGCCATAGGAGGCTAGTAAGACAGGTGGTCCAGAGACTTCCAATTCAGTTCAGTTCAGTTGCTCAGTCGTGTCCAACTCTTTGCGACCCCATGAATCACAGCACACCAGGCCTCCCTGTCCATCACCAACTCTCGAAGTTTACTCAAGCTCTTGTTCATCAAGTTGGTGATGCCATCCAGCCATCTCAACCTCTGTCGTCCCCTTCTCCTTCTCCTCCTGCCCCAATCCCTCCCAGCATCAGGGTCTTTTCCAATGAGTCAACTCTTCGCATGAGGTGGCCAAAGTACTGGAGTTTCAGCTTCAATATCAGTCCTTCCAAAGAAAACCTAGGGCTGATCTCCTTTAGAATGGACTGGTTGGATCTCCTTGCAGTCCAAGGGACTCTCAAGAGTCTTCTCCAACACCATAATTCAAAAGCATCAATTCTTTGGCGCTCAGCTTTCTTCACAGTCCAACTCTCACATCCATACATGACCACAGGAAAAACCATAGCCTTGACTAGACGGACCTTTGTTGGCAAAGTAATGTCTCTGCTTTTGAATATGCTCTCTAGGCTGGTCATAACTTTCCTTCCAAGGAGTAAGCATCTTTTAATTTCATGGCTGCAGTCACCATCTGCAGTGATTTTGGAGCCCAAAAAAATAAAGTCTGACACTGTTTCCCCATCTATTTGCCATAAAATGATGGGACCAGATGCCATGATCTTTGTTTTCTGAATGTTGAGTTTTAAGCCAACTTTTTCACTCTCCACTTTCACCTTCATCAAAAGGCTTTTTAGTCCCTCTTCACTTTCTGCCATAAGGGTGGTGTCATCTGCATATCTGAGGTTATTGATATTTCTCCCAGCAATCTTGATTCCAGCTTGTGTTTCTTCCAGCCCAGCATTTCTCATTATATACTCTGCGTATAAGTTAAATAAGCAGGGTGACAATATACAGCCTTGATGTACTCCTTTTCCTATTTGGAACCAGTCTGTTGTTCCATGTCCAGTTCTAACTGTTGCTTCCTGCCCTGCATATAGGTTTCTCAAGAGGCAGGTAATGTGGTCTGGTATCCCATCTCTTTCAGAATTTTCCACAGTCTATTGTGATCCACACAGTCAAAGGCTTTGGCAAAGTCAATAAAGCAGAAATAGATGTTTTTCTTAAACTCTATTGCTTTTCCAATGATCCAGCAGATGTTGGCAATTTGATCTCTGGTTTCTCTGCCTTTTCTAAAACCAGCTTGAACATCTGGAAGTTCACGGTTCACATATAGTTACTGTTAATAAGGTCTAGTCCGGTAACAATACATTGAGTGGCCTATCAACGAAATCTTTTCCAGAACCAGGAATGAGCACTCCTACCACAGTGGGATGAAATGCCCCCCAAACCTTGGTCAAATTCATGACTATGAAGGGATCCTGCCAACTGGAAACTGGCACTTGCCAACTATCTCTACAGGATTAATTCATGAACCACTATAGCTCATGAACCACTGACCTTCAATACCCCCTGAAATGAGTTCAGGGTGGAGATCAGCAAAGAGGATCTCTGTGCTCCAGAAGACTGACAGACCAGGACTTCAGATAGCCAGGCACTCTCAGGGAAGGACATGTATAAGCCCAAATTCTTTCAACTTCTCATACCTAGAAAAACACTAAAGTCATTAATGGTGACATCTGTTTGGGCTATTCAGGAAAAAATTACAATTAGAAGTCGAGAGGGAAGAACTGTGTTTCAGACATCCAAGATAATACTAGAGGACACTACAAGTGTGGTTTGACACAACTTCTTGTATTGCTGAGAACTTCAGTTTTATGAGCTGCATCAGACTTGAGGCCATCAGCCATTCTCAAGACAATACCAGCTGGCAGCTGGTGGCTGAGCCTGACATTTTCAAGGTCTTATCTAGTACCTATTACTTTTGAGACAATGAAATTCCTTTAGTCCATGTATTAGCATAAAGAAGAAACAAATAGTGCCTATTATTTATGTGTTGATACCAAATTAAAGGGTAAAACCTGCTTAGATAAAACCAGACAACTGGTCACCTGGCTACAAGTCTCTTTGAAATACCAGGTCCAAACTGGGTCTCAGGCTTACTCTCTTGAAAAGAAACGAGACTGGTTTTGTTGACTAACCTCCAGGTTGTCCAGTTACTTCTAACTGGGCCTACTAAATGCACTGCATCACAGTGGGCTAATAAAAAAGGACATTAAAAATGTATTTGGCCATGGCAAATGGTTCCATTCCTTTGGACAAGATGATCCAGGCTCTGACTCTACTGCATCACAATCAAAAAATCTTACCAAACATAACTGTCTTACTCCTACCTGGGCCCCTGGTTAAGTTCCTACTCCTACCCGAGCCCCTGGTTATAATATATTTTTTACTGACTTCTGATCCCATCATCATTTAATCCACAGGCTTAGTTTGTTCTCTTGAGAGCACTACAGTCTTCTAGGAAAGATGACAGTGATGCAGAGATTCCAGCAACTCATCAGAACAGATCCTTTCAAAATAACAACAGAAGTCACCCTTGCCCCTTAATAAAACCAGGCAGAAACTCCGTGACCCCCAGCTAGGTGTCTATGAACCCATGCCAACGTGAAGAAGCTACAGGAGACAGACCTTCACCCTTCATCTTCCAAATAAACATTTCTTGGGGTTCTCATCTCTCAGAGGGATTTGAGGTAGTAGAGAAAAGAGCCCCAAGGCTGAGCAGGTGGAGTTTGCCGAGCACAGTAAGTGATTCCCTGACACTCCAAAGACAAAGCTAGTGGCAGGAGCTGAGCTCAGCTGGGATAGAGAAAAGAGGACCCCATCTATCAGGCAGGGAAGCCTCCCCAACTATATTTGTGCAGGAAGACTCCTTGAGGGTCATAAAGGGAGAGCGCCACCGCATAATAAATGTTATCAAACCTCCTGTTACCCATGCACTGAAATCTTTCTTGGTAAAAAGATCCACACACATCAGGGCAGGGCCCAAGGACAGGTCAAATGTGGGGAAAGAGATGAGATAATCGGCCAGAGGAGAACAAAACCCAAAAGAATTGCCCCATAAACATGAGTCAACACACACATGAGTCAACACACACATGAGTCAACATAAACATGAGTCAACATACATGTGAGTCAACATACACGTGAGTCAACACAGACATGAGTCAACACACACGAGTCAACATAGACATGAATCAACACACACGAGTCAATACAGACATGAGTCAACATGCACGTGATTCAACACACATGTGTGTATACATACACATGAGTCAACACAGATATGAATCAACATAGTCATGAGTCAACACACACATGAGTCTATATACACAGGAGCCAACATACACATGATTTAGCAACCTCTTCACTGCACTCCTCCCCGTTAGGGAGGATGCCCACACCCTTTCTTTCCAGGCTGGTATCTGCCTTGCTCTGTCTTGAATAAATAAATCTCTTCTCTGTGTGCTTTCCACATGTTGCGCTGTGTCTCTAATCATAAATTTCACACCTGTATTTACAGTGTTTGCCTCCTTGGAACATTCGTGCTTTCAAATGAGGCAAGAGCCAGGCGATCCTTCCTTCTAGTCTCCGGCCTCTGGTGCTTTAGCTGCTAGGACTCCGGGATTTCATCCAGGCTATGCAGGTCCAAACGGAGAAGGCAATGGCGGCCGACTCCAGTACTCTTGCCTGGAAGGTCCCATGGACGGAGGAGCCTGGAAGGCTGCAGTCCATGGAATCACCAAGAGTTGGACACGACTGAGTGACTTCACTTTCACTTTTCACTTTCATGCATTGGAGAAGGAAATGGCAACCCACTCCAGTGTTCTTGCCTGGAGAATCCCAGGGACGGGGGAGCCTGGTGGGCTACCGTCTCTGGGTCGCACAGAGTCGGACATGACTGAAGCGACTTAGCAGCAGCATGCAGGTCCAATACAAGGGCAAGGAACTAAGCTCCTGCTTCAGGACTGCTCCCTGTTGCCTCTCTAAGGAAAAGACCCCCACCCACAGCACTTCTGGGGTGGGGCGATAGTGTCTCCCAATCCCAGGCCTACTGCTCTGTCTATGGGACAGCCAGAGTGCACATGGGGTCTAGGGTGCCCTGCAGCATTTCAAGAGACTAGAAACAGAGGGACCCTGTCATCCACACGTGGGGAGGTCACTGTGCCCACAACCAGCAGTGGGGGGGCTGCACCACGTCTCACAATTGGACTGTCACTTTGGGCCCCAGTGACCGCCATAACTCTGCCAACGGGCAACAGCTATGGCCAGGAGAACAGCTGCCCCCTGACCGTAGATGTTGTTCTGGCCTCTGTCAGATATCAGGGCCATAGAAGAAGGCAGGGGGAGGAGGTGGGAAGAGTCAGGACCCAGACGAAGACAGTGGTCTAGAGGGAAGCCCATCCGGGCTGGAGGACCAGACACGGCCCGAGGCTGGGCCGCACACTGGGAATGACACACTCTCCAGGGCTGCAGAGGAACCCACCAGAGCTGGGAGGCCCAGAGGGCACAAGCAAGGGGCCCAGACCCTGGGCTGTGGTGGTTCAACCAGGCATAATCCCAGCGGAAGGTGGAAAGCCGTGAAGGCTGGGGTTCCCACTCCTCCCTTGGGTCCCAGGGCACTGCTCAAACCACCCCACTCACCCACAAGACGCAACTCAGCTGCATCTGGACTCCCCCAGGCCTTCTGAGGCAGAAACCACCCAGAAGAAAAGGGAACTTCAGGAAGCAAGTTGTGCCACCAGGTTTCAATCCACTTCTTAGTGTTTGGAGACTTGTGGGCAGGGAGTTCACACATCGGGGAACTGGTGACCAAGTGCTAGGGAGCAGGGCTGCAGACACCACACACAGATCCCAGGAGCCACATGTGTCTGGGGCCAGAGCAGGTAAGGGGCCCCCTCCACAGCCCCCACCATGGGTGAGTGGGGACCCCGAGGATGAGCACACGGGGACAGGAAGGAGACCTCTGGAGGGAGACCGGCCTCAGGATCCCTGGAGGGGCTGGAGCAGCCAAGCGGGCCGGGGGAGGCAGCTGACCCCGGTCACGGTGCTGGACAAGAGCAGGGACATAACCCGGGCAGCCCAGGGCTGGGGAGCTCAGGGGGCTGCCGAGCCATCGAGGAGCAGGACAGACTTGAGACGGGAGGGGAGGGCTGTGCATGACCAGGGGCTCTGGAGGCCGGGGCTGGGCAGGCATGAGGACCAGCCAGGACAGAAGGAGGGTCTAATGTGAGGAGCAGGGAAGGGAGAGGACCCCAGGGCAGTGACGGCTCCAGGACAGGCCAGTGGAGCCCGCGTGTGTCCCAGGGCAGGGCCACGTGCAGGGACTGTGGGTCCCGACTGGGCTGGGGCCGAGTGCAGCAGCAGAGCTGAGGGGCAGAGCTGCAGGGCTGGTCAGGCTCCGTGTCCACAGTGGGTAGCACAGGGCTGAGCCTGCAGCTCCCCAGAATGCAGGAGGCTGACCAGAGCCCAGGGCCTGAGGACCAGCAGCAGGAGCTGGAGAGAGGGCAGGTGACCCAAAAAGTGGAGGCAGCAAGGGGCCAGAGGAGGGTGTGGATGGAGGGACAGAGAAGAGTGGAGAGAAAGGGCCAGGACCTCTGCCAGGAGGGGCCTGGGTGGACAGAGCTCCTCCAGAGGAGAGCAGCCCGGAGGCCACGTGGACACCTAGCAAGTCCAGGGACGAGAGCTGAGCCTAGGAAATAAAGGGGTGAGGAGTGGAGCTGGGCAGGGTTGAGGGTTCCTGGAGGGGCCAGAGGGGCAAGGGAGCCTGAGGTGGGAGCCCAAGGGACAGGGGGCAGCGAGGCTGCAGGTGAGCAGCGGCTGGGAGGGCAGGGGGTGTCCCTGGTGTTTGGGGGAGCAGGTACAGCTTGTGAGGGTGAGCAGCGAGCTGGGAAGGCAGGGGGTACCTCAAGAGCTTTAGGGGAGTGCATAGAGCTTCTGAGGGTGGGCAGGGGGCTCAAAACACAAGGGGCAACCCTAAAGCTTTGGGGGAGCAAGTATGGCTTGTGAGGGTGAGCTGGGGCTGGAAGGGCAGGGGGAGCTCTGGTGAGTTGGGGGAGCAACTATGGCCTGTGAGGGTGAGCTGGGGCTGGGAGGACAGGGGGAGCCCTGGTGCTTGGGGAGCAGGTACAGCTTGTGAGGGTGAGCAGGGGCTGGGAGGGCGGGGGAGCCCTGGTGCTTTAGGGGAGCAAGTACAGATTGTGGGTGAGCAGGGGTTAGGAGGGCAGGGGGGCCCTGGTGTTTGGGGGAGCAAGTACAGCTTTTGGGGGTGAGCAGGGGCTGGGAGGACAGTGAGGCCCCTGGCTTGGGGGAGCAGGTACAGGTTATGAGGTGAGCCAGGGCTGGGAGGGCAGGGGTTACCTCAAGAGCTTTATGGGAGCAGGTAGAGCTTCTGATGGTGGGCAGCAGCTGAGAGGAAAGGTGGCAACCCAGAGTTTTGGGGGAGCAGGTACAGCCTGTGAGGATGAGCAAGGGGCTGGGAGGACAGGGGGAGCCCTGGTGCTTTGGGGGAGCAGGTACAGCCTGTGAGGGTGAGCAGGGGCTGGAAGGACAGGGGGAGCCCTGGTGAGTTGGGGAAGCAGGTACAGCCTGTGAGGGTGAGCAGGGGCTGGAAGGGCAGGGGGAGCCCTGGTGAGTTGGGGGAGCAGGTACAGCTTATGGGTGAGCAGGCTTTGGAGGACTTGGTGTGCCCCTGGTATTTGGGGGAGCAGGTACAGGTTATGAGGGTGAGCAGGGGGCTGAAAGGACAAGGGGCAACCCCAGAGCTTTGGGGGAGCAGGTGTGGCTTGTGAGGGTGAGCAGGGGCTGGGAAGGCAGGGGGACGCCTGGCGTTCAGGGAGCAGGTAGAGCTTCTAGGGGTGAAAGCGGCAGGGAGGGCAGGGGACTCTCTGGGGTGTCTCAGGGGAGAAGGTGGAGATTGCGCAGGTGAACCGGGCTCTGGGAACGAGCAGCTGGCCAGCTAGTGCTGAGGTCGGAGGCACAGGGTCTGAGCTGAAGGGAGCCCTTTTGGTGGAGGGTCGGGGACAGCAAGGCCAAGTGCAGAGGAAAATGAAGGCTGCTCTGGCCTGACGTGGGAGGGCTTCCCAATGAGAGCAGGTGGCCTCCATTCATAGGCCCGGGTGCCCACTGTGTTGCAGCCATCTCTGGGGACTCAGGATGGATGGGGTTCGGCCAAGGCAAGGGGCAGCTGTCAAGACAGTGGACAAGGCTGGGAGTACCTGAGGCTCTTCCTCGAACTCTCAGATGAGGCTGCAGGCCCACGGAGCTGACCAGGGTCTAGGGACAGCTTGGCTGGGGGCTGGGGCCCGGGTAGCTAACCAGACTCTTCCTCGAGGTCTCAGATGAGGCTGCAGGCCCACGGAGCTGACCAGGGTCTAGGGACAGCCCGGTTAGATGGGCTAGGGCCCGTGGAGCCACCCGGAACAGGAGGTGCAGGCAGGGCCCATGCAAGGTCCCCACGGTGCTGAGCACAGGGTGCGCCCAGGAAGGTCAGGGCCTGGAGGGTCTGGTAAGGAGGAGCTGGGCGGCCAGGAGCGTGGAGCAGGGGCCGAGGGCCAATCAGGGGAACCAGGTGAGGGACGGGGCCAGAGACACACCTTTGGGAGCCTGGTTGGACCAGGGTTGGTGGGGACGATCAAGGAGGAGACCTCAGGGACAGGGTCCAGGACTGGGGCGGGGATGTGAGCCCAGAGCACCTGTGCACGGAGCTGGCCTGGAAGTCACGGGCCTGCAGGGCTGAGGCCAGGCCAGATCGGGGGGCAGAGCAGGACGAGAGGGACAGGCTTCTCCAGGCTGAGGGAGGAGGGGCCACAGGAAGAGCCAGGCACCCCCAGGAGGGAAGGGGTCCTGGGCTCTGATCCAGGAGGCCACACTCACCGACCCAAGCTGTGTACAGACACCTCAGCTGCAGTGCACAGAGCTGGGTGGCTACCATGCCGGCCAGTCTTCAGACCCTGGGAACAGATGGTGGCTGGGCTCAGAGGTGCCCCAGGCCTGGGCACCTGAGGTCCCGCCAGACCCGCACTCACCCAGCCTCCTCTCTCACAGCCCCCATCACAGCCCCGAAAGTCTACCCTCTGGCATCCAGCTGCGGGGACACATCCAGCTCCATCATGACCCTGGGCTGCCTGGTCTCCAGCTACATGCCCGAGCCAGTGACCGTGACCTGGAACTCGGGTGCCCTGACCAGCGGCGTGCACACCTTCCCGGCCGTCCTTCAGTCCTCCGGGCTCTACTCTCTCAGCAGCATGGTGACCATGCCCGCCAGCACCGCAGGATCCCAGACCTTCACCTGCAATGTAGCCCACCCGGCCAGCAGCACCAAGGTGGACAAGCGTGTTGGTGAGAAGACGGTCCCCAGAGAGGGTGTCCACTCCAGAAGACCAGGGTCAGCCCCCTGCTTGCAGGGACCCCACCCCCAGCAGTGCTGTGAACCAGGCCCAGGGTGTCAGGGGAGGCCCTGTCTGTCTCTCTCCTGACAGTCTCCCAGGCTTGGGGAGGGGGTCATCTGGAGTTTCCGACATGTCCAGGGTGGCCACAGGCAGGTCGACGTCCACACACCTGGACCCACAGAGATGGGCCCTGGGCTCAGACCTACCAAAAGCTGTCCCCGCCCTAAGCCCAGCCCATGGCTTCCCGCCCCTGGTAATCCACAGTCTGCTCTCTCTGCAGAGCCCAGAAAAAAACCTTGCGACTGTTGCAAATGCCCAGGTAAGTCGCCCAGTCTCCCCGTCACACCCCAGATGTGGACAGGGCCCGGGAGGGCCACAGGTGAGGCTGTGGGGGCCCAAGAGGAAGTCTGCAGGGGTCCCCAGTGGCGGCCCCAAGTGTCCTAAACAGCCTTGTAAGTCGGGAAACCTTTTCTCCACCCAGCGGATGTGGACAGCACCAAGAGGACACAGGATGTGTGGGCGGAGAGGGATGGCTGCCTTGGATGAGTGAGACCCCGAGGCTAATCTCCTGCCGTGTCTCTGCCATTAGGCGTGAGGGTACCGTCTGTCTTCATCTTCCCACCGAAACCCAAAGACACCCTGATGATCACAGGAAAGCCTGAGGTCACATGTGTGGTGGTAGACATGGGCAAGGATGACCCCGAGGTGCAGTTCTCCTGGTTCGTGAATGAAGAGGAGGTGCGCACGGCCACGACGAAGCCGAAAGAGGAGCAGTTCAACAGCACCTACCGCATGGTCAGCACCCTGCCCATCCAGCACCAGGACTGGACTGGAGGCAAGGAGTTCAAGTGCAAGGTCAACAACAAAGGCCTCCCAGCCCCCATCGTGAGGACCATCTCCAGGAACAAAGGTTGGGCCAGGTGGACGGGCCTGGGAGGGTCCCGTGGGCCAGAGTGACCACTGTGCTAACAGCCTTGCCTGTCCCCACAGGGCAGGCCCGGGAGCCGCAGGTGTACGTCCTGAACCCACAGCGGGACGAGCTCAGCAAAAGCACAGTCAGTGTCACCTGCCTGGTCAACAGCTTCTACCCAGAAGGGGTAGATGTGGAGTGGCAAAGAGAGCGGCAGCCAGAGTCGAAAGACAAGTACCACACGACCCCACCCCAGCTGGACACCGACGGCTCCTTCTTCCTGTACAGCAAGCTCAGGGTGGACAAGAGCAGCTGGGAGAGAGGAGACACCTACACGTGTGTAGTGATGCATGAGGCTCTGCACAATCACTACACACAGAAGTCCACCTCTAAGTCTCTGGGTAAATGAGCCACACGTCCCTGCACCAGCAAGCCCTCACCCAGCCCACCCTCCCCGGGCTCCAGGTCCAGCCAGGATGCCCTAGCCCCTCCCTGTGTGCATTCCTCCTGGGCCGCCATGAATAAAGCACCCAGGCCGCCCTGGGACCCTGCAACGCTGTGCTGATTCTTTCTGAGGCAGAGCCCTGGTGACCGCCAGGCCTGCGTGGGGTGGGCTAAGCCGACTCTGGGCCACTTTGTTCAGCATCCGTGGGGGAGCTGACCCCGCTCCAGGCCAGACACACAATGAGTGGGTCCAGCAGGCCAGCTGGGCGCTGCCCGAGGCCACGGAGGGGCTTGGCCAGAGGCACAGCTCCACAGCCCCCTCCAGCCACCATCTGCTGGGCCAGACTCTGGACAGGAATGGGGGAAGCCCCCGAGACCCTCAGGGATTGAGGCCCAATGCTTCCCGCCTCTGCTCCCGCCCACGCTGTTGGGCAGGGCCACGTCCTTGTCCCCAGGCCCCTGTCCCTGGGTGTCCAGAGTCCATGTGTCCATTCTGGGCTTGCCTGGAGCCAGATGTGCCCGGGGGGTGGCCCTGTTTCACCCTCAGGCTCCCGAGGTCAGGCCTCACCCTCCCTCAGCCAGGAGGCTCTGCCCGGCTCTCCCTGCCCGGGGCCAGGCCTGTGCACCCATAGGTATGTCATCCCTGTGCCTGAAAGGGGCCCAGGCCGGGAGCCCTGAACGTCCAGGGCAGGGACCTAGCTGCTCCCTGCAGACACTGAGCCCAGAGCCATGGACAACAAGCCCCAGCCTCGCACACACATGAGACAGCCCACACCCAGCCTCCTCCACACACACTCAGGTGTCCACCCGCATACGCACACTTCACCCCCGTCACACACCCACACGCCTGCACACACTCAGGTCTCGCACTCGAGGACCCATGGGGTGACCCCAAGGGCCCAGACCCAGAGCTGGGTCTTGTGAGCCTCCCTGAGGACACCAGCTTGTCCCCACCCTCCAGCGCCCGTGGGCTGCTCAGCGGCCCTTTCCCACACTGACCACACTGACCAGGTCAGACATCTGTCCCTTGCCTCCCCTGGGGCACCCACGCCCCTCCCTAGCAGGCTGAGATCCCCCCTCAGCCCCTCGTCCCGGCACCCTCATTCCTCGGGCACAGGGACACAGCCCGGTGCTGTCTGCCTTCCCTCCCTGGGGGCAGTGCCCAGGAACGTGTGCTCTGCTGACCCTCCTGGCTCCAGGCCTGGCCCCCAGGGCAGAGGAGGCCAGGAACTGAGCCTCTGTCCTGGGGGGAGGTGGGGTCAGGGCCCCAGTTCAGGGAACAGCTCAGGATGGGAGCAGGACCTCACAGGCCAGGTCCAGACGGCGGCCAGAGCTGGAGGGGTGGGGGCTGGGGCTGGGGCCCAGAGACTGACCTCAGGTGACCCCCTGCCTGGCCCATGGGGGGATCATGCCACCTTCCCCCCACCCAGAGGGAGCCATGCCCCGAGGCCCTGATGACCCCACCCAGCCCCCCATGGGCAGATACAACACTGACCACCCCTCCCTGTGCAGACCTGCTGCTGGAGGAGGAGAGCTGTGTGGACGCCCAGGACGGGGAGCTGGACGGGCTCTGGACGACTATCTCCATCTTCATCACGCTCTTCCTGCTCAGCGTCTGCTACAGTGCCACCGTGACCCTCTTCAAGGTGGGAGGCCATCCTGCTGGGCCCTCGGGCCCCCTCTCTGTCCCCAGGGTCCCCTCAGAGTCCCTCACCATCCATTGACTGTCCCTCACTGTCCACTCACTGTCCACTCCCTGTCCCTGGGAGCAGCCTGGTGAGATTCAGGCTGCACTCACCCCACTCTCCCTGGCAGGTGAAGTGGATCCTCTCATCCGTGGTGGAGCTGAAGCAGTCGATCACTCCCAACTACAGAAACATGATCGGACAGGGCGCCTAGAGCTCCTGTGGGCCACATCCGGACCACCTCAGATCCGACTGGACCACGCCACACCTGTCCACTCGTGACTCTCAGCCTGTGCCAGGTCTGCCCCATTGTCTTATGAGCTCACTAAACCTTGAGCTCTCAGCCATCCTTGCCTGTATCTCAGAACTCCGGCATTGTGGCCACCACTGTCTGCCCCAGCCCTGCTCAAAGACCCAAGCGGACAGCAGGTGATTCCCCAACCTGAGCTGATGGACGCCAAGGGCCTCTGCACAGCCTGCAAGGCACCATTGCAGCCACATGCCCTACCAAGAATGCATGGGTCCAGGGCTGTCTGCACAGGGCACCCACATCTTGTCCAGGCCAGGATCCAGACCCAAGGTCCCTGGAGGAGGCCCCTGTGTCAGATCCTTGGGAATAGCTGTCCTGCTGTCCAAGCTCCTGGAAGGACCACTAAGGGTTACTCAGGCCACCTCCACCAAGGACACTGCTGTGAGCAGGACCTGGGCCCACAGCTGCTGCAGGAGCCCTGGATGGGGAAGGGGTGATGTCCAGCCAGACAGACCACCTGGACATGGGCCTGCTGACCGGTTTCCAGTGGACATAGTGGAGGGGCTCCCAGAATACAGGACGGCAGGGCAGCCAGTCCATCTGGCGGCCAACAGCCTGACACGTCCTGCAGGAGCTCGGCCTGCACTGAGAGTGGGGGTGAGAGGCGAGACCAGAGACCCACAGAGGCCCAGCCCCAGGCCCTGGGGCCCCACCTCACCTCCCGGTACAGACTCTCCCATCATTACAGAAATGTGCATGGGCGTCTCTGGATGGGAGGCGCTGCCCCTAGGACTGGAAGGAAGGACCACAGTCTCGGAGCTTGGGAAGCTTCTTCTGTATAATGTGGGGCCTGTTCATTCTCTTTGCTGTTTATCTCTTTAATGACAATAAAGCATCTTTACTTCACCTAGCTCACTGGCCAGTCTCCATATGTTGACACAACTTCTCCCTTTGAGGAGTCCACAGCCTGGCTGCCCCACACCCACTGGGCCCTGGGCTTCCTGCCCCGCCCCCCACCTGCACCTAGAGTCCCTGGTCCCATCCCTACCTGACCCGTGGGTGCCTGACCCCCATCCACTACCCACCCCTAGGGCTCCACTCTGCCTCCCGGGCAGAGGCCAGCCTGAAGCCAGGGGAACCACAGACAAGCGCCCCATGTTGGGTGGTCAGCACAGGAGGCTGTAACAAACACCACAGGGGTCTTGGACCACAGGCATCGCCACTCACACCCTGGACCCTGGGACCCCGGATCCAGGAGCACAGGGCCAGCTCCTGCTGAGGCCTGTCTCCATGAAGTGCAGATGCCGTGTCCTCACAGGGGCACCCCTCTGTGCCTGTCTCTGTCCTCACCTCCTCTTAGAGGGTCTCCAGTCAGACTGGGCGAGGGCCCACCCTGGGACCCCAGTTCACCCTCATCACTCTTCAAAGACACTTCCTCCAAAAGCAGTGACGCTTGAGGTCTGGGGGTCAGGGCTGCAAGATTTGAATTTGGGGCCACAATTCTGCCCCAAACAGGCGGGTTGGTGCCAGAAACCTAGAGCAGGAGGGGACACCAGTGAAGGCGGGCCAGGAGGGGCAGCTGGGACAGGGGTGTCAAAGGGACCTGGTTCAGTGCTCAGGACACACAGTCAGTGAGAAGGCCCTCAGAGGGTGCTGGGGACACTGTGCTCAGCCTGGGCTGCACAGAGGTGATGGCTGTGCCACAGGGAAAGCAGGAGGGGCCAGAGGGGGCCAGGAAGGGTGGTCGCCCGCATGTGATGAGGCCGCTGTGTCCGCCAGCCGGCCTGGGTGCAGGATGCAGGCAGGACTCCATCCTCACAGACACCAGGGACCGAGGAGACTGGACACTCCCCAAGGGCAGAGGAGGATCCTGCTCAGGGACAGCCCCAAGAAGGGGGCCAGGGCCTGGGAGGGTGCTGGCCGTGCTGGGCTCTCTCCGGAGGGCATTTTCGGGGAGCTGGGTCATCATGGGGGCATGCTAGTGTTTGCCCAAGCCTTTCGGGGGGAAGGGAGGTCCTGCACCGGCTCCACTCAGAGAGCTGCCATCATGTCAGTGTGACTGCATCACCCCAAGGCCCTCGGAGGTGCTGATCCAGGCTCCCGAGGGTAGAGGGACAGACAGAGGACTTCACACATCACTCAGAGGACCAGACGTAAGACTGGGTGCTGGGAGGGGGCCAGCAGGATGGCCACGGGGGTGGACACCGTGGTCCAGGAAACCATCTGGCCCTGGGGGACCCAACCAGGCAGGGTGAGCCTGGGGTTCCCTCTGTCTGCTGGTTCTTGGGGTTCCCCCACACTCTGCTTTTCCCACACACTAGCCATCTAACCAAGACGCTGACCATCCTATCAGCTGTCCAGCCTGCCCAGCCCTGGGCCTTGCCCCTCACGTCCATCCCCCAGACCGACAATCAGCCTCTAGCTGGTCCAGCCATCAGGAAGGCTAGGGTAGCCAACTCAAGCACTGGCTCTCTGGCCTCCTAGCTGAACACAATCCCTGGCAAGGCTACCCCGGGCCCCTGGAGAACTGACCCCCCACACCACCTTCCAGGACTCCCATGCTGACCTCTCAAAAGCCACACCACAGGGCACCCCTCCTCACACTTTCCCTCTGTCGATTTAAGAACATTCACAACATCAAAGTTAAGAGTTATGTTTAATTGAGTATGAATTTTGGAGACTCCAAGCCCAGGGACAGCACCCAACACACTCTGAGAGAGCTACTAGGAGGAGGGGAGGAGCCAGCATGTGGAAGTTTGCAACAAAGGGCAGGCAATCTGAATGTCAAAAGGTCACTGTTAATCAAATAAAATTGGAAGCCCAAGCTAAGGGACGTAACACTTTTCTGTACACCAGAAGATACAAGAGTCTGAGCTCACTGACACGGTTCCTTTCACGTGCACCTCAGCTATGCTGGGGCCAGCATCCTGCGTCTTCCATCCTGAGTTCCCTATGACTCACCTCAGGGAGTGGCTGCAGCCTGCAGGCTTCTAGGAGGCAAGTGTCCTTCTCACTCCTGAGCGCCCTCAGGGCCACTGGCTCACACTGGAGGGAGGCAGTCACTGCTGACGGTGGCATTCTCGTTTACTGATGTGGCAGGAAACACTCCATTTCTCACCCCAGCCTCTGCACATTCCCCATGCCCCCCAAAGCCCAGTGGGGGTGCCTGCCCTGGAGCCACTCCAGCTGTGTCAGCCTCCAGCTGCCTCCTCACCCCAAGAGAGTCCCGGCTCCTGCCTGTCACTGTGCTACCTGGTGTACACGCACCTCCATCTGAGTCTACACACGAGACACACACACACATTAGTGTGTTACCACATATACACACACTTCCATCTGCATCTACACACACACACACACACACACACACACCTGTCAGTGTGCCACCTCCTGTACACACTTCTGTCTGCATCTACACACACACACCGGTCAGTGTGGTGCTTGGTGTACACACACCTCCATCTGCATGTTACACACACACAGTGTGTCACTTCCTGTACACACACCTCCATCTGCATCTACACACACACCTCCATCTGTGTCTACACACGCATATCCACCCTGTGAGTGTGTCGCCTGGTGTCTGTGCACCTCCCTCTGCATCCACACACACACACATCTGTCAGTGCACCATCTCCTGTACACACACCTCCATCTGCATCTACACACACACCTGTCAGTCTGTCACCTACTGTGCACACACCTCCATCTGCATCTACACACACACACACCTGTCAGTGTCACCTGGTATATGCACACCTCCATCTGTGTCTATACACACACACACACACACACACCTGTCAGTGTACCAACTCGTGTACACACACATCCATCTGTATACACACACACACACCTGTCAGTGTATCAACTCCTGTACACACACCTCTATCTTCATTGACACATGCACATGTCAGTGTGTCTCCTGTACACACACCTCCATCTGTGTCTATGCACACACACGAGCCCTGACACACATCTATCAGTGTCTCACCTTATGTACACACACCTCCATATGTATCTTACACACACACACCCCCCTCCACCATGAGGCTCCCTGTCCAAGCCACCTGCCTTATCCCATGGGAATCATCTGAATTCTGAAACCTGATATAGCCTCAGTGGTATGATGTCTTTGATGTGGTGTCCCTGGGGGGCCCAGGCTATAGAGTGGTCAGTGTGAGTGGGAGAGGGAAAGAGGAGGTGCAATGGACTGAATGTTTCCCCCGAGATTCCTGTGTTGAAGCCCTCAGCCCTAATGTGATGCCACTCAGAGGTGGGGCTTTGGGAGAAGATGTGGTCATGATGGTGGAACCCTTAGGAAATGGATTGGAGTCCCTGTCAGGACCCCCAGAGCTCTCAGCTCTCCTGTGTCAGGGCACAGCAGGGAGATGCCACCTATGAACCAGGAAGCAGCCCCCACAAGACACCGAGTCTGCCAGCACTGTGACCTTGAACTTCCTGCCCCAAGAACAGTGAGAGTGTGTCTGCCATCCACACGTCTGTGGTGTCCAGTCAGAGCAGCCAGACCCACTGAGACAGGGAACTCCTGGCCAGATGCCCCCACCCCCAGGACCCAGTTGGGTTGGCAGAGCAACACTTGGGCTACTGAGATGGGGGAGGGACCTACCACAATCAGGGTGTGGGCACATAAGACCCCACGCACTTGCTACCAAAGTCCCACCATGAGCTCAGCCTGCATGGGCAGGTCCAGGGACTGGTCAGGCCAGGGCGTGAGGTTCCTGTGGAGTCCTGGCGGGGGCTGTCCTAGTCCACAGGCTCCTGGCACTGCAGTTGCCAGGGTACCAGGCAGCCCAAAGTCACAGGGTCAGTCAGCCTGTCGGGGAGGGGGTGGGGAGAGCAGATGGGCCACCCCCAAGAGGTTCTTACAGGCATCCCCAGATGTGTCTGAACCCCTGACAAGGGCGGGAGCCAGGATGGGCACCCATCTGCCCACTGCCCCTGTGGACTCATCAGACTGCTCTGCAGGCTGGGGTCTCTGTGGCCAAGGCCTGCCCAGACCCACCCAGAATGGCCCAGTTGTGGGCTGTGGCTAGGGGCCAGTAAGTGGAGGTGTCAGTCACAGCATTAGCATGGCTTCAAGTTGGGTGTTAGTCCCCACCACCACCACCTCCGGGCTCCCTTCAAATGTAGGCTGCAGAGGACCAAGCCAGAAGAGAGACCAAGGGGGACTGCAGCGCGTGCCCTGGGGGGAATCAAGCCAGGTGAGGAGCCAACAGCGTCAGAGACACAGACAGATCCAGCAGGGCACAGTCACAGGACAAGGCTGACACACTGGCTCTCAGGCAGCTGGCTTCAGGCTCCTTGAGTGTGTCCTCATCCTGGGGGTACGCTGATGACTGTCCCCACAGCTCACCATGCACCCCCTATGGCTCTGTCCCTTGGTGCAATAATGCTCCCCTCCCACCAGCCTTGCCTTGGCTGCAGGAACATGCATGGCAGCGTCCATCACAGCCCACATCTGCTCCATCCCTCCACCCTGACAATGGCAAGTTCCAGAAACACCTGCTCCTTTGGCCTGGATCCCAGAACAGAAAAGCCCAGACAGCCTGCAGGAGACACGGCTGCAAAAGAGAAATATGGCCTGACACCGCAGCCTGTTCACCTGGGGCTGGTATGAGGGCAAAAACATCCTGGTGAGAGCTGGCGACACAGTCATCCTCAGACGTCAGTGCGCAACATAAGCTCAACAACGAGTATAAACATAATAACACGTCTGACGTGTGCAGAGAGTCCTGACTGCTCCAGGGTTTTCAGAGACAATTAGGGTTGTCAAGAGAAACAGAACCAAGAGGACAAAGATGACACATGCATCGCATAGACCCGTAAATACAGCTACACATACATACATGTACAGCTAGAGACAGCTATAAACACAGCGAAGGATGGATCCAGACGTAGGTGACACACATACATCGACATACAGAGACGACAAGCTTTCTTACAAAGAGCTGGCTCTCTTTCAGCACGGGGCTGGCAGGCAGGGCTCACACATGCGGCGGGCCAGCGGGCTGGATGCTCAGCCAGGAGCAGCTGCTGCTGTCTTGAGGAAGAACTGCTTCCCCCCAAGGAAGCCTTAGTTCTGTTTTCAGATCCTTCACTGGTCAGATGAGGCTTGCCCACGTAGCAGAGGGTCAGCTCCTCTACTCAAAACACTTTGGTTGTAGACATTAACCACAAGTACAAAATACCTTCACAGCAACACCCGGACTAGTGTCAGAGTGAACGGCCACGCTGAGTGGGCATATGTGAGACCCTCACAAGGGCCTCATCTCCCTTTGTGCCCATGACACCCCACGAGGCCGGGTCACCGCCACCACCTCACCATTGAAGAAAGTGAGTGCCTGTAGCCCCTGTCTGTGGGAGCCCCCTGCCTCTGGCGGGAGGGAGGTGCCAGGGCTTCATCTATGTCTTCTGAGCCCAAAGCTCATGTTGTCTCCACTGTCCATGCTGCCTCTTACAGAGACCCTGGGAGGCCCTCCTGGTCAGATTCCTGCCCTCAGGACAGGCTGCCTGAGGGCATCCATCCAGCCGGGAGGCTTTCAGAGAGAAAGAAGCCCTGGAAGGTCTGTGAAGGTGCGTCCGTTTATCTACTGGACAGCTCCTCACCAGATGGCAACTCTGCCATCAAGCCAGCCACTGAGTGTCCCTGATGAATGACACAGGCGTGGCCTCTGACCTCAGGGAAGACAGAGCAGGGCAAAGGTGGTGCCGAGTGAGTCGTCCCACAAGCAGTGATGTGAGGGCTGCCCCAACCCGTGCTATGCATGGGGAGCTGGGGCAGGAGGCCCTACAGCAGGGGAAACAGCCCTTCTGCGGGGTCAGGGCAAGCTTCCCAGGGCGCACCCTGAAGCAGAGCCCCAGGGCAACAGTGTGGCTGCCTTGGGTCTGCTTGTCAACGCCTGGTCTCCCGCCCTCCAGGCCACAGGACTTCCTGGACTCGGGCTGCGTGAGGCCACGTGGGAGGACATGGCAGTGACCTGCTGAAGAACAGGTTTCGAAACACAGTCTGAGGACGAGCAGACACGCAAAGGACACTCCTCACAGTGCAACTCACTCACTACTGGGCCACACCCAGTGCAAAGGAGAGTTCAAAGTGTCACATGCATACAGTTGAATCAAGGGTGCAGACATGAGTTCATAGGGACGTCCTTGGTGATCCAGGGGTTAAGATTCTGCCTTGCAATGCAGGGGACACAGGTTAGCTCCTTGGGAACCAAGACCACACGTGCCGTGGGGCAGCTCTGCCCGCACACCACGACTGCTGACCACACCTGCCGTGGGGCAACTCTGCCCGCACACCATGACTGCTGACCACACATGCCGTGGGGCAGCTCTGCCCGCACACCACGCCTGCTGAGCCCACACACCACAGTGATCACACATGCTGTGGGGCAGCTCTGCCCGCACACCACAACTGCTGAGCCCGCACGCCACAGTGAAAGATCCCACGCCAAGACCAAGAACAACACAACCAAATAAACGCATGCCTTCTGGAGGGGCTTTCCTCACAGCTCAGTAGTAAAGAATCTGCCTGCCCCTGCAGGAGATGCAAGTTCCCTCCCTGATCCAGGAAGATCCCACATGCCCCAGACAACCAAGCCTGGGAGCCACAACTATTGACCCTGCTCTCTGGAGCCCAGGAGCCACAACTACTGAAGCCCCCACACCCTAGAGCCCGTGCCCCACAAGGGAAGCCACCACAGTGAGAAGCCTGCGCACCACCTCTAGAAAGTGGCACCCGCTCACCACAACAGCAGAGCCCAAGCACAGCCAAAGTTAAATAAATAAAAATGTTTTAAAAGAAATGAGTTTATAAATGGGAGGTGGGGAAGAAACAATTGTCCTTCCAAAACAGAGAATTTGCATTGCCATCAATTATCCATGGCTTATGGAGTTATGAAGTAGCTCAAAGACGGTGAAAATCGTAGAGCCCTCTAGGATCAGACAACCTTGAAGGGCATGCAAGACAGCACCTTGTTTTCCACAGAAAACACAAAAAGTAGCCTTTGGACCCACTGCCAAGACTTTCACAGTCTCTCCTACTAACATATACAACAGAAACAGATCCAGAATATAGAGAGAGCTCCTGCAAACCAATCAGAAAAATCAAACAGTTTGGTAGAGAAGTGGTAAAGAGAATTAAACAGATGTTTCACAAAAGATGTCCAAACAGCCCTCAAACGTTTGAAAGGAAACATGCTGGCTACCAGGGAAATGAAAGTGAAAAACCACATCAGAGAAAGTAGTTCTGATTCCAGCACAGGTGGGGCAGCCTGGCCCAGACTAACCCCTTGCAAATAATAAGCCGTGGGAGAAAAAAAAAAAAACTATCTAAAAAAGGATCTGAAGGCACTGGGGAATGCCCAAAAGACACTGGAGACCCTTTGAAAGGTTAGTCTGAGGAGGTACCTGTGGCCAGGCACCAGCTGTAGCTAGGACACGAGCAGGAACTGCAGTCGGCACAAGCATCGCATCACAGGATGCAGGGCTGCATGCAAGGGCAGCTGGGGCTTAAGGAGAGAAGTCCAGAAAAGGAGGGAGCCACAGAAGGGGAACCCCCAAATACTGCATGCACACCCTGCACAGATCCTCAACTTCCCCCTTCCCTGTGCATGTGTAGGGAAAGCTCCAGAGGGCCTGGGAGAGGCACCAACAGGGAGTCAAAAGAACTGAGGTGACCTGAGCTACTGCCAAATACAGGAACGGTGCCACAGCAGACAGACTGGAGCCAACTGCCTCCTTACAGAAAAACAATCCTTGTCTGAGGAAGAGCATACAACCCATCGCCTTTGTTGCGTGTAATCTGCAACAGCCAGCACACACTCAAAAATCACTACTTGTGCAAAGAAAGAAGAAAATGTGACCCACAGTCAAAATACAAGTTTGTCAATGGAGCAGATAATCTCTACAGAAAATTTTCAAACTATTTATAAGAACCAAGTAAAAATTCTAGAACTAGAAGTACAATTCTGAATTTTTTAAGTCACTTGATGAGCTTAACAGCAGATTAAAGAAGCTAAAAGAAAGATCAGAAAACTGCATTTCCATATAGAGATATTCTATATTTATTATATATATATTCTAATGTGTTACATATATAAAATACATTTTAAATAATATATAGATACACACTAAATCTGTATTTTATATATCAAATGTTTTTAATCCAATTTGAAGAACACAAAGAAAAATATTGGAGAAAATAAAGAAAGAGACTCAATGTCCTGTAGGACACTACGAAACACTTGGAAATACGTAAAACCGGAGTCCTAGAAAGGGACAAGTGATAGAATGGGGCAGAAAAAGTCTTTGAAGAGATAAAAGCCGAAAGTTCCCAATTCGGTCAAAATATCAATTCACAGATTTAGGAAGATCAGCCAGTTCCTAACAGTAAGTCGGCTGTGATGCGCCCTGCGGAGGCATGTCGCAGAGACTGAGGAAAGCCAAGATAAAGAGGACGCCTTGAGAGCAGTCCGAGAGCTGATACATGTGGAGGGAGCAAACCACGCATCGCCCCTCAGACAGAAAAGCATCGCCACACACGCGCAGGGAGCAAATCACGTCCGGCCTCTCAGAGGAAAATCGGCACCACACATGCGCAGGCAGCAAATCACACCCGGCCTCTCAGAGGGAAAAGCAGCACCACACACGGGCAGGGAGCAACACGCCCAGCCTCTCAGAGGGAAAAGCAGCACCACACACGGTCAGGGAGCAAATCACACCCGGCCTCTCAGAGGGAAAAGCAGCGCCACACACACGCAGGCAGCAAATCACACCTGACCCCTCAGAGGGAAAAGCGGCGCCACACAAGCGCAGGGAGCAAATCACACCCGGCCTCTCAGACGGAAAAGCGGCGCCACACACGCGCAGGGAGCAAATCACACCCGGCCTCTCAGAGGGAAAAGCGGCGCCACACACGCGCAGGGAGCAAATCACGTCCGGCCCCTCAGATGGAAAAGCAGCATCACACACGCGCAGGGAGCAAATCACACCCAGCCCCTCAGACGGAAAAGCGGTGCCACACACACGCAGGGAGCAAATCACACCCGGCCCCTCAGACGGAAAAGCATCGCCACACAGGCGCAGGGAGCAAATCACACCCGGCCTCTCAGACGGAAAAACGGCGCCACACACGCGCAGGGAGCAAATCACACCCGGCCCCTCAGATGGAAAAGCGGCGCCACACAGGCGCAGGGAGCAAATCACACCCGGCTTCTCAGACGGAAAAGCTGCGCCCCACGCGCAGGGAGCAAATCACACCCGGCCCCTCAGACGGAAAAGCTGCGCCCCACGCGCAGGGAGCAAATCACACCCGGCATCTCAGAGGGAAAAGCGGCGCCACACACACGCAGGGAGCAAATCACACCCGGCCCCTCAGACGGAAAAGCATCGCCACACAGGCGCAGGGAGCAAATCACACCCGGCCTCTCAGACGGAAAAACGGCGCCACACACGCGCAGGGAGCAAATCACACCCGGCCCCTCAGATGGAAAAGCGGCGCCACACACGCGCAGGGAGCAAATCACACCCGGCCCCTCAGATGGAAAAGCGGCGCCACACACGCGCAGGGAGCAAATCACACCCGGCCCCTCAGAGGGAAAAGCGGCGCCACACACGCGCAGGGAGCAAATCACACCCGGCCCCTCAGACGGAAAAGCTGCGCCCCACGCGCAGGGAGCAAATCACACCCGGCCCCTCAGATGGAAAAGCGGCGCCACACACGCGCAGGGAGCAAATCACACCCGGCCCCTCAGACGGAAAAGCTGCGCCCCACGCGCAGGGAGCAAATCACACCCGGCCCCTCGGACGGAAAAGCGGCGCCACACACGCACAGGGAGCAAATCACACCCGGCCTCTCAGATGGAAAAGCGGCGCCACACACGCACAGGGAGCAAATCACACCCGGCCTCTCAGATGGAAAAGCGGCGCATCACACGCACAGGGAGCAAATCACACCCGGCCCCTCAGACGGAAAAGCAGCGCCACACACGCGCAGGGAGCAAATCACACCCGGCCCCTCAGATGGAAAAGCGGCACCACACACGCACAGGGAGCAAATCACACCCGGCCCCTCAGATGGAAAAGCTGCGCCCCACGCGCAGGGAGCAAATCACACCCGGCCCCTCAGATGGAAAAGCTGCGCCCCACGCGCAGGGAGCAAATCACACCCGGCCCCTCAGATGGAAAAGCGGCGCCACACACGCGCAGGGAGCAAATCACACCCGGCCCCTCAGACGGAAAAGCTGCGTCCCACGCACAGGGAGCAAATCACACCCGGCCCCTCAGACGGAAAAGCTGCGCCCCACGCGCAGGGAGCAAATCACACCCGGCCCCTCAGATGGAAAAGCGGCGCCACACACGCGCAGGGAGCAAATCACACCCGGCCCCTCAGACGGAAAAGCTGCGTCCCACGCACAGGGAGCAAATCACACCCGGCCCCTCAGACGGAAAAGCTGCGCCCCACGCGCAGGGAGCAAATCACACCCGGCATCTCAGAGGGAAAAGCGGCGCCACACACGCGCAGGGAGCAAATCACACCCGGCATCTCAGAGGGAAAAGCGGCGCCACACATGCACAGGGAGCAAATCACACCCGGCCCCTCAGACGGAAAAGCGGCGCCACACATGCCAGGGAGCAAATCACACCCGGCCCCTCAGATGGAAAAGCATCGCCACACACGCGCAGGGAGCAAATCACACCCGGCCCCTCAGATGGAAAAGCATCGCCACACACGCGCAGGGAGCAAATCACACCCGGCCCCTCAGACGGAAAAGCATCGCCACACACGCGCAGGGAGCAAACCACACCCGGCCCCTCAGACGGTAAAGCGGCGCCGCACACACCAGGGAGCAAATCACACCCGGCCCCTCAGATGGAAAAGCATCGCCACACACGCGCAGGGAGCAAATCACATCCGGCCCCTCAGATGGAAAAGCATCGCCACACACGCGCAGGGAGCAAATCACACCAGGCCTCTCAGACGGAAAAGCAGCACCACACACGCCAGGGAGCAAATCACACCCGGCCCCTCAGAGTGAAAAGCGGCGCCACACATGCGCAGGGAGCAAATCACACCCGGCCTCTCAGACGGAAAAGCGGCGCCACACACGCGCAGGGAGCAAATCACGTCCGGCCCCTCAGATGGAAAAGCATCGCCACACACGCGCAGGGAGCAAATCACACCCGGCCCCTCAGATGGAAAAGCATCGCCACACACGCGCAGGGAGCAAATCACACCCGGCCTCTCAGACGGAAAAGCGGCGCCACACACGCCAGGGAGCAAATCACACCCGGCCCCTCAGAGTGAAAAGCGGCGCCACACATGCGCAGGGAGCAAATCACACCCGGCCTCTCAGACGGAAAAGCGGCGCCACACACGCGCAGGGAGCAAATCACGTCCGGCCCCTCAGATGGAAAAGCATCGCCACACACGCGCAGGGAGCAAATCACACCCGGCCCCTCAGACGGAAAAGCGGCGCCACACACGCGCAGGGAGCAAATCACACCCGGCCCCTCAGACGGAAAAGCATCGCCACACACGCGTAGGGAGCAAATCATGTCCGGCCCCTCAGATGGAAAAGCATCGCCACACACGCGTAGGGAGCAAATCACACCCGGCCCCTCAGACGGTAAAGCGGCGCCACACACGCCAGGGAGCAAATCACACCCCGCCCCTCAGACGGAAAAGCATCGCCACACACGCGCAGGCAGCAAATCACACCCGGCCTCTCAGAGGGAAAAGCAGCGCCACACACGCACAGGGAGCAAATCACACCCGACCCCTCAGACGGAAAAGCGGCGCCACACACGCGCAGGGAGCAAATCACACCCGGCCCCTCAGACGGAAAAGCGGTGCCACACATGCGCAGGGAGCAAATCACACCCGGCCTCTCAGAGGGAAAAGCAGCGCCACACATGCGCAGGGAGCAAATCACACCCGACCCCTCAGACGGAAAAGCGGCGCCACACACGCGCAGGGAGCAAATCACACCCGGCCTCTCAGACGGAAAAGCGGCGCCACACACGCGCAGGGAGCAAATCACACCCGGCCCCTCAGAGGGGAAAGCGGTGCCACACACGCGCAGGGAGCAAATCACACCCGGCCTCTCAGAGTGAAAAGCCTCGCCACACACGCGCAGGGAGCAAATCACACCCGGCCCTTCAGAGGGAAAGGCAGCACCACACATGCACAGGCAGCAAATCACACCCGGCCCCTCAGAGGGAAAGGCAGCGCCACACACGCACAGGGAGCAAACCACACCCGGCCTCTCAGAGGGAAAAGCGGCGCCACACACGCGCAGGGAGCAAATCACACCCGGCCTCTCAAAGGGAAAAGCTGCACCATACACACGCAGGGAGCAAATCACGCCCGGCCTCTCAGACGGAAAATCGGCGCCACACACGCGCAGGGCGCAAACCACACCCGGCCTCTCATAGGGAAAAGCTGCGCCACACAAGCGCAGGGCGCACATCACACCCGGCCTCTCAGAGGGAAAAGCAGTGCCACACACGCGCAGGGAGCAAATCATGCCCGGCCCCTCAGACGGAAAAGCGGCGCCACACGTGCGTAGGGAGCAAATCACGCCCAGCCTCTCAGAGGTAAAAGTTGCACCACACACGTTCAGGGAGCAAATCACACCCGGCTTCTCAGAGGGAAAAGCAGTGCCACACACGCACAGGGAGCAAATCATACCCAGCCTCTCAGAGGGAAAAGCTGCGCCACACACGCGCAGGGAGCAAATCACACCCGGCCCCTCAGAGGGAAAAGCAGTGCCACACACGCACAGGGAGCAAATCACGCCCAGCCTCTCAGAGGGAAAAGCTGCGCCACACAAGCTCAGGGCGCACATCACACCCGGCCTCTCAGAGGGAAAAGCAGTGCCACACACTCACAGGGAGCAAATCATACCCAGCCTCTCAGAGGGAAAAGCTGCGCCACACACGCGCAGGGAGCAAATCACACCCGGCCCCTCACAGGGAAAAGCAGTGCCCAGGAAACAGCACAACGGGGAGTTTCCGCCAGAACTGTATATCCAAAGAAAATATCATCCCAAAGTGAGTATGAACATATAATAGACATTTCAGACACACAAAACCTGAGGGAGTGTATTTCCAAGAGACCTGCAGTAAAGGAAAGGCTAACAGAGAACCTTTGTGCTGAAAGGAAATGACACCAACTGAAAACTCAGATCTACAGGATGGAAAGAGGCGCTTCAGAGGTGGTAAATATGCAAGTGCAAAAAATTATCTTTCTTCTCTTAGCTTCTTGAAAAGATAATTTATTGTTTAAAAATTACCAACAATATGTTGTGGGGGTTCTAGTATGTATGGATGCAGTGTACATGATAATAGCACAAAGGCTGAGTTCATAAATGAAACTAAATTTTTCAAAGTTCTAATGACTTATGTGAGGTAGCAAAATATTTAACCTAAGTTCATTGTGGTGACTTCAGGATGCACATTATAGTCATGAAATCCATAACACAAAGAGACTCATCTAAAAAGTTGACAGGGGAATTAGAATGAAATGCTAAGAAGTACTTATTAACCCAGAAGAATGTAGGAAAGAAGGAATAAAGCTATAGGGAACACATTTGACAGACAAACTTGAGAGGCATTCCCATAAGATTGGAGATGTGTAGTGCGAATCCCTAATAATGTACTTTCACAGCCTTGAGAAATCCCACAGAGATAGAATCTGAAAAAACAGCATGTATTTAGAAACTGCATTAATGATTAACTTTCAAACCCCAAGGCCAGACCCAGAAGGGAATATGACTGGGATCATGAAAACATGGACCTTGGAACACTGGGTCGGCGCCAGGCGTGAACGCTGCCTATGAACTTGCTAATTGTTCCCAAGACTAGACCAGAAGAGAATGGCCTAGGGTATAAACAAGGAGATCTGGACTACGTCAGTGTCATCTGTGACATGTAGGAGTACATGACTAACACCGCATGTGTCTTGAGAAAGATGAGACCTGAGAAAGTCTTGTAGTCTGCAATTAGGAACAAAAGCTGGACTCAGTGTGCTCTACATGCCAGTCCAATAGAGGCTGCTGGTCGCCGACCCACTGCACCAGATGTCGTGCTCTGCCTTCACTCTCGTTGCCCGCCCCTGGACCGTCAGGGCAGCAGAGACGAAGCACGTACGCCTGTCCCTTCCATCATACCATTTTGCAGTCTTTGCACACATGTGACCTGACTATCTGTGGACTGTGAAATCAAATCAAAGAGTTACCTTTTTTAATAAAGAAAGAATTAAAAACCTTTATATGGTTTAATAATAAAAGTTTTTAAATAAAAAACTTTTAATAAAAAACCTTTTCTAATAAATAAAGAAAATGAGAAAAATCTATGCATTGTATATAACAAGACTAAATATTTTCATGAAACTTTTGTTTCAGTTACATAAATAAATATGCATAATATATGTTATATATAAATAATTGTTGGGCTTCCCTGGTGATTCAAACAGTAAAGAAACTAGCTGCAATGCGGGAGACCTTGGTTCAGTCCCTGGGTGAGGAAGATCCCCCTGGAGAAGGAAATGGCAACCCACTCCAGTATTATTGCCTGGAGAATTCCACGGACAGAGGAACCTGCCAGGCTACAGCCAACAGGGTTGCAAAGAGATGGACGCAACTGAGCAACTAACACTTTCACTATTCTTTCATAAATAATGTATGTATATGAATTAAATTATAATGTAAAACAAGGACTGTGGTCAAAACAGTTTGAAAGGTGGTCATTTAATAGATTATTGGAGGTCCTGGCCAATGGTATGTGACAAGGAAAGAGAAACAGGGCTGTTACAATTGAAAGGAAAGATGTGAAATAGGTATTCTTTGCAGACGATATGATCATTTCCAAGGAAAAGCCAACACAATCAGCAAACTGTTAGAACTAACAAGAAAACCAGCACAATTTCTATGTGAGACCAATTTGCCAAAAGTGGTTGTGTTCTTCCTTCCATGTCAGCAAAGACCTGCTAGAAACTGGACAGAAAAGACAGCACAAGCAGCAGCGGCACAAGGACTAACCTGGGAAGGATGCCCAGGCCTTTGGAGAAAAGAAACAAACTCCATTCAAGGGCATAAAAGAAATCTGAATGGCTGCAGAGATACACTGGTCAAGAAAGGGATGGCTTATTAGGGTACCATCTGTCTCCCAGACTAAGAGATACAGTGTATGCCAAATCAAAATCCCAGCTGCGTTGGTTGGTTGGCTGGTTGGTGAGATCCATTTACAGCTTAGACCATTTTGAAAAGTAAAGCAAAGAATGAAGGGTTTGGGGGAGACTGTCCCCCTCGGTGTTAACACATACCCCTAACCATCACTGAAAAGGGTGGTCTCATGCACAAATTAGCAGACCTGAGGACTAGGAGGGCACTCAGAAACAGCCTGGTCGCTCCTAGGAGCTTGGACGACAGTGAGCACGGCACTGTCGGCCGGCAGGAAAGCTTCTGAGGTGAGCGGGGAGACTGGCTTCTTCCATGGAGAAATTCAACCTGCGTTTCTACTCCACAGCAGTTGCAAGGTGAGTGGGTGGTGGAGGAGCCTGCTGGAATCCAACACTTACCTCAGAAAGGCCAACTTTAAAGCTGAAAGAAGGGACTGGCCGAGGCTGGCAAAGAGTGGTGAGAGCATCTCCCTGATGCCGTGTGCATCCCCCCAGAACTCCAGAATGTGACCTTGTCTGGACATGAGGTCTCTGCAAATGTCATTTGCTTAAGGCCCTTGAGATTAGGTCACACTAGATTTCAGAAGCATGTTAAGTCCAATGACTTAAAACAGGAGGAGCTGATATACAGGGCAGATGACCATGTGAAGATGGAGGCAAAGACTGGTCGCCACCAGGCACTGAGAGAGGCAGGAGGGCTCCTCCCCTGGAGCCTTCTGGAGAGTTCAGACTCCCAGAATGTGAGGGTCCATTTCTTTGGTTTTAAGCCACCAGCTATGTGGCCTTTGTTATGGCAGGCCCAGGAAACCCACACAGCAGCCCCGAATGTGCAAGCTGGAGGGTACATAACTGATGAATCTGTCGTGTGGAAATCAGGAATTTCTGTTCAGTGAAAAGGATTCAATAAGCTGCATTAACAGCCCAGGGATTGACCAGGAGAAGCTCACCACGAGTTGGAAACCAGCAAGGGGGGGCTTTGCTGCTGGTCCCCCAGTTAAGGCTCCATGCTCCCAATTCAAGGGGCCTGGGTTCGATCCCTGGTCAGAGAACTAGCTTCCACATGCCACAACTAAAGATCTCCTGTGCCACAACTAAGACCCAGCACAGCCAAATAAACATATGTATTGGCTGGGCACCAAGGCCTCTGCCCTGAGTGCCCACAGCAGGAGAGAATGAGCAAAGGGGTGCCAGGGTGGGCCCAGGCAGACAGGCCAAGCCCCAGACCCACTCACACAGTGAAGGCTGCAGGGCCTGACACCACCTGGCAGGAGGCTCCCCGGTGAGGCTCTGCTCTCCCTGTGGTTTCTCTGAGAACCCTGGGTCCTTCCAGGGAACTTGGTATTCTCCCGTCCACCTCCCATGCACCATCTGTCCCTGGGGCCAAGGGGGAGGGGTGGCACAGACCAGGACAATCTGTTCTGGGGTCCTCGGGGCTCCAGCTCTGTGCACTGGGTCCACCCCCAGGCATCCAGCTGTCCCTCTGGGGTCTTCCGCCCTCCAAGGGGACCAGGCCTGACAAGGCCTCTGACATGCAGACCTCCAGCCCAGGATGTCCTGGGTCCAGGAGACAGGGTCCTGCAGCCCAGGTCCACAACACAGAGGCAAGGCCAACACTCAGCCATCACTGGCGGAGCCACATCGGTGAGCATCTCTGGGGGACCAGCTGCCCCACAGGTCCAAGGCCATGCTGTCCTCACACCCTGGGTGGACAATGGCAGCCCAGGTGGCATGGTCCACCCCAGGCTCCAGGGAAGCTCATGTCCAGCCTTCCCCAGGCCCTCGTTAACCTGATGGGAGCCTGGCTGCAGGACAGTGACAGGGCAGCGGGCACACAGACAGAGGATGAGCCTGCTAGCGGGCGGGCTGTCGCTCCCCGATCTACATCCAGCTGGACTCATGGCCCCACACACACAGCCAGGGCCACCCCAGTGGGCCAGACCCCAGCCTGCTCCTCCTGCCAGTGTGTCCTTGGGTAGCCCCAGGATCCACTGCAGGCTCTGGGGCCACCAGGCCTCAACCTCTCCCTCGCAGGGTGGCCTCAGGGACAGTGGTGGTCATGCCCGCTGCCCTGTCTCTTCCAGGCCATCACACGACCACCGTGCATGCCAAGGGCTCACCAAGGCAGCTCATGGCAGAGGAGAGAGGCCATGAGCCAAGGGCTCTCCAAGGCAGCTTGTGGCAGAGGAGAGAGGCCATGAGCCAAGGGCTCACTAAGGCAGCTCGTGGCAGAGGAGAGAGGCCATGAGCCAAGGGCTCACCAAGGCAGCTCGTGGCAGAGGAGAGAGGCCATGAGCCAAGGGCTCACCAAGGCAGCTCGTGGCAGAGGAGAGAGGCCATGAGCCAAGGGCTCTCCAAGGCAGCTTGTGGCAGAGGAGAGAGGCCATGAGCCAAGGGCTCACTAAGGCAGCTCGTGGCAGAGGAGAGAGGCCATGAGCCAAGGGCTCACCAAGGCAGCTCGTGGCAGAGGAGAGAGGCCATGACCCAGCAGCAGAGGCTAGGGGGTGAGGCCACAGAGAGGAGCCTGGCCTGGGACCCACCATCACTCAGTTGACTTCCCAAGAACAGAGAGAGAAGGGAAGTTCCAGGGCTGCTGAGGCCTCCGGGGGTTCCCACCCCATTTTTAGCTGAGAGCAGTGAGGCAGAGCTCCCCCAATCCCCCGCCCAAGCCCTACCATCTGGATGTAAAAATAACAGCAATGGGTATTAACGATTCACCTCACCCGGGAGCTTGTCCAGGGATCCTGCAGATGGCCACCACTGGCCAGACGGGCCACATCAGCCAGGGACACATGACGGAGGACCCAGCACCTCAGGCGTCCCAGTTCCTGGAGCCGCCCAGACCCCGCTGGGAGAAGATACCTGAACTGCCTGCCATGGGAACACAGCCTGCCGTCTACTCCCCACATGGGGACACAGGAAAGGGAGGAAATGCTCGAAGCTGACCTGGAGGAGACACAGGGGTCGAGATTCTCAGACAGGTCAGGGCCAGGGCAAGGGCCACACACAGGGCGTGGAAAGTGGGCTGAGCATGGATCTGCCCACAGCCAGCCAGGACAGTGGCGGCCAGCCCAGGATCAGGGGAGAAAGCTGCAGGGGTCAGTCCACATGCCAGCCAGCACAGCAAGAGTGCTGCACCCGTATCATCTGACCTGAGCCACCCTGACTCAGGCAGGCCAGGCGGGGCTCCTCTGGGCCAGTGTGGCTTAGTGGACAGAGCTATGAGGAGGGAGACGAACCATCCCAGCCTCAGCTGGGCCTCACTAGCTGTATGGGCTGTCCTCAGCCACATGGGACTGTGCACTGAGCTGGAGTGAGCTGGGCTGCTTGGAGTCAAGGTGATTTGGCATTAAACTGGGTGGACTGAGCCAGGTGGCTTGGAGAGATGCTGTCCTCAGGGGGCCAGGGTAGCCTGTCTTGCCTGTCCTGGACTAGGCTGGTCCAGCAGAGCAGAGCTCAGGGGTCAACTGTCCTGGGTTGGCTGAACCGGGCTGTGCTAAGCTGAACCAGGTGGACCTGGACTTGACTGGACTCGGCTGGACTGAGCTGGGCTGAGTCAGAAGAAACTGGGCTCAGCTGAGTGCAGCCAAACTAGAGTGGCTGGTGGGGTGAGACCCGCAGCCAAACTAGGAAGGCTAGGTGGGATAAGATTGGCAACCCAAACCCCATCTGGGCTGGGTGGGCTGGGCTGCGCTAGAATTTTCTCTAGTGAGCTTGCCTACCCTGGAGGGGTGGGGCTGAGTGGGGATTGGCTGAGTTGAGCTGTGTCAAACTGGGTTGAGCTAGGTTGAGCTGCACTGTGCTGGGCTGAACAGGGCTGAATGGGCTGAGCTGGGTTTAGCTAGGCTGAACTGGGCTGGGCTGAGCTGGGCTGAAAAGGATTGAGTTGGGCTGAACTAGGCTAAGCTGAGTTGAATAGGGTTGATCTGGGCTTAACTGGGCTGAACTGGGTTGAAGTTGGCTGAATTGGGCTGAACTGGGTTGAGCTTGGTTGAACTGGCTTGAACAAGGCTGAACTAGGCTGAACCAGGCTGAGCTGGGCTGAAAGGGTTGAGCTGAGCTGAACAGGGCTGAGCTGGGCTGAACTGGATTTAACTGGCTTGAACAGAGCTGAACTAGGCTGAGCGGGACTGAACCGGGCTGAGCTGGGCTGAACTGGCTTGAACTGGCTTGAATAGGGCTGAACTAGGCTGAGCAGTGCTGAACTGGGCTGAGATGGGCGGAAAAGGGTTGAGCTGGGCTGAACTGGATTGAGCTTGTTTGAACTGGCTTGAACAGGGCTGAACTAAGCTGAGCAGGGCTGAACCAGGCTGAGCTGGACTGAACAGAGCTGGGCTGAGCTGAGCTAAACTGGGCTGAGCTGGGTTGAATTGGGTTCAACTGAGCTGAATAGAGCTGAGCTGGGATGAACAGGGCTGCATAAGGCTGAGGAAGGCTGAACTAGGCTGAGCCAAGCTGAACAGACTGAGCTGGGATGAGCTGGCCTGAGCTGCACTGGTCTGAACTGACTGAACTGGACTGAACTGTGCTGAGCTGGGCTTGGTTGAGTTGCACCGGGCTTGACTGAGTTGAGCTGGGCTGACCTGAGCTGAGCTGAGCTGGGCTGAACTGAACTTAGCTGAGTTGAGCTGGGCTGAACTTGGCTAAGCTGGGCTGAGCTGGGCTGAACTAGACTGAGTTGGGCTTATCTGAACTGAACTGAGCTGATCAGGGCTGAACTGGGATGAACAGGGCTGAGCTGGGGTGAACATGGCTGAGCTGGGCTTGGTTGAGTTGAGTTGAGCTGAGCTGGGCTGAACAGTGTCAAGCTGGGCTGAAATGGCCTGAACAGGGCTGAACTGGACTGAATTGAGCTGAGCTGGGCTGAACTGGGCTGAGCTGAGCTGAACTGGGCTGAACAGGAATCAAGGGGGCTAAACTGGGATGAACAGGGTTGAATTGGGCTGAACTGGGATGAACAGGGTTGAATTGGGCTGAACTGGGATGAACAGGGTTGAATTGGGCTGAACTGGGCTGAACAGGGCTGAATAGGCTGAGCTGAATAAACTGGGCTGAGCCTGAGGGGGGACTGCAAAGGGGGCTGAGGAAGGCCTTGAGGGGTCTTCATCCTCTCTCGATGGGGCTGTAGTTGGAATTCCCTGGGGGTCCACAGGCAGAGAACCAGGGGGCCTGGGCTGTTCAGGGGAAGAATGGGGCAAAGGAGCAGCTGTGATGGAATAGCTCAGGGACCTGAAGGGCTAATCCACTGGCCACAGGGAGCAGGGCCCAGAGGGCGGCAGATGGATCCACCCACAGGATGCCCACAAGGACTGGGGTGATTTCTGGGAAGTGAGGGCCTTTGGATGCCCAGGGGGGTCTGGGTTAGGGTTGGGAGTGGGGAAGCAGCCTGGTGATTTCTGGGGGTCTCTGACCCAGGCCAAGTCTAAGGGTTGGCAGAGGGGACAGACTCGTGGTTGCTGGGGTTCTCAGAGTCCCTGATCTCCAACGGGGGTCTGAGTAGGGACAGAAGAACATCCTTGTATCTCCTGGAGGTCTCTCCAGTCCCCAGGCACTGACAGGGGTCATGGGCTCTGAGCACCCACCTCCAGGACGTGAGTTGGCACCTCCACTCAAGTGTCCTGTGTCCAGGCACTCAGGCCAAGGGAAGTGACTGTCACTGCTCACTAGTGGGGTTCCTGGTGGGTTCAGGAGGTGGAACACAGCTGCTTGCTAGACGGTCCCTGGTGGGGTCAGGAGGTGGAGCACAGCTGCTCGCTGGAGGGGTCCCTGGTGGGGTCAGGAGGTGGAGAACAGCTGCTCACTGGAGAGGTCAGGAGATGGAGCACAGCTGCCAGCTGGAGGGGTCCCTGGAGGGGCTAGGAGGTGGAGCACAGCTGCTTGCTGGAAGGGTCCCTGGTGGGTTCAGGAGGTGGAGCACATCTGCTTGCTGGAGGGATCAGGAGGTGGAGCACAGCTGCTTGCTGGAAGGGTCCCTGGTAGGGTCAGGAGGTGGAGCACAGCTGCTTTCTGGAGGGGTCAGGGAGGTGGAGCACAGCTGCTCACTGGAGGGGTCAGGAAGTGGAGCACAGCTGCGTGCTGGAAGGGTCCCTGGTAGGGTCAGGAGGTGGAGCACAGCTGCTCACTGGAGAGGTCAGCAGGTGGAGCACAGCTGTTTGCTGGAGGGGTCCCTGGAGGGGTCAGGAGGTGGAGCACAGCTGCTCACTGGAGAGGTCAGCAGGTGGAGCACAGCTTTTTGCTGGAGGGGTCCCTGGAGGGGTCAGGAGGTGAGAAAAGGGCCCAGAAGAAGCCATCTATCCCTCAAGGCTGGAGCAGGGTCCCAGTGTTCCCTGAGCCAAATCACCCCACCTCAGCTCCACAGCCCACCCCAGGCGAGCAGTCAGCCTGGCACATATGGGTGACAGTCCTGAGACCAGCGCTGACCATGGTCCTGTCCCCACAGCCTCCAACCAGGGTCCATCCATCTACCCCTTGAAGCCCTGTTGCACAAGCGAAGCCCCTGTGATGCTGGGATGCCTGGTCAAGGACTACTTCCCAGGGTCAGTGACTGTGACCTGGGACACAGTGCCCCTGGACGGGAGCACCCTGACCTTCCCTAGCATCCAAATGGAGAGCTCCAGTCTCTACATTACCACCAGCCATCTGACCATCTCGGGCGAGCAGTCTAAGCAGTTCACCTGCAGTGTTTTCCACGCTGAGACCAACACCACCAAAATTCAGACCATCAGCACTGGTGAGCCAGGGCTGGGGTAGCTGGGAGTAGGGGGCGGGCCAGCCAGGCTGGAGGAACCGGGAGGAGAGGCTTGGGGTCTCCAGGAGACCAGCCCCATGCCTGCCACCTCTGCCCCCAGAGTGCGCCAAGAACTTCAGTGAGCCCTCAGTGAAGCTCTTCTACTCCTCCTGCAACCCCAATGGCGACACCCAAACCACCATCCACCTCCTGTGCCGGATCTCCGGCTACACCCCGGGTAAAATCAAGGTCACCTGGCTGGTGGATGGGCACCAGTCCGAAGAGCTGTATGCACAATCCGGCCCCGAGACACAGGAGGGCAATCTGACCTCCACCTACAGTGAAGTCAACATCACACAGGGCCAGTGGGTGTCCGAGAAAACCTACACCTGCCGGGTCAACTATTACGGCTTCAACTTCGAAAGCCACGCCCACAGGTGCACAGGTACAGCCCTCACCTACGCCAACACTCAGACACCGGGGGCTCAGGGAGGAGGGCGGCCAACCTCACACGGGCCCCTCTCGCACACAGCCGAGTCCGAGCCCCGCGGCGTGAGTGCCTACCTGAGCCCACCCACCCCCCTCGAGCTGTACGTCAACAAGTCACCCAAGATCACCTGCCTGGTTGTGGACCTGGCCAACCCGAAGAACTTGAGCCTGACCTGGTCGAGGGCAAACGGGAAACCTGTGCACGCAAGCCCCCTGAGACCAAGCGTCAGTTCAACGGGACATTCACCGTCACGTCCACCCTGCCGGTGGACGTCATGGACTGGGTTGAAGGCGAGACCTACTACTGCAAAGTGAGCCACAGCGACCTGCCCACGGATATCCAGCGATCCATCTCCAAGGATGTTGGTGAGCAGCAGGCTGAGGGGAGGTAGGTGGGCCTCCTGAGAGAAGCCTGACTAACCACACACCTGTCTGCAGGCAAGCGTCTGGCCCCCAAGGCCTACGTGTTGTTGCCAGACAGAAAGGAGCTGGAGAATGAGGAGGAGCTCACCCTCACCTGCATGATCCAGAACTTCTTCCCCAGGGACATCTTTGTGCGGTGGCTGCATAACAAGGAACTGATGCAGGCAGACCAGCACACCACCACACAGCCCCACAGGGCCAACAACAACACCCCCGCCTTCTTCGCCTACAGCCGCCTGGCGGTCCCTAAGGCCAACTGGAAGAGGGGCGATGAGTTCACCTGCCAAGTGATCCACGAGGCACTGCCCAGGACTAGGACCCTGGAGAAATCGGTGTTCATTAACAGCGGTAAATAATGCCCGCCCTCCTGCCTGCCCCTCTCCAGGGGCAGGGGAGGGGCCAGTGGGACCTTCTGTCCACTGTCAATAAACACTCTGGTGCCTGCTCAGAGCCCTGGGCATGCCTGTTCTTGGGGCTTGTGGGCTATGGGTCAGGGTGGGGGCGATGTCCCGGCACAGCAGAAGGGAAGGCTCAGCAGGCAGACAGGGCTGAGGCAGGGCTCTGTCAAGCATCACTCTCCATGTTGAGGCCCTCCCCCTACCCCACCATGAATTCTGCCCACTCAGCAAGTTCTAAGAGCCAGAGGGTGGTCCTAGGGGAGGGACCATAGAGACCTCAGCCTTTTCTGGGGGTCTCAGACCCCTGGGTGAGGGGCCTCCACCAGAGGCTCCTGCCAGCCCCTCTGGACACAGATAAGCCCCCAGGCCCCCAAGTCCAGCTGCTCACACAGAGGCCCTCCAGATAGAGAAACGAGTCGAGTTAGACCCGCACACAGGCACCAGCATGTGGGTCCCTCCACTGTCACCTCCGAGGCACAAACAGGCCAGCTGCACACGTGGCTACTGTGGGGTCTGCTCCTCTGGCCTCCACCTCTGAACTCCCCCCACCCATGTGGCCCTGCTGGGCCAGGCTCAGCGCCCAGTGCCCCATCCTGCTGCTTAGCCTCACTCTACTCTGAATTGGTCTAAGACACACCCATCACTCCCAAGCACCCTGGGGCCACCGTGTCCACTGGTGCCAAGGCTCCACACCCATCCACTGCCAGCCATAAGCAGCATCCCACACACTCACAAGAGGCCCACCCTCTCGGCCAGGCCACACACTCACACCCTCCCCCCAGGTCACACTTTCTCACCCAGGCCACACACTCACACCCTCTCACCCAGGCCATACCTTCCCACCCTCTTATCCAAGCCACACCCTCACACCCAGGCCAACCCTCTCACCCTCTCACCCAGGCCACATCCTCACACCTTCTTATCCGGGCCACACCCTCTCACCCACTTACCCAGGCCACATCCTCACACCTTCTCACCTAGGCCAGGCCACACCCTAACACCTTCTCATCCAGGCCACGCCCTCTCATCCAGGCCACGCCCTCAAACTCTATCACCCAGGTCACACCCTCACACCCTCGACCCTGGACCCTCCCTTGTCCCACGTGGTTTCCTGCTGTGGCCCCAGCCTCCCCAGGCCAACCCTTCTCTGTCAGTTGCACCCCACAGATGACCAGCTGGATGAACAGACACGTGGGAACACACACGGATACACACAGTGACACACATGGACACACATGGACACACACAGACACATGGACAGACACGCATGGACACACACCTGAGTGCACACAGACAGGGACACAATCACACAGACAGGTATGTGGACGCACATGTCGACAGCACACAGGCACCACCACACGCATATAGAAAGCACCACATGCACAGCCCACACCCTGAAAGGAGCCCAGAGTGGAGGCTGTGCTGGGAGAGGGGAGGCCCAGCCCCAGGACAGGAGGGGCAGAGGGCTGGGGGCAGCTCTGGATTCCCACAGGTTGGGCAAGGTCCACATGTCTGGGCACAGCCCTCAGGCGCCCCTTGTGATGATCTGCTGACTCCAGGGGCTGTCCCGGGTCCAGGCTTCCCCTGAGGGCTCCAGGCAGGGAGGCCCAGCCCCGTGCTCTTTGAGGGGCCCCCAGGCTGACGAGAGTGAAGCTGAGCAGAAATGGGACCCAGGGGGCTGGGCTAGGCAGCCACCAACCATGCAGTTGATGGAAGAGGGCACTGCCCGGGCCGGGGGACCACCACCTGCCATGGAGCAAGGAGTCGGGTTGGGACAGAGGTGAGGAGCCCACAGAGTTGAGTGCAAGTGACCAGCAGTCAGCAGAAAAGCTGTGAAAAATGGTGGGAGACAAAACACCAACCACCTGGGGGTAGAAGGATGGATGACAGAGGGCAGGGGGCCAGAGTCACAGCTGCCTGCTTGCTCAGGGGCCTCCTGCCCCTGTGACCAGGGCCGGCTGGAGGGGCCAGAAGCAGGGCCCACCCAGGACCAGGGCACCAGGCCCAGCTCCCTCCACTCCCTAAGGGTGGCCAGGCCTGTCCTCCCCACCTTGACCCCAGGCCAGGGGGTTGACTACCCGCTGCCCACAGAGCTGGCCCTCGAGGACCTGTGTGCAGAGGAAGCTGAGAGCGAGGAGCTGGAGGAGACCTGGACCAGCCTCCTTGTCTTCATCGTGCTCTTCCTGCTCAGCATGAGCTATGGCGCCGCCGTCAGCCTCTGCAAGGTGGGCACAGATGCCCCACTTCCAGGCGGGGCACCCCGAGATGGGGAGCCCCAGCTGGGCTCAGACCCGCCTCACACGTGCCTTCCCCCAGGTGAAGTGGGTTCTGGCCGCCATCCTCCAGGGGCAGCCCCAGGGCTCCCAAGACTACACCAACGTCACGCAGCGCCCACTGCCTCCTGGTGTCTGAGTGTCCCTGTGGCTGCCAAGCTGCCCTGGGAAGGAGGAAGGAGCAGACAACCACTGAGGGGCTCAGCGACCAGCACGCAGGCGTCTAGACAGTCCAGCTCAGCCTCAAGGTCAAAGACAGCATGGAGGCTCACCATTTACAGTCCCACACCCACCCTACTTAGGGAAAAGTCCCAGGAGAGCATCTGTCCCCTCCAGAGACCTGGGCTGGGCATGGACACTGACCACCCTAGGCTCCTCCCAGGCCTCTGGGGTGGGGGCCACATCCTGACTAACAGAACCGCCCCAAAAACACAGGGAGGGCCTAGAGCTCACAGCCCACCCCATGCTCAGAGTACAGAGCCCACCTAAGACTCAAGAGCCCCAGTCCAGCCCAACAAGCGTTTGAGTCCAGCCCAACCAAGCCAAGAGCTCCCGCCCCAGCCTCCATCCTGCCTCCTTGCCCCAGGTCCAAGGGCTCTGCCCCCCACCCCCTGCCCTGTTCCCATGTCCACCCTCCCTGCTGTCCACCCCCAGGCCCTGGGCCTGCAGAATAAGGGGGCAGGGAAGCCCTTCTGGGGAGAGCTGTGGAGGTTTTCAGGGCTGCGGGCAGGGCCTCCAGAGTGGGAGGCAGGTCCCACAGCACAGGGGGATTACCACAGGGCCTGCTCCTCAGCCGGCTCAGCCCAGGCCCACCCCAAACACCCCATTCAGCCAAGCAGCCCACCCCAAACCCCCCCCCCACTGTGGCCTTGTCTGACCTCTCTCTCCACAGGGCCTATACTGCAGCCCACTCAGCCCAGCGGCCCACTCCAACCCCCACACTCAGCCCAGCGGCCCACCCAAACTCCCTCCCTACTCAGCCCAGGCCCACCCCAAATGCCCCCCTGACTCAGCCCAGGCCCACCCCAAACACTGCCCCGCCCCCCACTGTGGCTTTGTCTGACCTCTCTCTCCTAACTTTCCAAGTAAAGTTCATTAAAGTAAAAAATCCCATGAACATACTTTAGGGGAGGTACCTGTGGTCCCATGGAAGTGGGAGGTACCTCCACCCAAGGAAGTGGACAAGGAGCAGAGGGAAGCAGGCAGAAGACAGCTCTGGGTCCTGAGCACCCAAGTGTCCAGCCAGGCCTGATTCAAGCATCCTTCGATGCCCACAGAGACCCTGCCTCAGCCTCCACCACACCTGCTCCACTGGCCTCCAGCCCAGACTCACTGCCCTTCCCCACACGGAGGTCAAACAACAGTCTCACTCCCAGCAGGCAAACCCTAGAGGGTCAGTCATGGTCAGCGCTGACAGGAGAGACCATTCATGGTGAAGGCCCTTTTGAGAGCCACCATCCATGCTAGGAGACCACACCCCATGGACGCCAACATGGATCAAGCAGCCTGCAGGGATCGAGGATAGAACACCCAGAGTTGGGCAACTCTGAGGTTGTCCAGAGACACAGAGTCTAATCCAAATAGAACATGAGACCAAGAAAGAGCCTCATACAAGGTCAAGGCCACGGCCCTGCCATGCTCCACCCTCACAGGTGAACACGACACACTTGCACAGACCTGTACAGTCCCAGGGAACCAGGCCTGAGACCAGACCCCACCTGCAGGACACTCTCAAGCCAGGGCCAGGCACCCTCCTCCCTGTCCCCTGAGCTGGGGCTCCTGAGGGCACAGTGGGGTGTCTGCTCTCTCTGACTTGCACCCCAGACCATGAGACCCACTGGGGACCCCAGAACAAGGGCCACAAGGGCTCAGCCCTGTGAGCTGGGTGTCATCACACACAGACCACACACATCTTCCCAGAGTCAGGAGGGAAAGGGGTGAGGTAGGAGAGAGAGGGCCCTGGGCCGAGCAGGTGGAGTTTGCCAAGTGCAGTAAGTGATTCCCTGAAACTCCAAGGGCAAAACTAGTGGCAGGAGCTGAGCTCAGGTAGAGACAAGAGGACCCTGTCTACCACTCCCCAGGTCAGGGAATCCTCCCCAACTGCACCTGTGAAGGAAGGCTCCTCTGGGGTCACAAAGGGAGGGTGTAACCCATAACAAGTGTGGTCAAACCCCCAGTGAGCCTGTGCTAGAATCTTTCTCAGTAGGAAAATGCATATGCATACGGGGCGGGCCTGAGGACAGGTCAAGTGCGGGAAGAGGTGAGGTCGTCGGCCAGAGGAGAGCAAGACCCAGAACTGCCCCAGAGACATGCGTCAACACACACACGAGTCTATGTACACGTGAGTCTACACACACGAGTCTACACACACATGAGTCAATGTACACGAGTCTGCATACACAGGAGTCTACGTACACATGAGTCAACACACACATGGGTCAATGTACAGATGAGTCTACACACACATGAGTCTACACACACGAGTCAACACACATGAGTCTACACACACATGAGTCTACACACACATGAGTCTATGTACACATGAGTCTACACACACATGAGTCTATGTACACATGAGTCAATGTACACGAGTCTGCATACACATGAGTCAACACACATGAGTCTACACACACATGAGTCTATGTACACATGAGTCTACACACACATGAGTCAATGTACACGAGTCTGCATACACAGGAGTCTACGTACACATGAGTCAACACACACATGGGTCAATGTACAGATGAGTCTACATACACATGAATCAACACGCATGAGTCTACACACACGAGTCAATGTACACAAGTCTGCATACACAGGAGTCTATGTACACATGAATCTACATACATGAGTCAACATACATGTGAGTCTACATACACATGATTCAACACACACAATTCAGTGTACATGAGTCAACATACACATGAGTCTATGTACATATGAGTTTACAAACACGTGAGTCAGCGTACGTGTGAGTCTATGTACATGTGAGTCTACTTACATGTGAGTCAACGTACACGTGAGTCAACATACATGTGAGTACACATACATGTGAGTCAACACACACGGTTCTATGTACATGTGAATCTACATACACATGTGTCAGCGTACATGTGAGTCAGCATACATGTGAGTCAACACACACGTGAGTCAACACAGACATGAGTCAACATAGCCATGGGTCAACATACACACAAGTCAACATACACATGAGTTAGCAACCTCTTCACTGCACTCTTCCCCGTTAGGGAGGATGCCCACACCCTTTCTTTCCAGGCCAGTATCTCTGCCTTGCTCTGTCTTGAATAAATAAACTTCTTCTCTGTGTGCTTTCCACATGTTGTGCTGTGTCTCTAATCATAAACTTCACACCTGTATTTACAGTGTTTGCCTCCTTGGAACATTCGTGCTTTCAAATGAGGCAAGAGCCAGGCGATCCTTCCTTCTAGTCTCCAGTCCCTGGTGCTCTGGCAGCTAGGACTCTGGGATTTCATCCAGGCTATGCAGGTCCAATTCCAGGACAGGGAAATAAGCTCCTGCTTCAGGACCTCTCCCTGCTGTCTCCATGAGGACAGTGGCAGGCAACCCCTCTAGTGAGGCTGGACAGTGAGTGCTCTGCCAAGAGCAGGGTCGCAGAGAAGGACAAGAGGAAGGGTTACGCCAGCCAGCTGGGTTCTGAGACAGGGACCCTGCTGCATGTGCCCTCCCAGCAGCAAGATGCCAGCTTCTCAGGGTCCCCTTTGTCCCACCTCCTCTTCCTTCTCCATTAACCCACCATTGAATGGTGCCCCCCAGAAATTATGTCCACGTCCTAGGCCCTGGAACCCATGAGTGTGACCGTATTCAGTCTTTGCAGATACGATTAAAGGATTTTAGGATGAGATTGTCCAGGTGGGCCCTAAATCTAATGACAAGAGTCCTTACAAGGGACAGAGGAGGGGAGGTAAGACTCGCTGTGGGAGGTCATATGAGGACAGAGGCAGAGATCGGGGCGATGCCTGGGATGCCTGGGCAGTCAGAAGCTGGAGGAGGTAGGAAGGCAGGGGAGAGCATGGCCCTGCCCACACCTTGATCTTAGGCATCTGGCTCCAAGTGAAAGTCACTCAGTCGTGTCTGACTCTTTGTGACCCCATGGACTGTACAGTCCATGGAATTCTCTAGGCCAGAATACTAGAGTGGGTAACCTTTTCCTTCTCTGGGGGCTCTTCCCAATCCAGGGATCAAACCCAAGTCTCCCTCTGGCTCTAAAGCATGAGATTAAATTTATGTTGTTTTGAGCCCTGCAGTGAGGTCTTTGTCGTGGCCCCAGGACCCTCACTGCCAGCCAGCAGGCCTTGGCCATGCTGAGGCCCCTCCTGCTTCTGAAGAAGCCCAGGAGGACTCGTCTAGTCCTAGCTCTTTCCTCTCCAGCCTGGGCCCACATTGAACAAGTCCCTGACTCCTGAAGGTGCTCAGTGAATCTTACCAACAGTGCCCAGTAGGGCTCAGACTCTTCCCCCAAACTCTGCAGCTCTCAGTCCTATAGACCCCATGTCCATCCATCTCAAGTCCAAGCTCTTCTTTCTGGCCAAAGCTCCATGCCCATCTGTGACCTTGGTAGGGTAGTGTTGTCTGTATGGGGGCACAGGATGCTGGAGAGGGTGGCTCCCAAAACACCCACCACCTTCCTCTGTTTCCTGCATGCCTGCCAGGCCACATGTGACCACACATCCTGAGTCCCGTTCCTCCAGCTCTCTCAGGGACAGCACCAGAGGACATGAGGGTCACAGGGAGCCCCAGAAGGCACAGAGCCCTGGGCACTCGAGGGCAGGCAAGAAGAAGGATTCTCGGAGCCAGCCATCTGCAATGCAGACACCACTGATACAGTGGGCATGGAGTGGACCAAAGGCCAGCTGACAGCCTGGGAGGAAATGTCCCTTGTGGGTGGCACTGTGGGTGACCCAGGGTTCATGATAGACCCCAAAGGTCCTTAAACCAAGCCAGGGTGTATGTGCCTGCTGGGAGCCAGTGTGAGGAGCTCCACCCGTGGCAAAGGTCATGAGGAAGGAGGCTCGACATATGCAAAGGCGGGATCAAGCCTCAGGAGTCCCCCTGGAAGTTCTCGAGCATCTACCCCCATGACCAGAGCCTGCCTACTTTACTACTTTGTGCTCTCACCTACACCTCTGACTTTATGAGGGACTGTCCCCCACCACCTCTTTCGGAGAAGGAGTTAACTTAGAGCTCCAGTTAATAATAATTTCTGGGCATGACAGGAGTGTTCCAAACTTACAAACTCTTCTGAAGGTTCTCTAGCCTGCCTGACAGGCCTGTCCAGCCACATGTGATTGCTCACAGCCTCCCAACCGCGAGAGGCATGAGATGCTTTAAACCTTCTAAAAACAGATTCTTTAGAAAAGTTTAAAAACTATTAGTATAAGTATAGTGGGCTGATTAGAAACTGTATTGGTGAAGGGTTTTTTATTTGTTGAACCAATGTTTACTGCTAAGTCTCCACATCCCCTGCCCTTATACACATTAATGAATATATAGAAGAAATAAGTATTAACCTTTGATATTAATCACGTTAGGCTAAGCAAATTCTTTCCTTAATTAAAACCCACTACAGCCTCACCCTATAGGAATGTAACTTTATCTGGTACCTTCGGAAGGTGGCATCTGTTTTAAGAATAATCACCCCCTGGAGAAATAAGTGTTCTGGTTGACTGACCACTGTCACAAGGAGAGGGTCATAAATTGTCCACAGGCCCCCTGGCCAGAAGATGATGTAACACCCCTAAGACCTCTGTATACATCTGTATGAAGCACCTGACTTTAATAAAAGTCAGGACTGCTGTCCCCACGTGACTTTTGTATTACATGTCTGTGTATAAAAAGTGGGCCCTGGAAAATAAAAAATGGGATCAGTTCCTTGAAATACTGGTCTCCTCACGTCATTCTTTCTCTCAACCTCTGGCTGAGTTTCCATCTGGAGTGCAGAGGCCCGCCAAGCTTACTAATTTTGCCTGGGCTTCTAAGATCTGACCGGGGAGGCCTCAGTGTCTCCTCTCCTTCGGGAGAACGGAAGGACGCCTGTGGCCTACGTAAGTGGTGCAAACTTCTTGTGTTGAAGTTTTATTGGTTTTCCGCGTAAACCAAGCTACTCGGCCTCTTTTCTCCACTGAATTTTCCTGCGGAGCTATCCTCATTCTATTACGCTTTATATCTCTAATTAATATTTAATTAAAGCTATCGTATCCTGATTGCCAAAGCCATCTCCCTTTTGAATTCCCTGGATCCACCGGGGCTAAACCCCGGCATGTGCCCACCTGGCATGCCGCCGTGGGCTCCCTTTCCTCCATCCGTCTCCTCCCACCCTCCCGGCCCCACCCCTGCCCCAGGGAAAAGCCAGTGTCCCCCTGAGGCCCAACACCTCCACCTGCCAGCCACCCTCCCCACAATGGTACTCTTCCCAGGAGGGGACTGTTGGTCCCTGCATTGCTCCAGAACCTTCTGTGTGTGAAGAAATGAAGGAACAGGGCTTCCCTGGTGGTCCAGTGGTTAAACTTCACCTTGCACACCAGTTCAATCCCTGGTCCAGGGAGTTCCCACCTGCCGCAGAGCAAGGCAGCCCGTGAGCCACAACCACTGGGCTCTAGGGCCCACAAGCTGTGCCTGCTGAGCTCACCCAGAGCCCACACTGCACACGAGAGGCTGCCGCAGCGAGAGCCTGCACACCACAGTCAGAGCCGCGCCTGCTGTCCACAACCAGAGAAAGCCTGCACGTCACAACCGAAGACCCAGCACAGCCAACAGTAAAAATAAACAAATAAAGTTTATATGAACACAGATGCAAGCCAAGCCCCTCAGCCCATTGTGTGCCCAGGCAGGGGTTACCTCCTGAGGGTCACCAGGGAGGCCAAGCACCTGGGCAGCTGGAAGGGCAGCTGGTGGGAGAATCCTGGGCAGGAAATAGGGCGGAAGCAGCAGGAGCAGGAGGTCAGCCACCCCCACCACACAGGACTCCAGACTCCAGACAAGGGTGACCCCCACACCCCAGCTCCAGCTCCAGTCAAGGACCCCGCCACTCCTGGAGGAAGTGGAAGGGTTGTGGCCAGGCTGGAGAGGCCCCACCCCCACAAGCTACCCTGCACCCTGATGGTCTAGGAGGCCTGCTCGCTGGGGTCACCCTGAAGTGCCTGTGCCTCGGGGCTTCAGCCTCTGTGGACCTGTGCGGCCTCCTCTCCCTCCAGCCTCACTTCTTCTCTACTCTGGGACCGTGTCTCCCTCAGTGATCCTAGGCCCCTGACTCTCTATCTACTGTGGCCCCTGACTCTGGCTACTGTGGCCTCTGCTTCTTCCACTGTGACCTCAGCTTCTTTTCACCTCAGTCCCCAGCACATCCTATGGACAGCCCCCTGGGGCCATGACCCCTACCCATGGCACCTGCCTCTGCACCCACAAGGTCTCAGGCCAGGGTCAAGTTCCTGGGGGTCCCACAGTCCAGGCCACACACACCTGGCCCCACCACAGCCAGACCACAGACCAGACATGACGTGAAGGCAAGAGGCCGCAACTGGCGGGACAGGAAGTGGGTGAGTGACCCCATCTATGGGGTCATGCAGCCGATCCCAGCCTGCCCCTCACAGCATCAGCCTCACCAACAGCACAAATGGCCCAGAGCGGGGCAGGGTCAGCTGAGACTACACAGCCGTCAGGAGGGCCTGGACAAGGCCTAGGCCTCCACCCACTCCGGCGCCTCTGGGACAGGCAAGAGAGGGACCTGCAGGGCGGGGCCACATGGCCAGAAGGCAAGGGCCCTGCCCAGTACACTGGACCCTTGGGTGGCCACGAGCAGGTGGGTCCCAGAAGCTGTTGAGGGCCATCTCCTCTGTAGTTGGGCATACTATGGCCGCCTGGGGTGGGAGGACAGAGGACAGGCTCCAAAAAAAAAGGCAGACTGCCACCCACAAGACACAGTGCAGGATGCTATGCACAGCAGGCTGAGCTGGGCTGGGAGCTGAGAGCTTGACTGGCCTGGACTGGGCCGGGCTAGGCGAGCTGGGCTGAAGTGGGCAAAGCTGGGCTGAACTGGGCCGGGCTAGGCGAGCTGGGCTGAAGTGGACAAAGCTGGGCTGAACTGGGCAAAGCTGGGCTGAACTGGGCAAAGCTGGGCTGAACTGGGCCGGGCTAGGCGAGCTGGGCTGAACTAGGCTGAACTGGGCTGAACTGGGCTGAGTTGGGCTAGCCTGGGATGAACTGGGCTGAGTTGGGTGAGCTGAGCTGAACTGGGCTGAGCTGGGCTCAATTAGGCTAAAATGGACTGAGCTGGGCTGAACTGGGCTGAACTAGGCTGAACTGGGCTGAGCAGGGCTAAGCTGGGCTGAGCTGGGTGAACTGAGCTGAAATGGGCTGAACTGGGCTGAACTAGCCTAGGCTGGATTGAGCAGGGTTGAGCTGGCCTGAGTTGGGTGAGCTGGGATGAACTGGGTGGAACTGGACTGAACTGGACTGGGCTAGACAAGCTGAGCTGAACTGGGCTGAGCTGGGTGAACTGAGCTGAAATGGGCTGAGCTGGGTGAACTGAGCTGAAATGGGCTGAACTGGCCTAAGCTGGGCTGAGCAGGGTTGAGATGGCCTGAGCTAGGTGAGCTGGGTGAACTGGGCTGGACTGAGCTGAACCGAACTGAACTGGGCTGGGCTAGGCAAGCTGAGCTGAACTGGGTAGAGCTGAGCTGAGCTCAACTAGGCTGAGCTGGGTTCAATTAGATTAAAATGGACTGAGCTGGGCTGAACTGGGCAGAGCTAGGTCAGCTGAGCTGAGCTGAGCTGAACTGGGCTGAGCTGGTCTAGTCTGGGCTGAACTGGGCTGAACCAGGCTTAGATGAGCTGAGCTGGGCTGAGCTTGGTGAACTGAGCTGAACTGGGCTGAACTGGACTGAACTGGGTTGAACTGGCCTAGGCTGGGCTGAGCAGGGTTGAGCTGGCCTGAGCTGAGTGAGCTGGGCTGACCTGGACTGAAATGGACTGAACTGGGCTGGTCTAGGCAAGCTGAACTGAACTGGGTAGAGCTGAGCTGAACTATTCTGAGCTGGATTCAATTAAGCTAAAATGGACTGAGCTGGGTTGAACTGGGCTGAGCTAGGTGAGCTGGGCTGAGCTGAGCTGAACTGGGCTGAGCTGGGCTGAACTGGGCTGAGCTGGGCTTAACCAGGCTGAGATGAGCTGAGCTGGGCTGAGCTTGGTGAACTGAGCTGAACTGGGCTGAAATGGGCTGAACTGGGTTGAACTGGCCTAGGCTGGGCTGAGCAGGGTTGAGCTGGCCTGAGCTGGGTGAGCTGGGCTGAACTGGACTGAACTGGGCTGAACTGGGCTGGTCTAGGCAAGCTGAGCTGAACTAGGCTGAGCTGGGTTCAATTAAGCTAAAATGGACTGAGTTGGGCTGAACTGGGCTGAGCTAGGTGAGCTGGGCTGAGCTGAGCTGAACTGGGCTGAGCTGGGCTGAACCAGGCTGAGATGAGATGAGCTGAGCTGGGCTGAACTGGGTTAAACTGGCCTAGGCTGGGCTGAGCAGAGTTGAGCTGGCCTGAGCTGGGTGAGCTGGGCTGAACTGGAATGAACTGGGCTGAACTGGGCTGGTCTAGGCAAGCTGAGCTGAACTGGGTAGAGCTGAGCTAAACTAGGCTGAGCTGGGTTCAATTAAGCTAAAATGGACTGAGCTGGGCTGAACTGGGCTGAGCTAGGTTAGCTGAGCTGAGCTAGGCTGAATGGAGCTGAGCTGGGCTAGGTTGGGTGAACTGAGCTGAACTGGGCTGAGATAGGTGAGCTGAGCTGAACTAGGCTGAACTGGGCTAAGCTGGGCTAGGCTGGGCCGAGCTAGGCTGAACCGGACTGAGCTGGGCTGAACTGGGCTGAGCTGAGCTGAACTGGGCTGAGATGAGATGAGCTGGGCTGAGCTGAGCTGAACTGGTCTGAGATGAGCTGAGCTGGGCTGAGTTGGGTGAACTGAGCTGAACTGGGCTGAAATGGGTTGAACTGGGTTGAATTGGTGTAGGCTGGCTGAGCAGGGTTGAGCTGGCCTGCGTTGCATGAGCTGGGCTGAACTGGGCTGAGATATGTGAGCTGAGCTGAACTGGGCTAAGCTAGGCTAGGCTGGGCTGAGTGGGGATAAACTAGGCTGAGCTGGGCTGAGCTGGGTGAACTGAGCTGAAATGGTCTGAACTGGGTTGAACTGGCCTAGGTTGGCCTGAGCAGGGTTGAGCTGGCCTGAGCTGGGTGAGCTGGGCTGAACTGGGCTGAAATGGACTGAGCTGGGCTGAACTGGGCTGAGGTAGGTAAGCTGAGCTGAACTGGGCTGAACTAGACTGAGCTTGAAAGGCTGTTGCTGAGCCATGAACGATGCTGGGATTCTTGGCCTCCAGAGTAGAGGGATTCAATCCAGGGCCAGTGATGAGGCTTGATCTCTCAGAGCTTTTGTGTGATAAATATTTATTAAAGTATGAAAGAGATAGAGACAGCTTCTGACATAGACATCAGAAGCGGGCAGAAAGAGGGCTCCCCTGCTAATCTTTAGGAATAAGTTATATGCCTATCAGGAGGCTGTTAATTAGAGAAAGGAAATGTCTCAAAACTCAGAGACTGGCACCAGGCCCCTCACCCACAGCATGCATTTTGAGATAACGCTGACACAAAGTGAGTCATCCCAGGCCATAAAACGATTGACATGAATCTTAAAGAAAGGCAGGTTTCCAAGCAAATACACGGTCTTATTAACATAGCTTAAGACAATATTTGCATGGGTAAAATATACTGGTTTGTCAAGTTGGTTCTGAGTCTTGAGTGGAACTGACTTGAAGAAAGGCAGAGTATAGAGTAAATACATAATTCATTAACACAGCTTAAGAAAAACATTTCCTTAAGAAAAATGCGTTATTAGTTAGCTCAAGGTCTGAGAAAAGTTAAATTCAGGTGGAATCAGGTGTCGTCATGGCAACACAGAATTTTGAAAGAAACCTCCTTTTAAATTTGTACAGAGAAGGGAAAAATCTGACGCTTGTAGTCTGTTTCCTCCTGCCGCTAAAGAGAGAGAAAAATGCCTGACCCTTGCAGCCTATTTCCTCTGGAGACTCGTAGCCCTCCTGCCTGTTCCCCTCTCAGTTGGTCTAAACTGGGCTCTTCTTGGCTGAGCTGAGATTAACTGGGCTGTACTGAGCTGGGCTGAATTGGGTTGAAATGGCTTTAACTGAGTTGACCTGGGCCGAGTTGGGTTGAGCTGGGTTAAAATGGACTAGTCTAGGCTGGGCTGGGCTGGGTTGAATGTGGGTGACTGGGCTAGTGCTTGAGTTGACCTGGAGGCGTGGGTTGAGCAGGGATCGCTCCCAGAGCCCTGCTGTCCAGGCAGATAGCACCCCGTGTTTCCTGGGGGCACACAAGGCCCACGCAGCCCCAGGGTGCACCTCTGCTCGCCCCTCTGCCTTCACCTGTTGACAGGAAGGGGACTGTGAAAACACAGGTGTAGCCCACGCCCTCTGTAGGGGCCATCCAGGGGGCAGCCCTGAAGGACTGATTTGTTACTGGGCTTCCAGCCTCAAAACCCTCGTAGTCCGTGGAAGCCAACTGCTGGTTTAGGAGAACGGGTGGGGGATTCGTCAGGGCAGGGGTGGAGGGGGAGTGTGACTGCGACATTACCCAGGGAATGGGAGGGGGACACAGAAGGCAGGCTCCCCCTCCCCACCGGAGCCCCAGGCACTACCCAGGGAGTGGGAGGGGGACACAGAAGGCAGGCTCCCCCTCCCCACCGGAGCCCCAGGACAGCCAAACTCAGCCCCCACAGACTCAGCTTTGAGCCCAGGCTGCTGTCTCTCCTCAGCCCACTCTCTACTTCTCACAATCCCCCACACCCTGGGGGAGGGCCCAGCTTGCCCACCACACAGAGGGCAGCTGAGGTTCCTACAGTGCCTACAGCCTCAGCTGGTCAGTGAGAGAGCCCTGTGTCAGCCAGGACCCCCACCTGGGAGTGGCCTGACCCAGAGGCCCCATCTGAAGAGTGTGTGTGGTCCCCATGCTCAGAGCCCTGAGGGGCATGCTCAGAAATGGCTCGCCTGGACTCAGGTGGGCACTGCTGACCCCAGGGGCAGGGATCCGGTGCCGCCCTGTGTTCGCGGCACTGCCCTGTGTTCGCGGGGCCAGCAGGGGTCCGGTCAGCAGAGGGCAGCTGTCTCACACTGCACCCTATGTTTCAGAGAGTGAAACCAGCCCCATCATCTTCCCGCTGAACCTTGGGAACAACGACCCAGCCGGGCAGGTGGTCGTTGGCTGCCTGGTCCAGGGCTTCTTCCCGTCGGCACCCCTGAGCGTGACCTGGAACCAGAGTGGCGACAACGTGTCCGTCAGGAACTTCCCTGCCGTGCAGGCTGGGAGCCTGTATACCATGAGCAGCCAGCTGACCTTGCCGGCCAGCCTGTGCCCAGAAGGCCAGTCTGTGACCTGCCAAGTGCAGCACCTCTCCAAAGCCAGCAAGACCGTGGCCGTGTCCTGCATAAAAGGTCAGAGAGCAGGCTGGGGTGAGGCCCCGTCCTCCCACCCCGACCCAGCGTGGACCATTTTCCTGTGGGCGCTCTACTCAGACAAGAGGGGGTTGAGTCCCCGGTGGAGGTGCCAAGAGGGGCCTGGGCTGGTGCTGGAGGCCAGGGGAAGCGGGCAGAGGGCTCACTGACCTGCCCCGCCTCTCTTTCAGAACTGTGTCCGTGCTGCGAGCCGAATTGTGAGCCCAGCCTGTCCCTGCACCCGCCAGCCCTCGAGGACCTGCTCCTGGGCTCCAACGCCAGCCTCACGTGCACACTGAGTGGCCTAAAAAGCCCCGAGGGCGCCAGCTTCACCTGGAACCCGACAGGGGGGAAGACCGCCGTCCAGGGGTCGCCCCAGCGTGACTCCTGCGGCTGCTACAGCGTGTCCAGCGTCCTGCCGGGCTGTGCTGATCCCTGGAACAGCGGACAGAATTTCTCCTGCTCTGCCACCCACCCTGAGTTCAAGAGCTCACTGACCACCACCATCAAGAAAGACACAGGTGGGCCTGGACCACTGCACGTGGGCAGCTGGGCACTCCACACACAAGGCACCCTCCCAAGCCTGCCCTTCCCTCTCCAGCCCTGCCCACTCCTCACAGAGGGAGACTGAGGCACGGGGGGCCCAGGGGACGGGGCCGCTCTCCTCCCTGTGCGACCCCTGACTCCTGACCCACTCTCTGCCCTCCAGAGAACCCGTTCCGGCCTCAGGTCCACCTGCTGCCGCCGCCGTCGGAGGAGCTGGCCCTCAACGAGCTGGTGACGCTGACGTGCCTGGTGCGGGGGTTCAGGCCCAGGGACGTGCTGGTGCGCTGGCTGCAGGGCAACCAAGAGCTGCCCCGCGAGAAGTATCTGACCTGGGGCCCCCTGCCCGAGGCTGGCCAGAGCGTCACCACCTTCGCCGTGACCAGCGTGCTACGCGTGGACGCCGAGGTCTGGAAGCAGGGAGACACTTTCTCCTGCATGGTGGGCCACGAGGCCCTGCCCCTGGCCTTCACCCAGAAGACCATCGACCACCTGGCGGGTAAACCCACCCACGTGAACGTGTCCGTGGTCTTGTCAGAGGTGGATGGGGTCTGCTACTGAGTGCCCCACCCCCAGCTCTTGAATAAACTCCATGCTCGCCTGAAGCAGCTCCGCGCTTCCCTGCGGCCGCCTGTCTGTCCGTACTCCTCCTCCTCGGGGTCTGCGCACACTGGGAGGGGGCAGGTCCCACGAGGAAAGCCACAGCACCAACCCTCTCCAGGCCTCGGCGTCCCCTCAGCCTGGCGCTGGACGTGCCTTCACGGCTGTGCACGTGTGTGTGTGTGTGTGTGCGTGCGCACACATGGGTGTGAGCACAGCAGTGAGGGCTGAGCTAGGGCTGACCGTGCAAAGCAGACACAGCCTGGTGGGTACTGGAAGCAGTGGCCCCACGAAAGTCCCCTCGGTGGGAAGGGGTAACTCGGTCACTTGTAGGTCAGGAAGCTGCCTCTAGGGGCAGCCAGCAGGCATGAGCCAGTCAGAGCAGGGAGCCAGAGCCCTCCCAGGACAGGGCTAGAGGAGGAGAGGCTCAGAGAAGGCTGGACACCAGGGGCCCCACGCCACCCTCTGCACAGGAGAACCCCGATGGAACAGAAAGGGGCCACCCCCGCCCCAGGCACAGCTCTCCCCACCCCACACCCCACTGCTCTGCACGTGTACTCAGGGGTGCATGCACACACGCACACATGCTCTCATATATGCACATGTTCTCTCTCTCACATGTGCACACACACACACGCACACGTGCACGCCTGAGCCCTGCAGGTGCAGGAAGTTGGCAGCCCAGACCCAGCTCCAGGAAGGCTAGGGGAGTCCCCGCCCAAGCGCCCACAAGTTCCCCAGGCCCAGCCCCACTGCCCCAGGCCCCTCCTGGCCTCAGGCCCCCCTGTGTGTCCAGCTGGGCACAGCTCAGGGACCCACTGCAGACGCCCAGCACCTGCTCCCTGCTTGGCCCCCAAATTCAAGTCTCCCATCCCTTCCTGAGCCCAAGTGTGGCCCAAACCGTGGACAGTATGGCGAGCAGAGGAAGGGGTCAGAAGAGAGCACCTCCACCCAGGGACCCTCGATAGCTTCTGCTCGGAGCTCTGGGCAGGAGGGAAGCCTGGGGAGACGGAGCCCAGGACAGGCCATGACCACTGTGGGGCACCTGCCTCAGGGCCCCACAAGGGGGCAGCTGGGCCCCTGCTCTTGTCTAGACACCTTCTGGGCCGCCCCCCACCAGGGGACATGGCCTTCTGGCTGCCTCTCTCTTCTCCCAGGGCCAAGGTGGGCTGGAGACCCCTGCCAATGCTGGCCATTGCCCCCCTCTCAAGGGTCAGTCCCCAAGGGTAATGGATGAAGCAGTGGGGAAGTGCTGCCACAGAGAAGGTGGACCAGCTGCCTAGAGCCAGGACCCGACCACAGGAGGAGCTTTATAGAGAGACAGAGGAGGAAGGGTCAGCAGATGAGGGTGGAGCCCGCAGAGAGCACAGAGAGAACACGTAACGGATGGAAGGGTGGACAGACAGGTGGACAGGAGGATGGATGGAGGGACAAATGGACCAACAGGTGGATGGATGAGTGAATGGTCAGACAGATAGATGGGTGGACAGATGGACAAATGGATAGACAGAGAGCTGGATGTATGGAGGCTGGATGGGTAGATGGATGGATGGACAGGTGGGAGGGTAAGTGAGTCGATGGGTGAATGGGTGGGCATAGTGGACGGATGCAGAGGTGGATGGATGGATGGATGACTGGATGGCCAGCTATGACAAGCAGGTCCAGATCCCACCTAACAGGCAAGGCCTAGGCCTGAGTCCCGAGCTGGGGCTTCACCTGGGCCTTCCTTGTGTCCCGGGAGAGCAACAGAGCCCCTTGGTCTTGTCCACCCAGCCCTCGGCACACTGAGCGACAGACCAAGACCCATGTCCCCAGCTGGAGCACCCTGCGGGCGGGCGTGGCTGGTCTTCTCTGCCCCCCGCCCCAGGGCCCAGGCCAAGAAGGCCCAAGAGCAAGGGCTTGCTGAGGAAGCAGGCAGGGCTGGCAGTCGGGAGACCGTGGCCTTTAACTCTCCTTGGGGCAGCAGAGCTGTGCCTACCCTCCTGCCCTGCCACATCTCTCCCTAAGGTGTCCTGAGACCCCAGAGGCAGGAGTCCTACGGGTGTCTTCAGAGCTGCAGGGGCCTGGCCCCTTCCCTGGGCGTCTGCATCCTCAGTCCTGAGACCAGGCACTGGCTACCAGTGCACCCTCCTGAGACTCAGGGCAGGGGAGGGCGCTGGCCTGGCCCCACCTGCGCAGGCCCAGGCCTGGCAAAGCCTCTGTGTCTTACAGAACCTCAGCCCTGGCTGGTGCTGGACCTGATGCAGAGCAGCCCCGAGGAGGACAGCCCAGAGGCCAGCCTGTGGCCCACGACCGTCACCCTGCTCACCCTCTTCCTGCTGAGCCTCTTCTACAGCACAGCACTGACCGTGACGAGCATCCGGACCACGCCGGACAGCCGGGAGGTCCCCCAGTACTGAGCAGGAGCCAGCCGGGCAGGTGGGCAAGGAGGCAGAGCCGTGGGCTGAGGGGCGGGAGTGCCCGGCCTCACCAGAGCTTGCCTGTCCCTCCCCAGTGGGGACTGGCCTCAGAGGGGGCTGGTGCCTGCACAGACACCAAGGGCTTGTGCAGGCCGGGGGCAGACCCTATGTGCCCCTCCAGGGCAGGGCGTCCGTTTCCCTGGGTGTGGCCATCCCTGGACTCGGCCACAGGGCATTGGCAAGGACCCTGCCCACCTCGGGAGCCCACCAGGCCCTGACCTCTCTTGTGTTGGCAGGAAGAAACTTGAGGAGCCTCCAGAGAGCCCAGCTGGATAACAGACATCAGTCCTGGTCAGAAGTCACAGGCCCACCCACAAAGGCCTTCCTTTCTGGTGCAATAAATTATCCCAACGGCAGAAGTTTTCAGACTCTGAATGAGGGGAAGGGAAGAAGAGGGGCAGAGGCTCTGGAGACACAAACGCCTGCCTCATGGATGAAGGAGGGTCTCAGATGCATGGATGGATCATGAGCTGATTCTGCCCCCAAAATATAAGGCAAAGACTAGAGCTATGCTTCATCAGAGTATAAAGTAAAACCTCTACAATAACTGAATTCGAGTTCTTGGCCCTGGTCCTGGTCACTGGGCCCTGGTCCTGATCTCTAAGCCCTGGTCCTGATCACTGGGCCCTGGTCCTGGTCACTGGGCCCTGGTCCTGATCACTGGGCCTGGTCCTGATCACTGTCCCCTGGTCCTGGTCACTGGGCCCTGGTCCTGATCACTGGGCCGTGGTCCTGATCACTGGGCCTGGTCCTGATCACTGTCCCCTGGTCCTGATCACTGGGCCGTGGTCCTGATCACTGGGCCCTGGTCCTGGTCACTGGGCCCTGGTCCTGGTCACCGGGCCCTGGTCCTGATCACTGGGCCCTGGTCCTGATCACTGTCCCCTGGTCCTGATCACTGGGCCGTGGTCCTGATCACTGGGCCTGGTCCTGATCACTGGGCCCTGGTCCTGATCACTGTCCCCTGGTCCTGATCACTGGGCCCTGGTCCTGATCACTGTCCCCTGGTCCTGATCACTGGGCCGTGGTCCTGATCACTGGGCCCTGGTCCTGGTCACTGGGCCCTGGTCCTGGTCACTGGGTCCTGGTCCTGATCTCTAAGCCCTGGTCCTAATCACTGGGCCCTGGTCCTGGTCACTGGGCCCTGGTCCTGATCACCGGGCCCTGATCCTGGTCACTGGGTCCTGGTCCTGATCTCTAAGCCCTGGTCCTAATCACTGGGCCCTGGTCCTGGTCACTGGGCCCTGGTCCTGGTCACTGGGCCCTGGTCCTGATCTCTAAGCCCTGGTCCTAATCACTGGGCCCTGGTCCTGGTCACTGGGCCCTAGCCCTGATCACTGGGCCCTGGTCCTGGTCACTGGGTCCTGGTCCTGATCTCTAAGCCCTGGTCCTAATCACTGGGCCCTGGTCCTGGTCACTGGGCCCTGGTCCTGATCACTGGGCCCTGGTCCTAATCACTGGGCCCTGGTCCTGATCACTGGACCCTGGTCCTGATCACTGGGCCCTGGTCCTGATCACTGGACCCTGGTCCTGATCATTGGGTCCTGGTCCTGATCACTGGGCCCTGGTCCTGATCTCTGGGTCCTGGTCCTGATCACTGGGTCCTGGTCCTGATCTCTGCGCCCTGGTCCTGATCACTGGGTCCTGGTCCTGATCTCTGGGTCCTGGTCCTGATCTCTGGGCCCTGGCCCTGATCACTGGGCCCTGGTCCTGATCTCTGGGCCCTGGTCCTGATCACTGGGCCCTGGTCCTGATCTCTGGGCCCTGGTCCTGATCACTGGGTCCTGGTCCTGATCTCTGGGCCCTGGTCCTGATCATTGGGCCCTGGTCCTGATCACTGGGTCCTGGTCCTGATCTCTGGGCCCTGGTCCTGATCTCTGGGCCCTGGTCCTGATCACTGGGTCCTGGTCCTGATCTCTGGGTCCTGGTCCTGATCACTGGGTCCTGGTCCTGATCTCTGGGCCCTGGTCCTGATCACTGGGTCCTGGTCCTGATCTCTGGGCCCTGGTCCTGATCACTGGGCCCTGGTCCTGATCACTGGGCCCTGGTCCTGATCTCTGGGTCCTGGTCCTGATCACTGGGTCCTGGTCCTGATCACTGGGTCCTGGTCCTGATCTCTGGGCCCTGGTCCTGATCACTGGGTCCTGGTCCTGATCTCTGGGCCCTGGTCCTGATCACTGGGCCCTGGTCCTGATCTCTGGGCCCTGGTCCTGATCACTGGGTCCTGGTCCTGATCACTGGGTCCTGGTCCTGATCTCTGTCCCCTGGTCCTGATCTCTGGGCCCTGGTCCTCATCACTGTCCCCTGGTCCTGATCACTGGGCCCTGGTCCTGGTCACTGGGCCCTGGTCCTGATCACTGTCCCCTGGTCCTGATCACTGGGCCCTGGTCCTGGTCACTGGGCCCTTGTCCTGGTCCTGATCACTGGGCCTGGTCCTGGTCACCGGGCTCTGGTCCTGATCACCGGGCCCTGGTCCTGGTCACCGGGCCCTGGTCCTGATCACCGGGCCCTGGTCCTGATCACTGTCCCCTGGTCCTGATCTCTGGGCCCTGGTCCTGATCACTGGGTCCTGGTCCTGATCACTGTCCCCTGGTCCTGATCACCGGGCCCTGGTCCTGGTCCTGATCACTGGGCCTGGTCCTGGTCACCGGGCTCTGGTCCTGATCACCGGGCCCTGGTCCTGGTCACCGGGCCCTGGTCCTGATCACTGGGCTCTGGTCCTGATCACTGGGCCCTATTCCTGATCACTGTCCCCTGGTCCTGGTCACTGGGCCCTGGTCCTGGTCACTGGGCCCTGGTCCTGGTCCTGATCACTGGGCCTGGGCCTGGTCACCGGGCTCTGGTCCTGATCACCGGGCCCTGGTCCTGGTCACCGGGCCCTGGTCCTGATCACTGGGCCCTGGTCCTGGTCACTGGGCCCTGGGCCCTGGTCCTGATCACTGGGCCCTGGTCCTGGTCACCGGGCCCTGGTCCTGATCACTGGGCCCTGGTCCTGGTCACTGGGCCCTGGGCCCTGGTCCTGATCACTGGGCCCTGGTCCTGGTCACCGGGCCCTGGTCCTGATCACTGGGTCCTGGTCCTGATCACTGGGCCCTGTTCCTGATCACCGTCCCCTGGTCCTGATCACTGGGCCCTGTTCCTGATCACTGGGTCCTGGTCCTGATCACTGGGCCCTGGTCCTGATCACTGGGTCCTGGTCCTGATCACTGGGCCCTGGTCCTGGTCACCGTCCCCTGGTCCTGATCACTGGGCCCTGTTCCTGATCACTGGGCCCTGGTCCTGATCACTGGGTCCTGGTCCTGATCACTGGGCCCTGGTCCTGGTCACCGGGCCCTGGTCCTGATCACTGGGTCCTGGTCCTGATCACTGGGCCCTGGTCCTGGTCACCGGGCCCTGGTCCTGATCACTGGGTCCTGGTCCTGATCACCGTCCCCTGGTCCTGATCACCGGGCCCTGGTCCTGGTCACCGGGCCCTGGTCCTGATCACCGGGTCCTGGTCCTGATCACCGGGTCCTGGTCCTGATCACCAGGCCCTGGTCCTGATCACCGTCCCCTGGTCCTGATCACTGGGCCCTGTTCCTGATCACTGGGTCCTGGTCCTGATCACCGGGCCCTGGTCCTGGTCACCGGGCCCTGGTCCTGATCACTGGGTCCTGGTCCTGATCACTGGGTCCTGGTCCTGATCACTGGGCCCTGGTCCTGGTCACCGGGCCCTGGTCCTGATCACTGGGTCCTGGTCCTGATCACTGGGTCCTGGTCCTGATCACCGGGCCCTGGTCCTGATCACCGTCCCCTGGTCCTGATCACTGGGCCCTGTTCCTGATCACTGGGTCCTGGTCCTGATCACCGGGTCCTGGTCCTGATCACCGGGCCCTGGTCCTGATCACCGTCCCCTGGTCCTGATCACTGGGCCCTGTTCCTGATCACTGGGTCCTGGTCCTGATCACTGGGTCCTGGTCCTGGTCACCGGGCCCTGGTCCTGATCACTGGGCCCTGGTCCTGATCACTGGGTCCTGGTCCTGATCACCGGGCCCTGGTCCTGGTCACCGGGCCCTGGTCCTGATCACTGGGTCCTGGTCCTGATCACTGGGTCCTGGTCCTGATCACTGGGCCCTGATCCTGGTCACCGGGCCCTGGTCCTGATCACTGGGTCCTGGTCCTGATCACTGGGCCCTGGTCCTGATCACTGGGTCCTGGTCCTGATCACTGGGCCCTGGTCCTGATCACTGGGTCCTGGTCCTGATCACTGGGTCCTGGTCCTGATCACTGGGCCCTGGTCCTGGTCACCGGGCCCTGGTCCTGATCACTGGGCCTTGGTCCTGATCACTGGGCCTTGGTCCTGATCACCGGGTCCTGGTCCTGATCACTGTCCCCTGGTCCTGATCACTGGGCCTTGGTCCTGATCACCAGGTCCTGGTCCTGATCACTGGGCCCTGGTCCTGATCACTGGGCCCTGGTCCTGATCATTGGGCCCTGGTCCTGATCCCTGGGTTCTAGTCCTCATATTCTGTCCATTCATCAGGAAGCCCCTGTTCTTTGGCTTCATCACTTGATCTTAGATCCTGAGCCCTAGTCTCACTCGGTGGGTCTTGGATCTTGAACTTTATAAAAAATGACTCACGTGGAGGAAAAGAACCTCCCAGGGACCTGAGGCTCCTCTAGATCCTCTTGGTCTGAACACAGAATGGAAATGAGGTGATGCCCCATCACTGACTTCACCCCTTTCAGGGTCCAGAGGTGTTTGTAGATGCTAGGCCACCTTGATGGAAAGAAAATTGGCCCAGGGCCCAGGGTACAGGAAGCGGAACCCCGTCCACTAGGGTGGCCAGGCACAGTCACCAGAGGGGAGGACTCAGGTGCAGGGGTGCGGGAGGGTGGAAAGGCGGTGGTGTTTGTGTCCTCTTGTTTTTCTCTTTCTCCCAAGTCCCCTGCACCTCATCACCTGCTGAAACACCCGAAATAGCTCTAGGTGGCTACTGACTCATCGCGAGCACAGCCCAACCCAGGTGTCCCAGCCAGGCTGCTCTTCTGAGAATCGGGCCCTAAAACCGAGACCTGGCCAGGTGGGCCTGGGGCCTGGGCCCGAGGCCAAAGCCCAGGGGAGTCCTGGGGGGGCAGTGAGTTCCCCAAGGCCTGGAAGGGGCCTTTCCCCTCCCCCACCAGCCCCCATGGGCCTAGGATCAACCAGGGTCTTCCCAAGGTCAGCTGGGGGATAGCCTGTTATCTGATAATAGGGGATATCCTGGCTATCAGCCATCACTGGCTAATAGCCAACATCAGCCTAGGATCAGCTAGGATAACTAAGGTCCATTTAGGGTCAGTCAGGATCAGCCAGGGTCAACCAGGGTCAGGTCAATTAGCTCTAGGTCAGTCAGTCAGCTAGGGTCAACTCAAGGTCAGTCAGGGTCAGCCCTCAGTCGGACAGTGCCAGGCCAGGGTCAGGCAGGGTTCCATCAGGATCTGCATAGGTTATTCTGGCATCCACCCAGGTTGGGCCAGGTCAGAGTGCTCTTGCCAGCCACAGGACCCTTCAGGGTGTGGGTCCCATGCTGGCTGAGCCCATGGCAGAGCCAGGCCCAGGTATGGGGCCCAGCCATGGGGCCCAGCAGTGACTCTGCCTGTCCCAAATCACATGCACCCCATCCCTCCTCTTCCCTGGGTGGGCCCTACAGCGAGGGGTGGATGGTGGGCTCAGCCCTGGGACGCCAGCAGCTTCCTACAGACTGCAGACCAAGACAGAAGCAGCCCACAGGGCGCACCGCAGGACCCCTCTCTCACACAGGGGCTCAGAAGGATCAGGGAGGGGGCACAGCACCAGGGTCAGCGAGAGGGATAGGGCTGCAAGAGACAGAGGCCGGGAGAGGCATGAGACACGGGGACAGAGGGGCAGAGAGATGCATAGACCACCAAAGAGAAACACAGAGACGCCAAGACAGGAAGAGACAGAAAGGGCCTTGAGGTGGGCACAGACCTCCGTGCAAGCCCCTCACACACTCACATGCACCCACATGCTCCTCACCCCAGGCCCTTAGGGCGCCTGGAGCCCCACTCAGGCTCACTCAGGCCCGGTCACGTCCTTTGTGGCTGAGGCCCTGCCAGATGTCTGCATCCACTGGCCCCACCGCTCACTAGCCGTGTGCCGTCCTGCCTCAGGGGTCTCTTCTGGGAGGTGGGCATGTGCCCTCTGCCCAAGGAAGGCCAAGCACACACACACACGGTGCAGAGTCAGCCAGGGTCAGCCAGGGTCCTGCCTTAGAGAGCCCAGGGTCAGCCAGGATTCGGCAAAGGTCAACCTGGGTCTGCCAGGGTGAGCCTGTGTCAGCCAGTGCGAGAGCCCAGGGTTGGGTGGGGGCAGAGGTCAGCCAGCGCCTGGGAGCGGCCGATGAGCCCTGGGTCAGAGCAAGGCCTGAGTGCAGGTGGGCAGGGTGACTCAAGGACCGTCCTGCACCTCTGAGGTCAAACCCCTGAGGTCTCTGGGATCCTTGGCCCTCTGCCCTGGGTGCTGACCTCGAGGCCTCAGAGAGAAGCCCACAGGCCTGTCTGGGCCCCGAGCATGGGGCTGGCAGGGGGGACACCATCTGGGGGGAGGCCTGGAGACCCTGGGGCACTGGGGCCGAGCCAGCCCTGGGCTGAGACCCAGGCTGGTGCAGGGCCCCCTTGAGGGGCTGACACCATCTGGGGGGTGGGAGGTTTGGGGGGCCCTGGGGCACTGGGACCTGAGCCCCTGGGCTGAGACCTGGGCTGGTGCAGGGCCCCCTCGAGGGGCTTACAGCCGGGGCTGGGGGCTGCTGCCCCCTGGGCGGGCTCTCACAGGTCCTCAGAGCTGGGCCATCAGCCAGCCCAGCCTGAAGGTGGTGATGGATGCTGCAAGGCCAACAGATGGGGCTCTGGGGGCCATTTCCAGGTGGAGGCCTGGGAGGAGCCGTGCAGGAGCTGGTGTCCGAGAGAGGGTCTGACCCGTGAGCAGCCAGGGGGACAATTAATGGGGTGGGGAGCAGTGAGGAAGGGTGGCAGGGCTGGGGGGGTGGGGAGCTGGTTTGCTCTGATGGCCCCCAGGTGCAGGTGTGAGCAGCTGGACCCCTGTCCCCCGGGGAGCCGGGTGGGGAAGGGACCCAGATCC